>JABXJD010000087.1:625000-970000 GCA_013375575.1 Percina caprodes
CCCTGTAGGCAATATGCTGTAGGCTCACAAGTCTAAGCTATTTAGCAGTGTTGTGTTTCAGAATTTGGAGGTAGTTGGGATTTCTTTCAAATAAATTGGGTATTGAAATTGCAGCATAGCCAGCAATGGCGGCTTGTCAATGGAGGGCACTGGAGCGCTGCCCCCATCAAAATTCCAGAGATATAAATGTATACAAATATGATATAAAAATTAAATAAAATAAACTATGATGTGTGATGTAGTAAGAGCCTCAGCGTTTAATAAAAACTGGCTTTTAATCAGTATTTTCTTTTTCAATATGTTTCCTGCGGTTTAATCATAGACAGTTAACAAAATGGACCAACAGATCCGTTGCTCTGGACGGAGAACAGTGAAGGATATTAGAAGCACTTTTCCGGCGAGTGCTGAGCGTTACTGCGCAGCCTCCAACTGAGCTTGAAGACGTAGATGTGACGTGGGCAACCTGTCTGAAAGTTGTAAGTCTTCTGGTAGCTGTGCCAAGAGAAATCTCAATCATTCCCAATCTTGCAGAGACGGAGAGCGTAAGTATATGTAAGGAAATAACATAGATACAGGCTAATTATTGCTAACTAAAATGCTAGTTAACATTTAGTAATTAAACCTAAACAGCTGATGTAAGTTGAAACTGTCTGCGAGTTTCTCCTGACAATACGGTGATTTGTTAACTATGCAACTGTGGGTGTCTATCTGTGTAGCAAACCCCCAGCCAGATAATGGTAAAGCGTACTGATGTTTCCAGAAGCCTTTATTTATGTTCAGCCGTCAGCCTTAGTTTGAACACAAAGTTACTTTATCCTTCCGTACACCATTTCCGCAAAAACCCGTAAGAGCTACAAGACAGATAATAACATTAAATTAGCTCTTACCAACAAATATTACCTTAAAATCGCATTGAACAATTAAAACAACAAACTACCTTGTTCCCGTTCCAGCTAGGTGCTTAATTATTTTCCTTCAGAGCCGTAGCGACATGTTTTCCCTCATTACTTCCGTGTGTGCATCTCACAAACTAGTCCCCCTTTTGTAAACAAGATTACAGCTCCGCTAGGAGGCGCCAAAATACAGGACTCGTAATATTAAAAACCAAACAAGGGGGAACTAATTAAATACAGCACTGAAGTGGTTACCTTCTTAATACATCCCTTTTTAGAGCCAGTTACACTCCCACCAATCATGAGTGAGCAAATAGAATGATACACAGTCTACATTGGGCACGAATGATTTTAACTGAAATGACCTTTAAACCTGTATAAGAATACCAAACAACTTATGCCAAAGTCAGAACCTTTATAACTATGTAATAATTTGCATTATGGAGAGAGAAAGCAGATTTAACTAGTCTCCAGCAACAGGACAAGCTTCTGGACTTGGGTTTCAAACTTATCCATGACGGTAGAGACCTTTTGGAGATCCATGGAGTTTAGAGCTCTGTCCAGAGCTTTGGTCACCTGACCCATGTTTTTGGTCACTCCCTTCATGGTGACAGCAGTCTGGACTTGGGAGGCCACCGCGTCGACTCGAGACGCCATGCGCAGCCAATTGAGACCTTCGGGTTTTTCTTTTTTTTTTTTTTCCTTCTTCCTCTTTCGGATCGCATTTTCTGCATACACTCTGGCACAATCCAAATTCTTCTGTTGCAACGCCTTAACCTTGGCCTGCTCCTTTTCCGACTCCTTCTCTGCCTTCTTGACCAGTCTCTCAAGCTGCTTGGAAGTGAGCTTTAACTGAAAGAGTGTGTCTTGATGTTTCAGCCCATAGTTAGCACATCCCGGAGAGGAAGCTGCGCCGAACAGATGCACTTTCATTCGAAACTTGCTGGGTGGTAAGTTCAAATCTCCTTGCTTCCACCAAAGAAAGCGTAGGTAGTTGCGATCAGCTTCGTCCATCTGAAACTGATGGAACATTTTTTGAATGTCACACATTAATGCAACTGGGTGCCGTCGGAAACGGATGAGCACTCCGCTTAAGTTGTTCAACATGTCAGGCCCGGAGAGAAGGTGATCATTTAAGCAGGTTCCTTTGTATCTGGCTGAGCAATCAAACACTACCCGAAGTTTATCCGGCTTCTTTGCATGATGCACGCCGTGATGGGGAATGTACCATCTCTCCCCTTAACTCCCACCGTCCTTGACCTGCTCGGCATCTCCCTTTCCGATGACCTCCTTCATGAATTCAACATAACGCTCTTTATATCCTTCATCCCGTTGCAGTTTCCTTTTAAGGTGATGGAGGCGTGTCATGGCTGAGTCTCTATTGTCAGGCAAACTGGGTCTGGTTTTGAAGGGCAGAGGCATTTCATAACGGCCTTGTATATTTTTCCTTATGCCCTCATCCAGAATGTTGAGGAATGTGATGTCATCTTGTGACGCTGTTTTGCTGTCGTCACTGCCATCCTTGAAGTCAGACTCTAAGAGTCGGATGACATCTGTAGGAGTTACTGGAGGTAGCTCTTTAACTGTGATTCTGTGACACAGATGACGTGTGCTCAACGCATTGTGGGTTTGTAACGAACGCCCTACAATACTCCATCCTAGATCTGTCCTTACGGCATAGGGTTCCTCATCTCCTCCTAGAAGGACTTGTCTTGGTGCCATGGCTCTTGAGCAGTTGTAACCAACCAAAAGGCCTACTACACAGTCCCTCAGTGGTTGGACTTCGTGCACTATTTCTGCTAGATGACTCCATTGTTTAGCCGTCTCACAGGTAGGAATGTGAGAGCGGTTAACAGGTATACAGTCTTTTGTGTAGGCGACCGGAAGATCAACTTGAATTGCAGAACTATATCCTCTAACACGAAGGCCAGAAACACTCTCGCTTGTGAGAATTGAATCCTTACCACTCATAGTAGTCAACTTCAGTTTCACAGGATACTTATCAGCATTAAGACCGTCACTCACTTCTTTGTCAATGAATGTAGTATCGCTTTGGGTGTCGAGAAGCGCATAGACAAGCTTCTCAGCTGTTGGATCCCTTTTAGATGAAACCCAGACTGGTATCACCATGGATGTGTTGGATGAGCCTTCTCCTGTTACACTGAGCGCCATTGCAGCAGCACCTTGCTTTATCTCTGGCTCTGATGTAGACCTTTCCCTTTTATAGTTTTCATCGTGGAGGGCTGTAGGATGCTTTCCCTTACAGTGGTCACAGAAGTGACGATGACGGCAGTCTCTCACGCTGTGACCAGGTTTCAGGCATCCATAGCAGAGTTTCTTCTCCTTTATGTAGTTACGTCGCTCAACTAACAGCATCTCAGTGAACTTGGAGCATGCGTGAAACTGATGTCTATCATCTTGACAAAAGATACATGGAGTCTTAACCTTCCTCGGTTCTGACTTGTGGTAGCCATTTTCAGTGGCTGTTTGAGTGGTAAGAACACTGGCCTTGTTTTTATTTAAGTCTCTGAGATTTCTCTTCTCAGTGCTTGTGTCTAATAAACGAAGAGCATGAAAGGATGTAATTGGCAATCTCGGCTTCTGTTGACGTGAATCTAGCAAAGTCCTTGAAGCTTGGAAACTCTTGATTTTCATTTAGGCTTCGTGTGACTTGTCGGTTCCAGCGTAAAGCTGCCCAGTCAGGAAATTTGTGAACAAGCTTCTGATTCTCTTCGCAGTCATTTAATATGTCAAGACCCTTAACATGAGGCATGGCATCTTGACAGGCATTCAGAAAATCTGAGAAGCGTCTGAGTCCTTCAGCATCCTTAGATGAAATTCTTGGCCAGTTGATGAGCTTCTCTCTGAAGGCTCTCTGTATGGCAAATGGCTGGCCAAAACGACGATTTAGCTTATTCCAGGCATCTTGGTAGGCTTCATTGTCATTTCGGTAGAAGGTGCCATCTAAAACCTGCCGTGCTGAGCCACCAACATATTTCTTCAGGTAATATAATTTTTCACCTGGTGTGATTACCCTTTGGTCAATGAGTGAGGTAAACACTGCCTTCCATTCAATGAATTGTATGGGATCGCCATTAAAGACAAATGGCTCGGGTACAGGAAGCCTGTTTAAGGCCATGTTGTCTTGAAAGATCTGAGCAAGTGTGGAAATGTCTGTATGACAGGAAGATGCAACCTGAGAAATGGGCACTGCGGTTACAGGCACATTCTTTGCTTCCATGTTCCTTTCCATTTTAACATAATGATCTCTTTTGCCTTTTGTCTCTTTATCATAAATTTTCAACTTAGCTTGAGCTGCCCGTATCTCTTTCTCTGCCTGCAACAGCTCCAACTCACGTCTTTGTGCATCCAAGGCCTTACGTTGTTTTTCCTCCAACTCTCTTATGAATTCCTTTTGCTTTTCTTCCTCTAACAGCATCTGATAATTTGCTTCTTTTACTGCTAGTTCAGCTGCTGCGTCTACACGTTTTACTGACATGGACGAAGTTGTGGAGTAGCAGTCGGACTGGCTATGACTTATCAGAGAAGCAGAGGATCCATAAACAGACTTTGCATGGTCATGGCGGAGCAGTTCATGAAGGCGGTATCTTTCCTTTTGCTCATTAAACTCTCCTTCATCATCTATAGCTCTATTGTAGGCAATGTTGATGATTTCTGTGGTCACTGATTCACAAGTATCAACTCTCCTTCTTATGTCAGTAGAGGGCGTGATAAGATTTCGAATTTCATAATAGATGTTCATTATGTCTTCTTTATCATTCTTAAGTTCTTCAATTAGAGGCCAAAGCTGACTCTCTGGCATATAATTTTTTAGTTGATCTCTTGCCTTGCGTGTGTGGAGCTTCCACTGCTCGTACATGGCAAGCAGCCTTCTCTCTCTTTTCTTGGCATCTTGAAGTGCACGCTTTTTCTTCGTAGGCTTGCACGTGCGTTCAGAGCGTCTAGGACATTCAAGAGCATTATCTTCCTTATTAAGCTTGCCTTGGAGATCAGTTAGACTTTGTTGTTTAGCTTCATTTGTTTCCTTCAGACATTGTCTCTCTGATAAGTCTACCACCATGTGGGCCTCGCTCTGTAAGTCTTGGACTTCATACTGAGAACTAGCAATCTGCTCCGCCACCTTCCTGTCATTACTTGGCTTTGACATCATAAAACAAAATTTATTTTAAGTTATTTTTTGTTAATTTGTTTTTATTTTTTTTTTATTATTATTATTTTTTTTTTTAACTCTAAAGTCAGAAGAGTATATAATATCAGATATGATCAAACCCTTGTGATGAACAGCATAAACATAAAATATCAGAGCATCAGTTTAAAATAGATGGCACAAATGCATTTACACGTGGACATTTAAATAACTGTCAATGTAAATACCTCAATAAACACAATTAACAAGGTGGACAAATGCAAAGTCCAGAAAAGTCCAAGTGTCCTTATGATTAGGAGTCCATGTGACTGCAACACAACAGTTTGTTATTATTATTCTTCCTAATTGAGCGAGGGAGTATTTAAATGTTCAGTCCGAGAAGCCATTCATCCCTTGTTCTTCTTATGTCTGTGCTATGGACTGTAAGATAATAAGATAATACTCACAGTCCTGCATTAATGTTCGCGAGTGTGATTGTACTTGACCATTGCACCGAGTCCGTGTGACCGCTGTCAAAGTTGGGTCAGGCGCGAGCGCGATGTTGCAGCTTGACGAGTCGGCGCTGACACTTTGTGGCGACTTAGCCGTAGCTGTAGCCGGCGCCGTGAAGACCCCCAATGGCCCGTCATAGACAACCAGTCTTCGGTATCGATGCGGGTCAAGCTCTTACTGTAGCAAACCCCCAGCCAGATAATGGTAAAGCGTACTGATGTTTCCAGAAGCCTTTATTTATGTTCAGCCGTCAGCCTTAGTTTGAACACAAAGTTACTTTATCCTTCCGTACACCATTTCCGCAAAACACCGTAAGAGCTACAAGACAGATAATAACATTAAATTAGCTCTTACCAACAAATATTACCTTAAAATCGCATTGAACAATTAAAACAACAAACTACCTTGTTCCCGTTCCAGCTAGGTGCTTAATTATTTTCCTTCAGAGCCGTAGCGACATGTTTTCCCTCATTACTTCCGTGTGTGCATCTCACAAACTAGTCCCCCTTTTGTAAACAAGATTACAGCTCCGCTAGGAGGCGCCAAAATACAGGACTCGTAATATTAAAAACCAAACAAGGGGGAACTAATTAAATACAGCACTGAAGTGGTTACCTTCTTAATACATCCCTTTTTAGAGCCAGTTACAATCTGAGTCCTAAAACTTTCGGCAAGCATATGACCTGAAGCTGGTCGCAGGTCGCTGCGTCCCTGACGAATCAGAATTGGATACATGTTAGTTTATCCAATCTGATTGGTTCTTGACACCTGTGATTCAACTTTATGCTACTAGTGCAGGCGAAACCTTCACTCCGCCAAAAGCTTGCAAGCTGAGAACTCACACAAGTGACATAGATCACTTTCGTAGAGAAAATGGCAGCAGTTAAACCAAATTCTGTCATTGATATACAAAAAACCTTTTCACAAGACTTTTGCTGGAAGAAAGAATATAAAGGATTTTGGAGCTACAAACTGTGCTGTTAGCAATGCCTTTTTATTTATTATTTTTTTATTATTTTTTTTTTGCCTTCCCCGTCGGCACTGAGGTTTTGTGGACAACAACGGGGGTAAAAGACCTAAAACATCTCTCTGAAAAATGCAGACATGAAAGTTGTCACAGACATCTTGATAATGGCATGAAGCTAATGTTTTTGGGTAGAGTTATCATTGCTGAACAACTAGATGAAGGCTACAAGATTGGCATTAGAAGGCACAACAAAGAGGTGACAAAAAATCTACACATACTGTCCTGGATAATAGACTGTATGAGAAGGATTTTTGTGGAGCCGACAAAAACGTGTTGGAAAGATTTTTTTAGTTCATCCCTCAGCAGTCAGCTACAGCTGAGTCCGTTGCTACCTCACTAAAAGAGTGTCTTGCTACTATCCTTCATGAGGATCAGAAAAGTAATCTCATCTGCCAGGCGTATGATGGGGCCAGCGGGATGAGGGGTGCCAATTTGAGTGTTCTAAGGAAAAAAATGTGTATACCCAAATGCCCACTACATCCACTGCTACGCACATCATTGTTTGTTTTTTTCTAACATTTGTGGATTTTCCAGCTTTTATTCCAAGTTAACCAAACGGACATGTTTTCTGGATAAAGTGGTTGCCCATAGACTGCCAAGATCCAACTTTTGCAAGGAATGTCATTTGCTGTTTTCAGAGCATACAAGACTCAGGTGACTTTGACCCCAATACTGTCAGGTAGTGTATGTCTAGTGTAGGAAAGGTAGTGTAGGAAAGGAGAGCAAAATGTACAGTATGTTTAAGTAGTTAACATGCTTTTTGGTAGTAGGTGGGAGGATATAATTATAAAACAACTCAGTCAGAGTCACTATCTTCTTATGTTTATAACTTGAATATTGTATTGTAAAATTGTCTTGCTCTTCTTAAATACAAAATACATACTTGTTTAAATAAAGTAGACTTTTGCTGATGCCGGTTTGCTCAATTTCAAAGTTCTGCTTTGTATTTCTTTGCCCACGTTCACCAAAAAAACAAAATTATCACCAGCTGCCACTGGTAGCCAGTACATTTAGCACACTAGCCTAAAAAATGGGAAGTTTAATCAATCCATCTAAATCGCTTTCTCTCCATCTTTACCTCTGTATGTCTGTTTATCTGTATTGTACACCAATCAAAGCATTTAAATCATTCTTTTTGATTTATGCTTTTCACTGCAGCTGGGTTGTGTCCTCTTGCATTTAAAGCCGTCTTGCTTTGTGTGTGGGTGCGGGCTGTTGTGTGGTTCCTACAGCCCGTCTTTGTTGAGAAAATCTGTCATATCTTGTTTTGTTTCTATATAATTTTTGCCTGGATGCAACCCATTGAAAACCACCTCATGACCTCTCTATTCTCACATGGACCTCTAACTTAATTTATAAAAGTTAGAGTGGAGTATTCAGATAATTTTTCTCTATCGATTGGCTCTTAAATGGTGATACAACCTCTGACCCTCACTGTCAAGATATGTTTCCTGCATTAGAACTCTGTTAGACTGTGACTCTGTCTGTCGATTGGTCCAGACTGAAGGATGTCAACAACTACCCAATGGATTGCTGTGAAATTTAAGGTCCCCAGAGGATGAAGCTTAGTGAATTTGGTGATCCCTTGGTTTTAAGTTTAGCATTGATGTTATAGGCTTTTTAGTGAGATTGCACTGTTTGGATGCCATGAAATGTGGTACAGATGTCCATGATGTGCAGAAAATGAATCCTAATGTGTTTTGTGATTCCCTGACTTTTAATCCAACGCCAGAATGAGGTTCACTTGGGTTCATTTGGGATTTGGATTGAAATGTCACAAAAAAGATATTAGATGGGTTGCCATGACATTTTTTATAGACAGTTATGTCTCCCTCAGGGTAAATTGTTATCACTTTGACAATCCCTTAACTTGACTCTATTACTATCAATACTGTACTTTGGTTTATGACTAAATACCTGCAAAAAATTTCCAGACACAGCATCAGCTGTACTTTATCCGTATTCTGTCATCATAGCTCGTCTAAACATTCTGTAAAAACATCTTCTTTAGTGCTGATATATATATATATATATATATATATATATATATATATACATACATACATACACACTCATCTAAAGGATTATTAGGAACGCCTGTTCAATTTCTCATTAATGCAATTATCTAATCAACCAATCACATGGCAGTTGCTTCAATGCATTTAGGGGTGTGGTCCTGGTCAAGACAATCTCCTGAACTCCAAACTGAATGTCAGAATGGGAAAGAAAGGTGATTTAAGCAATTTTGAGTGTGGCATGGTTGTTGGTGCCAGATGGGCCGGTCTGAGTATTTCACAATCTGCTCAGTTACTGGGATTTTCACGCACAACCATTTCTAGGGTTTACAAAGAATGGTGTGAAAAGGGAAAAACATCCAGTATGCGGCAGTCCTGTGGGCAAAAATGCCTTGTTGATGCTAGAGGTCAGAGGAGAATGGGCCGACTGATTCAAGCTGATAGAAGAGCAACTTTGACTGAAATAACCACTCGTTACAACCGAGGTATGCAGCAAAGCATTTGTGAAGCCACAACACGCACAACCTTGAAGCGGATGGGCTACAACAGCAGAAGACCCCACCGGGTACCACTCATCTCTACTACAAATAGGAAAAAGAGGCTACAATTTGCAAGAGCTCACCAAAATTGGACAGTTGAAGACTGGAAAAATGTTGCCTGGTCTGATGACATGGAGCCATCATGCCTTGTTACCACTGTGCAGGCTGGTGGTGGTGGTGTAATGGTGTGGGGGATGTTTTCTTGGCACACTTTAGGCCCCTTAGTGCCTATTGGGCATCATTTAAATGCCACGGCCTACCTGAGCATTGTTTCTGACCATGTCCATCCCTTTATGGTCACCAAGGATAATGCACCATGTCACAAAGCTCAAATCATTTCAAATTGGTTTCTTGAACATGACAATGAGTTCACTGTACTAAAATGGCCCCCACAGTCACCAGATCTCAACCCAATAGAGTATCTTTGGGATGTGGTGGAACGGGAGCTTCGTGCCCTGGATGTGCATCCCACAAATCACCATCAACTGCAAGATGCTATCCTATCAATATGGGCCAACATTTCTAAAGAATGCTTTCAGCACCTTGTTGAATCAATGGCACGTAGAATTAAGGCAGTTCTGAAGGCGAAAGGGGGTCAAACACAGTATTAGTATGGTGTTCCTAATAATCCTATTGGGGTGTGTGGGTGTGTGTGTGTGTGTGTGTGTGTGTGTGTGTGTGTGTGTGTGTGTGTGTGTGTGTGTGTGTGTGTGTGTGTGTGTGTGTGTGTGTGTGTGTGTGTGTGTGTGTGTGTGTGTGTGTGTGTGTGATGGTGAACATGCTTAACATCAGCATTATGATTCTAAACATCTTAAAAGGCTCACAGTAGTAGCTCAAACCACCACTTTCCTAAGTGCAACCTCACAGAGCCACTAGCATGGGCATAAACCCATAGTCTTGTTTAAATATGACCCTTACATTGTCTCGGATAACAGAAGTTTATAGAGCTCAACGTTGACCGCCCACTTTTTTTTTTCACCATTCAATAGCTCCGTTGACATTTTATTAAATGCTTATATGAAGAGTTTTAAGCCTGGAACCAAACCAACCAGCTACTGACGTAAACAGTGACCATAAAATATTTGATTTGACGCAAAAGAAGATTTTGAAAACAACAAAGGAAACATCACTGTTACATCTAGGATTGTGGTGGGTAATGTAGTACTATTCAATGATGGCACAAATAACACATTTTTTTCTTAAAACAAGGTTGATATTTTTCTACAAGGTGATAAAACTTTGTTTCAAAACCTCATAGCACATGGTGTGTCTACCTTGGATGGTTTGGACATTATGGCTAATAATCAAAAGCCTTATGGAGAAAATGAATGGAATTTTTACTTCCGAAACCACATTCTTAAGCTCTATTCCTTGAGAATGAGATTTTCTCTGACTGTTAAATGGATGAGAAGTGGCAGGCTGATAATCAGTCGACCCCTAGACACAATAACACATGAGTATGACACATTTCAATTCACATTTTGTGTCACTGGTGACTCAAAGGAAATATACTGTAGGTAAGTGACATACTGTACCAGGATTCCTAAATGTTACATTGCACGGCTGGTTTGACAGTTTTTCAATCTGCACTGCTCTGTCTTCATTTGCCTAGTCAACTGTTTTTAGATATTAACATTTTGGGTTGTCTGAAAACTTTCAAGAAATGGCATATCTGCCGTACCTTCTCTGCAATTGAGCCTGTCAGCCCTGAGTCAGAGGAGCAGGGAGCACACAAATCCTTTACACAACTGAAGGTAGCACTACCACCACAGAATAGTAAAATACTTCCAACCAGAGTTCTAGTATCTCCTTTGCCCCATAAACTGGTCATATGTTGCCACATTTACTAACAAGACGAACAATCTACAGCCGATATGTGAGGCTGTACTACGGCACTGCAGTGCTTCAAGCTAAACTATCACAACAGCATGCTTACTTGCTCACTATAACAATAGTAACATGCTGATGTAAAGCAGGTATAATGTTTAACATGTTCACCATCTTAGTTTAGCATGTAAGCATGCTAATGTTTGTTAATTACCACTAAACACAAAGTACAGTTAAGGCTGATGGGAATGTTATTAGTGTTGCATGTATTTGGACATATACTAAAGTGTTCGAACAAGAGCAAAAGTCCCAACAATGAGGGTAAAAAATAAAATATCCCTGACTGCATAGAATTACTTAAGTAGTAGCCTAATTATTTAATCTCAATATTGTAATATTCAAAAAAGCTACCATTTACTGCAGGTGTCCTGGTGGCTTCATAAGCTGTGATCTCAATGCTTATTGTCGAATATCATTTCAATCTCTCTGTCCCCTTGTTTCCTGTCACTTCTTAACCATCCACTGCAGTTTTGAATATTGTTGTACTGTAGTTCATTTTTCAAAGCACTAGAACTAGAAATACTTTATTACTGTGATTGCTATGTCATCATTTCATACTCAAACAGCTGGAAGTAAAAGCAGAATCTGTGTTTTTTTTTTACATTTGTAACATGAAACAATTTTATGTTCCATCATTTTGATATTTCATAAATAAAGGCCACGAGGCAAAGGAAATACAAGAAAATTCTAGATGACACACTCAGTTTCCCTCTTTTAATTTGGTACCAATATTTTGTAGGTTTTTTTCCTTTTTTTTCCCAGTTCACTAGTTGTATACTCAGATGTTTATGGCACTTTTAAGTATTACTCTTCAGTAATACCACACAAAGTAGACTTATCACATTATGTCAATTGCCCAGCAGTTCTTTCAGACTTCATATACATTACTTAGTGATTGATGCCTGCAAAAGCAACAGACCATGGCTCACTCTCTGATTGCCTGTTTACAGGGCTCTGACACTTT
Organism: Percina caprodes; assembly: GCA_013375575.1. Lineage (NCBI taxonomy): Eukaryota > Metazoa > Chordata > Actinopteri > Perciformes > Percidae > Percina > Percina caprodes. The sequence continues at coordinate 636,986 of JABXJD010000087.1, forward strand.
TATAGCCCTCCTAATACCATTACAAAGTATTACTTCAACAATGGGGCGCTCGCCTTTCCTGTAGAATTAAATCCAAAAGGCTGTTTGCTGTGATCACTTGAGACAACACAGTTGTGAAAATGAGTTTTTGTTGAGGCATGAGGACTTATCAACATTTTAACTTCCACATTGTCAGTGATGGTCGGGCAGATTTCATTTAACTACCAAAAACACACTAACATGCATGAAGTATTTTAAAGTTGCGATGTGAAATTATGTACTATGTCATCTTAAAACCTGTACTACCCTCACTGTATATAAAATGCTGATCTTGTAATCTTTTTAGTGCAAATAATTGTAAATTGAAAATGGTCAAAAGCTCAACACAGCTTTGAAGAATTGCTCTATTCAACCTTTATTTATCCTCAAGAAATCATTAAGGGTGACCATCATTTACAATGTCATTGAGTCAAGTAAAGTTCAGGTTGATATTGACAGCACAGCAGTGTAATCAAGTGTCAATGATGTTTCACAAATTGGCCTGAAACTAATTATTGATACATTGGTTGATTAATATTACTCAGAAATGTTTTCTATTTTTTTCTATAAAATGTTAGTACTTTCAAAGTGGTATATACCAATTCTTTGTTTTGTCTGACCAACAATGTCAAAATCCAAGTATTCAGGTTACTAAATACAAATGAGAAAGGCAACAAATCCTCACATTTGAGGAATTGGAACCTGCAAAAAATATTTTGCCTTGAAAAATGTTTCCAATAATTAATGGATTATTTAAATAGTTGCTGATTAATTTTCTGTCCAAAAATGATAGCTCCATCAATTTATAGTTTCAGGTCTTGTTGGTCTTTACAAGTCCTTAGTAAAATCCTAGAGTGTGGAGGAAAAGGTTGATATTAAGAATGATATTCTCTGGATTTAATGCTTGATTATTGTTTTGGGACATATGTTGTAACCACAGTGCAGCAAAGGTTTTTGGACACTCACAGAGCACAACTGCTAGCAGCACACACATATGGAAGCAAAATGGGAAAAATAGGGGAAAACACCTATATGAAACTGGAGAGCTCCTCTTGGTTTGTTGGAAGCTTAGTGGAGCTCTATTGACCAAACAATAATTTCCACAACAATAACTAAATATATAGACGACTGCCACATAAATGAATTTATTACTGGATTAATCTTTGGACTTGTATGTGCAGAATTGTTTTAAGTAATCTTGAACATGGTATTCATCTGGATTTGTTATCTGGGAACCATAAATGTTTGTACATAATTTGTCAATCCATCCAGTAAATGTTGAGATGTTTCACTGGATAAATACAAGCTTTGACTGGCTGGTCATGTCATAGCACTCCGTCTAATAGTTGTTGAAATATTTCCGTCTGGACCGAAGTGGTGGACCGAACGACAGAACATCACAGCTATCACTAGAGCCGTGCCGGCAGCATGACTAAAAAACTAAGTAGTAGTCTGTTGCTAAGACACTTTCTTTAGCTGCCTCACAATAAAAGTGTTCCATTTTGCGTCATCAATAGCTTGAGACAGCAAGGGGCGTTACTGCAGCTCTCACAGCACTGCAAAAAGGAGGGATCAGAAAACAGCATGATTCCTGTTTGTACGATAAATGTCAGCACAGCAACAGTGAGTTCAAAAATTCAAGTCACTGAAACACAAAACTACTGAAAGCCAAATGTAGAGAGCCTTTTAAAAATGACATATTTTGTCATTTTGCTGTGACAGCTAAGTTGCAGGCAGGAACCTTCGGGGCAAAGTTCTGTTGTCTAGCAGAACCATAATATTGTTGGGTCAGTGTGGTTGTCCCCAGCTGTGAGGGCACAGTGGAGATGTCCATAAGCATGCCACACTATGGTTGTATAGTGTGCTATACTGAGCAAGTAAAAAACACAGAGTTCCATTTCCCTTATTTAAGACGCTGCAAACTTGCTGTTAGTTTAAATGATTTAATTTTCTGTTTGTACTGTACTGCACTTTATGTTACATGGTTTGTTGGTATTGAAATTCCTAAATTTCATCTATTTAGTTTGTTAGGTATTGTACTCCAGATGTGTAGATTGTCCCACTTCTTTGCATCATTGCCCACCTGACATCCTGAATTTTACATTGTGCCCCATTTCATCCTGTTTTTACTTCAGTCACAGCTAGGAATGAATACCAAATGTCAAATATACGCTCACCTATAGGATTATTAGGAACACCATACTAATACTGTGTTTGACCCCCTTTCGCCTTCAGAACTGCCTTAATTCTACGTGGCATTGATTCAACAAGGTGCTGAAAGCATTCTTTAGAAATGTTGGCCCATATTGATAGGATAGCATCTTGCAGTTGATGGAGATTTGTGGGATGCACATCAAGGGCACGAAGCTCCCGTTCCACCACATCCCAAAGATGCTCTATTTGGTTGAGATCTGGTGACTGTGGGGGCCATTTTAGTACAGTGAACTCATTGTCATGTTCAAGAAACCAGTTTGAAATGATTCGAGCTTTGTGACATGGTGTATTATCCTTGGTGACCATAAAGGGATGGACATGGTCAGAAACAATGCTCAGGTAGGCCGTGGCATTTAAACGATGCCCAATTGGCACTAAGGGGCCTAAAGTGTGCCAAGAAAACATCCCCCACACCATTACACCACCACCACCAGCCTGCACAGTGGTAGCAAGGCATGATGGATCCATGTTCTCATTCTGTTTACGCCAAATTCTGACTCTACCATCTGAATGTCTCAACAGAAAACGAGACTCATCAGACCAGGCAACATTTTTCCAGTCTTCAACTGTCGAATTTTGGTGAGCTCTTGCAAATTGTAGCCTCTTTTTCCTATTTGTAGTGGAGATGAGTGGTACCCGGTGGGGTCTTCTGCTATTGTAGCCCATCCGCCTCAAGGTGGTGCGTGTTGTGGCTTCACAAATGCTTTGCTGCATACCTCGGTTGTAATGAGTGGTTATTTCAGTCAAAGTTGCTCTTCTATCAGCTTGAATCAGTCAGCCCATTCTCCTCTGACCTCTAGCATCAACAAGGCATTTTTGCCCACAGGACTGCTGCATACTGGATGTTTTTCCTTTTCACACCATTCTTTGTAAACCCTAGAAATGGTTGTGCGTGAAAATCCCAGTAACTGAGCAGATTGTGAAATACTCAGACCGGCCCATCTGGCACCAACAACCATGCCACGCTCAAAATTGCTTAAATCACCTTTCTTTCCCATTCTGACATTCAGTTTGGAGTTCAGGAGATTGTCTTGACCAGGACCACACCCCTAAATGCATTGAAGCAACTGCCATGTGATTGGTTGATTAGATAATTGCATTAATGAGAAATTGAACAAGTGTTCCTAATAATCCTTTAGGTGAGTGTAATTCAAATAGTAAAAAATCAATACTATTCAAATGTGACTTCATACTAATCTCCCTCTTCTCGTTTTTGGCCTACCAGCATGTGTCACTCACAATGCCTTGTGAGAAACACAAGGCATTGTGAGGTCTAAGCGTTGGGGCCACAGCTAATGTTGCATACTGAGTAACGTTAGTACAGGGGTGAGTGATAGCCAGCGGCTGGAAATCGGAAGGACGGGACTATTTTTAAAATTATTTTAAAATTAACATCCACCGAGCCAATGTGTTTAAGTTAACATTAGTTCACTCATTCTTGTTTCCTAACTGCGTCGCGAGTTATAGGAGCCTAGATGAAGATAGCTAAAGTTTGTTAGCTGCCCTACAGCTGTCAGAGTTAGCTTTGATTGTATATTACCTTTTATTACAGTTCGAGATTGTTTTGTCACGGTACAGAATATATATATATATATATATATATATATATATATATATATATATATATATATATATATATATATATATATATATAATAGTTGATTGAAATTTTAACGGGCATTTGATTATATTAAGGGTAATTTTTAAGTTATTCAGGAAAAATGTGTGCTCATGGTGAAAAATGAATGTAAACAAAGTTGCGTGCAATGTGCCATGACGTAGGTCCCGTTCAAGGACAGGTTTTTTTAATGTTAGAAATCCCTCTAGTGGACAGAACGTGTAACAACAACTACTTGCTTATGGTGGCAAAAATAATTAAAGACTGCATTTGATCATTAAATATTCAAATATTATTTAAATATTTAAAAACAACAAATGCAATATGAATGGTATTATAGAGGAAGATTGGCAGCAGTGAAGCAAACTAATCTAGTATGATATAGGTTTCTTAATTTTGCTTCCTATTTTGATTTTGATTGCTTTGATTGCTGTAGTCCTAGGCCAATAACATCCAGCTAAGACATCATTTGTTTGAACAGCCCATAGATCTTATACAAATACAGTATATTTCTGATTAACTCCCAGCAGGAAACATTTGTCCTTAACCACATTTCAGGACTTTTGTTAACTTCTAATTTGCTTATTTGGTAATTTTATTTTCCAAAACAGTGGCCGTACTTTCAGATTAATGCAGGTGTTTCTGCCGCTAAAGGTCTCTCAATCAAAACAATGGATGGTAAACAGAGACTTTTGATGACGTTGTGGAAGTATGGGAGTTGTAGCTTATAATTGTTAAACACTATCGCCTATTAGAATGCATCTGTTCACGAACAAGTTTACCCTTTCAAGTCCACCCATTCCGATGACCAGCTGCCCGGAATGTTCTTCCTGTTCACTTTTTTGTAATTTTAACTAGTTGTTTTGGTGCCTAACCCACTTTTTTTGTACAGCTAAACATAAAAGGGGGAGATATTCGGTAGGGAGTAGATTTTTGGCGCGAACACGGTAACGGAGATGTAACATTACGGGTGGCCGCTGTTGTGACTCGGGAGCCTGAGTCTGACATGGTATGTCTTCCTGACAGGAGAGTTCATTAAACTGCCGTTTGCGTAGTTTCACCAGGCGCTGGAGTTAAGTGCTGGACTGGTTTGGATTGCTGTAATAGTAGGCTCGTTCGAGATGAGCCAGGTCTGCGCAGAACTGATCACCAGCGATTGCCACCGGTTGCATGCCGGTTAGATTTGTGTCCGACTTGATCTCGACTTGCTCTGACGTCATGCACACGTAGGCAACAATATCCTCATGAGTTTAAGGCGGCCGCAGTTCTGAGTCGCAACTCTGCTTTTCACCCACTGTAAGACCCAGACCTCTCAGCTGATTTAACAGCTGATTGGTTAAGAATCAACTCAACATGATAATGTTTTATATAAACCTTTTTATTGATTTTTGAGGGGTTATAATTGCTATTTGTCTGATTCAAAGGTTTATTCTGTACAGAACACATGTTGTGTGCCTGATAGTTACATTTAGCAGTCAGATAGACTAAATCTGTCTATGGATCATCTACAGTGTGTTCTTAATTAAAATCAGCAACTGATTGCATGTAGAGCATTTTGAGAGCTAGTCGGTCATAATTAAAACAACTGGAGACTTATACAAGCTGATATGGGTCTGATAAAATGTTATTAAATCGGAATCAGATCACAATGTTCTGTCACTTCCTGTTCAGCCTGAAGGCTGCTGGAAACTGTCCGACTTGACAGTGGATTTTTGTCACCGCCCCCAGCTACTGCCACCTGTTCTAATCCACTTTACAGGCGAGGCGCAGTTGTCTCGAACGAGCCTAGTGGCTGCCTGCTAGCTAGCTTGTGGCTAACGTTAACATACAATATGTCCCGGGGCTGTTGTCAGCTCTCATCCCGACTGAAGTCTCTTAGCGCTGAGGCCGACAGACTGGGGTGTGCTAGCTGGCTAAGTTAGCATTAGATTTGTCGCCTATCTATATAGCTAACTTTACTGTTGAATGTATTTGTGGGTTAGTCCAGTGCTATTAACCGTGGTAAAAAAAAATCATACTAAAAGTAACTTAATAAGCGTGTAGAACGATGTTGTAATATTATGATATGACCAATCATTAGCATTAACTTAGCTAACCGTTACTTGTCAACCAGCACATTGTAGTAAAGTTAAGCTGGATTGATCAATATTGAAATGTATCAGTAAATAAGGTTTCATGTATTCAATGACAAACGTATGCTGTGTGACAGAAAAAAACAGTATTACGCTTACTGAGTGTAACTCTTTCTGTGAAATTGTATGATTTACTGTTACTCTTCAATGTATCATCTGAGTACCCATGTTTTGAAAGAAGTTAGAGAAACTAGAGGGGTCAAAGGTTATATGACTCCACTGACAGGCGACTAAACCAATTGTCCCGTGTCAGAAATAAAATTACAGATGTCTCTGGGTTTGTATATTGTTGGAAACATTTTGGATAGTGTAGGTACACAACTGAACAAAATCTATAACATAGTTGTTAAACATTTTAATGCAGAAATGTTACATATTGTACCTTTTTTAAAGAAAAAATCGATCATCTGATCGATTCAATTGGATGAACTGTTGTTTAGCTAATTAAATGTTTTAAATTTTATTTAGAAAATATGCTATTCATTGTTAATCTTCCACCTCAAACTTACAGCCCAGAACGACAGTGGGTTTGCTAGTTTTAACATCTGCATCTACAGAGAAGAACCAAAAAAAAACCATTGAAGGAAGGATTAAGAGGTGAAGAGGGAGAGAAGAAAACGTCAGGATTTATTTGACTTCTTGCCATAAAATAGATGTGAAACCTGCTGTAGCTACTTGGAAGTTGTTGTCAGTGAGGATGACTCAGCTGGACTAAAAAGTTTGATGTAAATTTTCTAGTGAAATGGAACTTTGATAAATTAGAAGTCAATTTTTTTCTGAATATTGGGTTCAATTTAGCAGCAAATTCTACACAGATATAGAAAAGAAAAGTATAGTAACAGAATAGGGGAGAAATTGAACAATCTCAATACAGAAACACATAATGCAAACGTAAGAGCAGGACATGTCTAAATCGTGCAAAATACAAACCAAGTATAAAACAATAAATTAAGGAGCTATCAACATGTTGCTATTGAACAACAAACTTACTTTACTAGAAAAGCTGGAAATTATTAAAAATATGTTGGGGAGCTTCATAAAACAAAATGCTTGTTTGGATTAAAAATGCCAAAGACTGTGGTCGGTGTGGGTTAACTGGAATATGATTATTAAGTGTGGTAGCCCATGTTATCTTCAAGATTTCTGTACTTGGAATTACAGTAACATCTGTAAAATCAACTCTATTTTAATTACTATATTTCTATCGCCTATTCACATGCTGCCAAAAGTGACCTTTCATGTACATGTAATGTTTGTTGTAATTTAATTTAAAAAAACACGCACACAAAATGGAGATGGATAAAAAAGTAACGGAACCAAATAATAAGTAAAAATATTTGCTTATTGTTTGGTTCTAAGATGTAAAAACTTGTTATGTGGACTGCTTGACTCAAGAAAATTGCACATACGCATAGAGTGGCATAATTGCACTGAATGTCTACACAAATGTGACTTTTATCTTTTTATTAAAAAATGTTCCTTCAGGAGTTTCCCTTTCATGCCATCAATCATGTGGAAAGACTCTGTGACGTCTTTTTCCAAATGGTAGATATCCGGTTTTGGAAAAGCTCCTCTCTTGTGGTTATTATACCCACACGCAGTATGGAAACAAGTTGTAAAAACGACATTTTCCTCACTCATTTGAGTGTGCATAAATAAACACAAACAAACTTTTTCTGTCCTGAGTGTCCATCACTCTCCTTCAAACTGCTCCGAGTGGAGTCAGTGTGTTTGCGTGATGGTGTAGTTCATTGTAAAAAAAAAAAAAAAAAGATGGCTGTGAGAATCTATGCCGATATGTTGTCAAATTTAAACAGTATTGTCCTCATGTGCTGTATTTAAGGTTTGTGCAACATACAAACTTTACAAACAGTAAAGCCAACAGTGAAATATCTGATAATGATATTGAATGATATGATATGAATGACTCATAAGTTCTGAGTAGTACAACAGTTGACCTACATTAACAATCCAGTTGTAGTTTTTAATTGTAAAAACAACACTAAACAATTCAAATACTGCTCTCTGTTAACTGTTTGCTTGTGATGCTGTGATTGCTGCTATAACCTTCAAAGGTCAATTGCACCATTTCTGATATACATCCTAACTGATTATGGTGCTGATGAGCGTTAAGATGCAGCTGCAGCCACGTAGACATTAGTTTTTCAGAGACCTCACAATCCAGTTTACTAAATCTGAAAACCTATACTATACTTCCAAATATTTGTAGGTTAAGAAATATAAACGGTATTTTTCTTCTTCTATGGAAGCAATATCAAATGAAATATGCAAATAACTGAACTGAATACTGGGTAATAATGTTTATGATATTGCCATCCGGTAGACATTAAATAAGGCTAAAGGAAAAACAGGGTAATGATTACTTTATTAAGGAACATACTCAGAGGTGACTACTGTACATTTTACATAACATTTTAGTATATTACACATTACATTTTGAGATGATTCAGCATTATTTAAATGAAAAAGATAAAACGTAATGACTATTAAGTTTGTTTACTACTATGCCGACTTAAATAAGTTATATTGGATTTGCAAAAATATTATGCAGTAAAACAATAACATAATTTACTGGCTGTATTATTGCCATGCAGACTTGTCATTATATAACATTTGGTGAAAAACTCCCCAAACGAGATACAACTTTATAAATACAGAGAGGAAACTGGGTCATAGCTGCAGCAAAGAGGTTCTTTGCGTGCACTCAAATATCTCAACTCAACAAAAGTATGTTTCTAGTAAATACTGTTTCAGGTGTAGCATATACAGTTTTGACATCACAGCAGTAAGGATATACTGCAGCAATTCCTAATTGATTTAAAACAGTGATGCTCATTTAGAAGCCTGTGGGTCACATCTGGCTCCAGCTTAAAACGGCCCACCTGATCAATTTCTTGGCTTAAAGAGCCAGTGCCTCACAGTCAATTCAATCTGTATGTTTTAGCATCATCATTTGATTGCAGTTTATATGGTAAGGTTGGATAGCTAAACATTGAAATGCTTGTCATATACTGTACATCTCTTCCAGCTCTTGGAATGGACTTCCACATATTCCTGGCCAAACTAGCAAAATGGTCTTCTGTTTACTAGCATTGGCATGGGAGTTATGCCAGGGAGGTGTTCTGTAGACCACCAGTATTCAGTGTGAAAAATTAGATGATTTCTTAGAACATTGTATCGTCTTGTAAGGCTTAATGTTTGATGTGTTCACAATGTCAGTTGAATTTTTAAATGTTAAGTAGGCCTGAATAGAAATTGCTTGTCCTTTTGTGCAGCTGCTCTCAGTAGGTATTTTGTTTGCTGCAGAAATGCTAAAATATTAGATGACAGTTTGGTCTGTTAATACACAAACCTAGCCATTTAGCAGTTTTTGATCACAGTGAAGTCTGAAATTTCCAAATTAAAATGGCTGAGTCTTAAAAAACATTGTTTGCAGTGATGTAACAATTTTCAATGTTTGTTTGTTTGTTTTTTTGTTTGTTTGTTTGTTATACCCCCATAAATACACTTGTTTTAGCATCTCAAAACACTGAGCATTGCTAATTCCTTAATGAATAATACCAGCACGTTTCCTGGAATGTGGTAGGCCTATCTAATGTTAGGTAAATATATTTTGGACAATGATAAAAATAACTCTTGTGTTCATTATTCTGATTTGTATTATGCCACTAGAAATAAAGGTTTTTAAACAGATCAATCATTTGTTTGTTTTTTTCACATTTTTCCTCTCATTTACCACATTATATCTGTCTGTCTTTTACATTAGAAACGTTTCTTTTGTTGTTTTGTGTTATTCTCTGTAATATCAACAGGGTCCACCAGTTAGGATGGCTCGATGTTGCACATTAATTTGTATCCTGTATCATAGTCTCGAAATGATTGCCATATAACTACATGTAAAACCTTCTCACGCATTTAATATCTTACCGATGCGGATTATTTTACAGCCACTTCAATCGTTAATTGTGCAATTAAATAGAAAATTAATTAAAGCTCTGAAGGGCCGATGCCTTTTCTAGTGATACAGCAGCAGAAGACAGAGGCCGAAGTTTTGGAGTTTTGTTGGCGTGTCCATAAAATCCCACGCAGGAAGAAAAAGTGAGAGAATGTGGTTTTTCATCGCCCTATTACTCCTCTGAATATGTTAATAAAAGTGCTGGTTTGTATTTAAGTGTTTTTATAGAAAAATTCACAGCGAAAAACCATGCACCGTTTTTTAAAACCACCACTTTAAACAACAAAATAGAAAATTACAGCCGGCACGGGGATACAAAGTTTAGAAATCTGACATGGGGTTCTTAATTTTTTATTTTACTTATTTATGTTTGTCCTGATAATAACTGAAGTTTGACAGAATTCGTGTCTTTCTTGCATTAATGCACGTCTTTTTTAATGCGTTCAGATTCATATATGAATAATGATTGAATATTAAATCAGAAGATAACATATTTCGTTTAGGCGCAGATTTCACATCCTTTTTTTGCATGACAAAGATATGTTGGGGTTTGCCTATGAAATCAACACTTTAAAAATAAGAAATAATCAAATATAAAAAGAAATGGATTTTAAAACCGATGCTTTGTTTAATTAATGTCCGAGTAAGGGAAATTGCAAAGTACAGCAGAATATCTAATGATATTCGACTAAAAAAAACAACCGATCAATGAATATGCATCTCAGTGCACTGAAGTGCATTATTTGTCAGCCAACAGCTTTAACATATCATTTACAGATAAGAATAAAGCAGGTCAATGATGAGTCCTAAATAAATGAATGCTTGACCATGTCTCAGGAACTGGAATCCGGTCTGCAGAGGTTGATAGGACTGTTAGTAGCTTTTGTTTCGTTAGATTTTTGGCTCAAAGGTTGAATGGGAGTCTCGGCTATTTTTTCATTATAGGATCGGATTTGGACTCACTTATGCAAACGGCTACTGTTTTTCCTTTACGAGCGAGGTGAAAGAGGTGAGGGGTGTCCTCTCCTGAGCACACCCAGCTCTGTCTGAGCACAGTGACTTTGAACTTGAACTTTGTCTTGCTCTTCTTCGTAATGTGCGCAATACACTGGTCGACGAATATGCATGCATTAATTTTGGTCCATGGGTGAATTTGCCTCGTTGGTCTAACAATTCATCTATATTCATTTAGACCATGCCCAAATAAAATAAACCAGGAGCAAGCAACTGTGATTCACCAGACAGCAGGCGACAGTACAAACTTTACCATAATTCTACTTTGGATTTCCAATCAGTCTTTGATTTAAGTCCTTTGTGGTTGTGGTAGCCCATGACCTGGATGAAGTTTTAAATGAGATATGGAATTTTGAAAATATGGACAGATTGATGTTTTGCTTTGTAAGACAACAAACTCTTCAGTCTTTAAGACAACCAGTCCTGTTCATCGCATGTTATAGTCAAATGTCCAATACACGCGAAAAGAGAGGGATCTGACTTAGACCTGTATAGGATGTAAATCATATTTCTAATAGAATGTCGTTCGACTTTTAAGTCTATATACAAGAAATCACACGAGGAGTCTTTGTACACATTTAAAGCAATGGTTTTTTTTATGAGAAGTCTATTAGAATGTGTTTATTAAAATAGTCTTCACTACTTTTGCTATTCTCATCGTTATGTATGAGTATCCTATTTCATATTAAGCATGCGTTCTTTGCTAGGCAACAAACACATTCTACAAACACATATTCAAAATGACATCAATGGGTTGAACTGAGGACAGCAGTTTGCAAATAAGTAGGCTACATCCATGAATGCATAAATATTTAATTTTTTTTTTTATTTTATTTTGCTGGGTAGGGGTGGTATCACATGCACAGGCTTGGTTTCAGGCAGGCGCAATTAGAAAGATCCCATTGCACACAGAAAACGCTTCTCTATTTCAAGCAGTTTATTATAATGTGTTATAACCATCTAATTGCGTATATGCGTAGACTTTTAGGATGAACCTAACGCATAAATAGCGATAGTTTATTTTAGCAACCATCTCAATACTTCAAACTCACTTTCAAAAAGAGCGGAAACACGCTCTAAGTAACCTAATGTTTCAGGTCAACTTGTCATTTGTGAAGTCAAACTCAAACTGAATGAATTCAGAATTGCTTTAAGTGGTTTCATCGTCAGTTTACAAAATTAGAAGGAAAGCCCCATTACCGTAGTATTGTATTTTCTTTTAAATGCCACCTCTAAATACCTTACTTTGGTGACTTAGCAGGTTCCCGTAGCCACGTGCTTCTGCTGAATCATTATCAGTAACCATTTTGCAAAACGCTTAGGGCATTTCCGTAATGAATATTCTTGTAGCAGAGTGGTTTTAGTGCTGCTCTCTAGCAGACTGCGTAAAAAATGTTTTCATAAACAATTTGTATCAATATATTAGGTCCCTTTTTACTTTTTCCTCGTTGAGTAGGCTATGGCTTCCTGCACACCATTTCACTTCAAGATTTCCTCACACAACGAGTACAACGAGTTAACCAACAACAAGCAGGTGCAACCATCATTTTCCAGTCCGCAGCTCTTCCAAACCAATAACCTATGTTGACTTTAGGCTCTTCATACAGCCACTGAATACTGGATAAAGAAGTTGTCCCTAAATCGCTTTCTGTAAATGTTTCGAATTGTTAATTGGTGTCTTCAAGCAAAGTGGGCTTCACAGCGTGGGCTATATACATTAATAATTTGCATTTATTAAATATCTTCACGTTTTAGGTTTGGCACAGCAAAACCGATTCTACATTTTGAACTATTAACTACAGTGTTAAGAAAATAGTAGGATACTATCTTAGGCTATAGTTTATTCCATCATTTTGTCTTTATGTAAATGTAATGTCGCCTTTATGTTCCACAGGAAGTATGATACATTGTAAAGACCTTTAAGGTATATTTAAGAATGAATGGATAATGTAAGGGGAAATGTGCATTTCGTCAACGAGGTGATTTGAGGAACGAAATGCAGAATTTGATATTTCAGTTTTAATTATTATAAAATAAATGTATAGGATAAAACGGATCTGCAGTGCTGGAAGTGAATGCAAGTTCATCTCACCTTTCCTTTTTAAAACTGATAGGCTATGATTGCCTTTTTATATAACCTACTCGGATTATTATTTACGTTTTTATCTAACAGTATTGGCAAAAGAGTTCCTCAGTAGACGATATAGCTAAAGCTCACAAACATTCATAGCGCGTGTCCTCAGCATTTTGACACATTTTAATATTTTAAAAGCTGCATGGTGTTACGGGCTGGAATGCATATTAAGTGGCGTGGAAATATTGCCCTGTAACGCAAGCCTCGAGATTTAGGAAGACACCCTTGGAGGAGGTTGTTTTGATACAGATTGCCATTTCCAGAGGATTTAGTTTCTTCCCGCACTTCAGCACAGTTTTCATAAAACCACCTATTGAAAAAGAGGTGACTTTCAAGAAGCACTAATATTGTTTAAAGGGCACGGTATGTTCAATTGATAACTGCTAATCACGTTTAAAATATACATGCCAAGCCTTAAATAACGTTCTCATTTTAAATCTATTTCTAAAAATAATCCTCACAAGTTGTAGTTCAGCAAATATCTCGGTTTCTGGACAACACATTAAGCATAACACATTTTCTAAATGCACTTGTATGCATGCTTGTTCCCTTTTAGCTAGCTTGCATATTGTCTGAAAAATGCCAAGAAAGTTTAAAGTGCTTAATTCTGTGAGAGAAGAAGTGAGATGATTAATGATGAACATGTGTGTCTTTTGTTTTGCTGTCTGGACGGATGGAGCTACTGCCTCTGTTAACTTGAACTTGGACTTCCGACGAGACGCGTCAAACTGGATTTACTTTGTCTGCTGTGTTGCTTCACCAACCAGACTACTACAGGGGAATTAAGAATCCACTTCTGCAGGACTATTGTAGACAGCGAATAACGCGTTGACCACATTAATACAAAAATAAATAAAAAAGACTGTTTGTTTATAAGTCATATTCAGATATAAGGCAGCGGGCTTAGGCCCTCAATGACCAGACACTACTCTGTAAGAGTTGGTTAATATATGTGTGTGTGTGTGTGTGTGTGTGTATATATATATATATATATATATATATATATAATCTCTCAATGAAGTCGAATTCAAAACATTTTATCTACATTACACTCCTTTGGTGACTGTGCATTACAGACATCTCATGGCGCCGCGCATTCCAAACTTCCATATTGGGAATCTAAAATATACTTTGTCTAAAGTTGTAGACTATTGCTGCGTAAGTGTAATTACCCGCGTATGAAAACCTCCAGATGTGTGTGTCTATTTATGTGATCATGCTCATGTAGCCTGTTTTCTATATATTACTACAGTTTGCAAATGTTTGAGGCTTACATGCTTAACAATACACCAGTGTTGTATTCCTAATTTAATCCCAATTCACGGGCTTCCCTCAAAATTGTGAAAGTACACTTTGTGTTGCATAAATGATGCGAAGAGATGTCTTCCTCTCAAATTTGATGAAATCGTGCCAGGGTCGGGTAATGTATCACTGACGTTTTAATAACAATAGGATAAGTACACTGCATAAAAAGGCTGTAAAGCCATGTGTTGTATTTTGTAAATCCACTCTGGCTTGGCTGTAGCGGTGGTCTGCCAGCCTGCCCTCTGTCCTCTGGGTGCGGCTCCGCCTGCTTGCTTCATTTTGCGGTTAAACCCAAGCCATCCTCACATAGTCTACCTGCTGTGGGTGACGTTAAACAAGTCAAATCCGAGGTAATTTAGCCCTTAACTGTAGTGTGAGTACTTTTTCATGCATGGCTTCAAAACAGCATATACCAACTATTGTATCAGTGATAAATAAAAAGATGGATTTACCTCGTAGGGATTATCATACTGAAACCATCCACCAACATGAATAGAAATATACTTAATATCAGAGAAGCATTGGCTTCCCCCCAATGACGCCAACAGTGTTGTAATATATGCATATTTGAAAATAAGTCATGTGCCATGCTAGATTCGGGCACGCATTTTAAAATGTGCTCATGCACATGCAGCAAGAGCCTGTGAGAAATAAATGTGTGAATCTTGAGCTGAAATTGGAAGCAAAAAACTCCAAAGACCTAATTTATTTACGCATGTTAAGGGGTGTTCAAGTGTCCCTCTCTTCTTGTGTATCATTTTGTCACGCACCAGCACTGCACTTCACTGCCCTATTTATATATTTTTCACCACGGTTTGTTATTTTCTTGACAAAATATCTTTCCTTTTGTTGCCCTTACTGCTAACATAGAAGTGCAGTGGTCTTGCTTTATACGATTATGATTTTTTTTGTTATATATGATATGTAAATTAAAGGGAGGCCGACCGAAAAACACCAGATTGAGATGCTGTTTTAGTTTTGTAGGAATGTTTTCATGACAGTGGAGTGCTCTGCTCTCCCTCCAGCATGCTAAATAACAGCCCACTTTTCACACACACACACACACACACACACACACACACACACACACACACACACACACACACACACACACACACACACACACACACACACACACACAGAGAGAGGCAGGCAGGCTATGCACAGTAGCAACATAAAGCAATACGAATTACTAAAATGAAGCCAATTCGTCTTTTTGCAGAAGTAAATGTTGCATTAACATGCAAAACACATGTAACGCGCCAACCCAGGAGCTCGTGAGTCACACACGCAACTTTCAAATGAGCACCAATCTTGATTTACTATGATATTTATCTATGCACTACAGTCATATTTTTGTCCATTCATTTAGTTCAGATCCTTCCTGGGTCCAAAGTTGATTCCATTGATTTTGACATGTTAATTTACTGAAACCTTCGAATCCTCATTCAAAAAATGGATTTTGAATATAATGGCCTTTATACTGCTATAGTGTGCGAATCTATTTGGTTATTTTGGTTGACCTAGTACATTGTTTAATTACTTAAACACTTGGTTTACTTTGATTACACAATATTCTGTATATATATATTAACTCAGAGCTAAGCCTGAAGCTGGCTGGAAACTCGTAAACATAAACGCAACCTGATTTCAGCATGCATGGCGCAGACTCTACCTGCAAGCTGTCAACACATTCATGGACTGCTACATCGCCTTTTCAAAGCTTTTATGCCCACGGATCATTCTCAAGACTGGTGAGATAACTTTTGACAAGTAATATTATTGCTTTTATTGGCATTTTTGGCGTTTAACAAATTGATACAAAACGGACATGGAGTCATTTTGATGGAGAGACTGCACTGCACACTGCAAAAATGTGGCCAATAGGTAAATCAAGGCAAAGGGAACTGAAAATTGTGATAGCGGCACTTGTTTCCATTAAAGGATTTGGAGTTATGTGAAGAAGATTTATACGATTTTGAAATATTTGGCATATAGGGTACTATTGTAGCCTACTGCTGGATCAAAATCAAATATATTACATCAATGTATATAAGGGCATATATGAACCATTGGCTCAGTCATGTGCACATGCGGTCAGTTCCTGGGAGCGGAAGCCGCAGGTAGGCAGCATTTGTATAGGAATAGATGCTCTCCCCTCCCCCACAAACCTCCGCATCAGACGGACTCTCTCTCTCCGCGTCTGACGGGGCCTGTCTGGAAGGACATCATGTCTGGTTGTCAAGATATTTACAGGAGCACATCACGGCTGGTTATCAAGATATTGATAGTCGTTTCAATTAACAGTATCTGATGTATGAGAAACCGCAGCGAAGAAGTTTAACGTTTTTCAAGAAACATTTTTTAATGAAAAGTGGACAAATGTGTTTTTAGAAAAGAAAAAAATGAGTTTTTTGCAATGAAGTTCCATCTTATCTGTATAACCAGCCACCACCTTGAAGTTGTAAACACTTAAAATGCATTAAAACGGACAATGCCGCAGTTTTTGTATTATAGTAATGTTTTGGTCTGTGATAACGCATTCTATGTTGTTTCAATTGACGCATGGTTACAGTTTAAGCCTTTTACCTAGCTGTATTAGAATTTGGTTTCGGAATTTGATTAAATAATACTAACAGCAACATGATTAATTGTCCTTTCGCTATGGCTACGTAGGGCTGGTCGAGTTGTAAGAACTGGAATACAATATATGGTTACCACACTAAAATGTAAACCCAGCTAATTATTTCCATTTTAGTTTGCTCTTCCTAACCTTAAGATTTACAAATGTACACAGACGTACACAATGTAACCAACAGCATTTCTGCTGCTTAAAGGAAATGTTTAGGGTGGATTATGGGTGAGAAAACCTCAAATTTCATATCAATTGGCTTGGCCTTAAATATATATTGGTGGCTAAATTATTTTTAAATAATACGTTGATAGATAGTTTAGGTGATAGCATTACATATAAAACCCTTCTGCAATGAAACTTGAATATGTGCAAACTTGAAAAACTAATTTTCATTCTTTAAGAATCCACCTGCGTATCTGCAACCTGTCCACTGTTGATGAAAGATGATAAAAACAAAAGTTAGCAGTTAAAGTTCTATATATTTTAGAATTCATTGGGAATTAGTTTTTGCAGTGCGTGCGTTGGATGCCAAAGTATGTGTATATGGTTTAAGATTGGGTCGTTGGTGTCTCGGTGCACATTTTGCTGCAGTGGAAATGCGCCGGACACTTAAAATATTTAATGTTAGACTAATCATTTATTTGCGATCACCATAACTGTATAGTAATTGTATTAGTCCTTGCAAAAATTAAAAAGAGAAAATATGTGTCTTATAATATATATTTTTCTTAAAACATTAATTATGAAAGTATTATAGTAGTATCAATTTTTGAGGAAACTGCAGATAGGCTTGACGTGTGATTTATGATTATTGCAACATAAAGTGTAACTCAATCAAATATAGTATTTTTTCTAAATTTAACAACTTCAACTATAATCTCTGAGACTATGCCGCTTGTTTGACCAACGCTACATCATCCGTGTATCCCACGGGGCGAAACTATTTAGCACAAACATTTGGGCATAATCTGGAAGTTAGGCTGAATGAAAACAAAATACACCAAACTTAAAATAACATATCATTCATAAACAAACAAAAAAGGTGATCTTCTCAAGGTCAGAGCTTTCATGGAAAATGTTAGTATGGAAGGAGCCGGTTTTCTGTAGCCCAAAAGCTGTCAAATTCCTGGTCCTTGGGGGAGGAGGGGGAACGACACAAGTTGGAGTTTTCTCTCTCTCTCTCTATCTCTCTCTCAGTCTCTCTCTCTGTCGCTCTTCGCAGTTCGCGCACAGCAAACAGTTTAGAGTAAGGGTCTCTAAATAACAGCTAGTTTGCATGCATACTCTAGTGTGAAGTTCATTCTTGTCTGTCTAGACTCTGATTACGACCCTGTTTGTATGCGTTTTTTTACCTTGACCTTGGACTTCCGTGCAGCTGCTGTTTGGATGAGCCCTTCGTAATTTCCTTGAGACAAAAGAACTATAGTCTGTCCGAGAAAGGGCAGGGGTCTAGCTTCCTTAGTATACTAATACTTAAGGGTGGCCTGATTATTCCCAGGGCATCTCAGCAGTGCACAAATGTTGATAAACCCTTCTTGGGCTGCTTCTAGCCTCCTTTATGAGTGACTCATGGGATAGGCATTACAAAAAGTCTATTTTATGGACACTTTGTGGGCCTATCCCGTCGCTAATATTTCAAACAAAACAATACAGTCAAATTTTAAATATGAACGCAGAAGTATTTTAAAGAAGAGGAGGGGAATACATGATTTCCGCAACTATGGGGCCTGGTGACGAGGTGAACTAAAAGGACCTTTTAGATTTAGAAGAGAGCTTTAGTCAGTGGTTATTCAAATCTGAAGGAGGATGCGTGTAAAAATAGTGTCGGAAGATATAGGTCCGCATTTCTACCATGGTGTCTAATTGAAAAAGGTCTGTACACACAGTCGAGCTGAAAGCGGCCCCTTGTTCTTATTTTCGCCTGGAAGCGTCAGCATCACTTGCATGTTATGAATGAATAGCTTAGTGAAACTGAAACATCACATGAAGTCGTTTAATGCTCAGTTTAGTGCTCATGTTATCGCTGAAAAAGCTTAGACCGAATACTATGACGGAACATATATTTGCCAAGACATGTTGCGGAAATATTTAATAATGCAAGTAGTTGTAGCCTGAACTAAATGCTGCTATCATTTATTGTAGGGGATGACTGTAATTACAGCTACACATGAAAGAGACACTATGTAGGCTACTAAAAGATAATTTGCAATGACGGTATCTTACCTGGAATCTTCACCTTCAGTCCTTTGGCTGTTAATGCTGAGGTGCGACGACATTCAACTTGGCCAATACTAAAACTTCTTGTTCTGGTTCAACCACACAGACACACAAACCACACGCACATGCTAAATTTTAAGTTTTTTTTTTTTTACCTAACTGATTACAAAACACGTCATGCAATAATGTATAATATGCTGTATTTAGGCTCCACTATATCAACCTCTAGAAGGCAACATTAAAACATTAAAAACATAATTATACCCTGCTGCAACAGTAATAGTCCACAACTAGTCACTGATCCTCATCTCATGTTAATAGGTGACCTAGTGGCAGTTGTATACGGGTTTAAAGGAAATGCGTCCTTCAGAAAAGTAGTGTTGATAAGATTGGACAGAGACATATTTGCTTTGACAGCACTGTATTTCTTGATGCATAATACATACATGATATACATTACATTGACTACAAACCAAGGATTCCGGATTAAATAATGTTCTGTTATTAGGCTACATTTAATAATCGAATTAAACTTCAGCCGGAACATATCGTTTCCATCAGTGATACACTAAGTTTGCGCACCAATACGCTAAAAAGCAAGTTGAAAGATTAGATTCAACGATTGAATGAGATATGTACGTTTTTATTTTCCATGTACCAACTGTGACATGTATCATCTGCTATTATATTCTCTGGCCGTCCTCGGAGTCGGCCAAATTTCACAGGTTGTTTTCGTTTGCCCCAATCTTGAAAGTATCAAAACTCCCCTTTAAGGGTGTGGGTCTAAGTGATTTAAACCAATGATATGACTCGGTATTCTGCAGGAAAAAACTGTGACATGTGAGGTAGTGGGTCTTTAAAGGGCTGCTCTGCCCCAACTCACAAGCCCAATCTCGTAGGACTTGTTAGCGTATCACGTGCCAGATTCTTAATGAAGTGGACACACGAGGGTCTGGAGTGCGCATGCGCTTGGTGTAAAATGTAGTTGGAAATGAGGTGTCCGTCTTGGAGTAGTCGACTTTTAAAAAGCATCGGCAGCCCCTGATATGACGACTTCGCTGGTCCTGCATCCACGCTGGGCGGACACCTTGATGTACGTTTATGAAAAAAGCCCGAATGAAAACAACCAAAATAAAAGCCAAACAATGGAGGGACTGAGCGGTAATTGCCCTGCGACCCATTGCAGGGACCTGATGTCGCACCCGGCGCTGGGACGACATTCTGGCACCATAGCGACCCACCAGGGCTCCGTCTACTCGGATATTTCCTCTCCAGACACCGGCCGTCAGTGTCCCGCTCCACAAACATCATCCAGTGCATCTTTGAGCTACGGTTATCCCTTTGCAAACCCATATTACGGCTGTAGATTGTCTCATTCGCACAACGTGAACTTGCAGCAGAAGCCTTGCTCGTACCATCCCGCAGAGAAATATGCCGAGCCCAGCACAGCGCTGCCCACGGAAGAACTGTCTACCAGGGCGAAAGAGTTTGCCTTCTACCCGAGTTTCGCCAGCTCATATCAGGCTGTCCCTGGATATCTCGACGTGTCGGTGGTGCCTAGTATCAGTGCCCATCCCGAACCGAGGCACGACGCCTTGATCCCCATGGAGGGCTACCAGCACTGGGCTCTCTCCAACGGCTGGGATGGGCAGGTGTACTGCTCCAAAGAGCAAACACAGTCAGCTCATCTCTGGAAATCACCTTTTCCAGGTATGTAAAAATTGTTAGATTCTTTTTTTTTTTTTTTTTTTTTTTAAACCTGTCTCCAGGCTGGTTAGTCCAGCGGTTTGTACGCTTTAAAGTACTGTGCCATCACATTAGAAAGCTATTTAAATGTAGTCAGATATTTTTACTCTGCTGAGATGTTTTTGCTTAGTGTCTGATTTGTGTTAAAGTGCCAATATCAACTTAGAAAGAAGTCCAGGGAAACTCTAAATGTTGTGAATAAACATACAACTGTCAATCAAATGTCAGTTATATGTCTTTTATGGACTGTGTTAGTAAAGGCAGATATTCTTCTGTTTGACATGGAACTAATCATCATGCCTAGTTTTCCTAGAAATGAGCGTAAAAATCAGAAATGTTACTTCAGGGAGAATTTCTGTTGCATGGTCCTTTTTTAATGATCAAATACAGATTCGAGCATTTGCTTTCGACAGTATGTAATATTTTTTCGCCATATGATGAACATGGCTTTAAATTTCAGTCACTTTGAATTGGAAGGAACACCAGTGCATTCCTTTGCCCCCCGTTTAACAATATAGTGACTAAGCTAGCCTACTGTGTTTGGATGGTGCCAATAAATCTCAGCACCCTGCGATGTGTCCACAGTCTCACACACACACACACACACACACACACATACATATATATATATATATATATATATATATATATATATATATATATATATATATATTTATTTATATATTTATATATGTGTGTGTGTGTATATGTATATGTGTGTGTGTGTGTGTGTGTATATATATATGTGTGTGTGTGTGTATATATATATATATATATATATATGTGAGTGTGTGTATTTATATATTTATATGTATGTATATGAATGTGTATATATATTTATGTGTATATGTGTATATATATGTGAATGTGTATGTATGTATGTATATATGTATGTATGTATGTATGTATGTATATATATATTTGTGTGTATGAGGGATTTGTTTGTACAACATTTGCATTATATGCACACTTCAACATTATGTTGCACGAATGGTTCACAACCAGTGACCAGTTCACATTTCAGGCTCGCCTTTTGCTTTACAATACCTGCAAAATACCTGATGATATAAACATGGGCCCGTCCAGTATGCAGTTTACAGAGTGTTTACTACACTGCTTCTTTTACCACAAGGGTTTATTATCTAAGTAACATTTGTAGGTATTTTAATTTAGGATAGGAAAATGATCAGACCTCGACTGGACCTCTCACACAATATCAGCCACCTTTTTATAATGAAAACACACAGAAGCAAGCCACGCAAGCACGGGCACGCAGTCAAATGCGCGCGCACACATGCACAAAAACACAAGCGCGCGCGGTCCTTGTCCTTCTGTCTCGCTACACACACACACACACACACACAGATATACACAACTATTTTGCTCTAATAATAAATTCAAAACAGTAAACTCCACTTTGCCTAATTCAAGAACTACCATAATCATAATCAATCGTAATATCCACGAACTGTGGAGAAATATCCACAGCCCATAGGTGTAAAATGACATGGGGGTAACAAAGTGTCATGTCTCACAGCTTGCCACTATTTCTCAAAGTATTGCCATACTTGTCCTGTCATGTTTCTCGTTGACTGTCTTGCACTCAGCTCCAGTCTTGGCGAATGGGTGTAATCCCAGAACATTGCTTACCTGAACAAATAAAGTACCCATTGCCAAAAGGTTTCGGGGCTTTTAAAAAGAGCATAGCGGGGAAATGTAGTGTCTATTTTTTAGGGAAATTCATGAACGTGTTGATACATTTTAAACTTTAACTTAAGTTACGTGTAACGTGAATCGATTATTCAAAACTATAGTTTTCAATTGTAATCACTTTAGTTAACAGATAGTGATTTCTATTTTTAACAGGCTCTTACCGGCGTATTGCACCCAGATTGAGACTCATTGCAGTTTATAGGACTCATACAGTTCAATGAACATCTATAGGAGAGATATATACCGTTAACAAGGTTTGTTGTATAGTAGATAGTCAACCAGAAGATTAAGTATCGACGTGTAGCCTAAGGAGATTGAGAATGTAACTTGACAGTGATTGTTCATTCACAGAAACAAAAAGGATGGTCTAGCACTGTAATACAAACTGAGTGGCCTACGTTTTACATTAGAGAACTGTATTACGACAGACGATGACGATTTTATAATGGCGTTGTTACATGTCAGGTGCAGTATACCTGAGATCCTGACTACAACAACAACAACAACATTGCGCCCCTCCTGATTTTCTGTCAGGTTAAGTCGGTCATTGAATCTAAACACTGTTTGCTTCAAAAGTACACCAGTTTTTTTTTGCGCATAGTCTAATATTTTTCTCTTTTTCCCTGTAGATGTTGTGCCATTACAGCCTGAGGTCAGCAGTTACCGACGTGGGCGTAAAAAACGTGTCCCTTACACCAAGATCCAGCTGAAGGAGCTGGAGAAAGAGTATGCAGCCAGCAAGTTCATCACCAAAGACAAGAGAAGACGCATCTCGGCCGCCACCAATCTCTCAGAGCGTCAAGTCACCATCTGGTTTCAAAACCGGCGAGTCAAGGAGAAGAAATTTGTCAGCAAATCCAAGAGTAATCACATGCACACCACTTGATAAGATCAGCGGCCTCTTTGAAACTACAACCTATACCTTCCAACACATCATGCCATATATTTACCTCTTGCATCGAAAATCGTGGCTGAAGAACATTTTGGCAGTGTTTTTTTTTTTTATTTAACTTCTGTCATCTCCATCGACCATGCCACCACGCCCCCTGTTTTCAAGTTCGAGCTAATGCTCTAAAAACTGTGAAAATATTGAAAGTTCACTTCACATTTGTTTTATATGAATGTACATATATAAATATATAATATTTAAAACGATATCTGTATTTCAAAGAGAAGTGTTGCGTGTATTTCTTTTATTGTGTTCAAGCCAACTCTCAAAAGGACTAATGGCATTTCTTAAACTTACAATGAGCAGATCAAAACAAAGGAAACTGTTTGATGTCATTTTCGAAAGATAATGGCCACATGGACATAATTTGTGGCGTAATGACACGTTGAACTTGAGATTTCTTCAACAAAAAAAGCTCACAAAGGACTTTCGAAAGAGAATGATTTTCTTTTTTTAAATATTCCTTCTGAATTTCAAAAGCTTTGTTGCTCTGTGTGGGGAATGTTCTCTTAAACCTGGGGTAAAACAAAGGCTCTTATGTTGTTAATCTGTATAGTGCAATGCCTTTTTATTTAATTCATATTATCTAGTATGGCGGAACTGTAAACTGGAATATCCCAAGACCTGTATGTTTTCCTTTGTCAGTGAAGGATTCTGTCATGCAACTGGAATGATTGTAAACCATTAAAAGTCAGTGAGTATTACACAAATGCACAATTGTTTTATTTTGTTTTTTTGTCTTTGTTGGTGTAGCATTGCAGCTGATCACACGCCTTGTGAAGCCTGTAATTTCTACTTTGATGCGGTATGTGAACTGTATTGTGGTGTTGAATTACGTACTGGAAACGTGTTTCATAAATAAATGATTATTATGAAAACGCTTAAATATCCAAGTCAATCAACCGTACTTGCATTTCCTCTTGTTTCAAGTTACGCTGGTCATCAAGCTGCAGAAGCTTTTGCCACTGTCGTCTTTTCTCTTCAAACTGAGTCCATATTATCAACAGCTGATGGACAAGTAAGGATTGTATCATTAAGCATCCTGGAGTCTTGTGAATGGCAACGGGAGATTATACAGTGATTAGGCGTTGTTGGTGAGCAGCAGGGCGCGTTTTCCAACACCAAACTAAGAAAACACCAAATGAATCATGATATTTAGACCCATTCTTATTCCATATCTAAATATTAAGATATATTCAGACTTGGAGGATCTGATCTTTTAAAAGGAACATTCAGTTTAGAGAAACAGCCGGCGGGTTGGAGATTTCCGAATCCATCCCGCCCTGCCCTCCAACCGCAGGTTTAATCAAAATGAATGCCAAAGATGTTTCACCTGTTAATTGGCAGAAGTTGAATTTCAGAATAATCGCAAACAGACCGAAAGGCAATTAAAAGCCATTTATGTTTCAGCTCTGACGGGAACATTTACTGGGTGACCACAGCATATTAGTTTCAGACCTTTTGATATTCCACAGATACGAATTAGTTATTGTTGGTCTAATAACAAATTATTACCCGCACCTTATAAGAGTTCATAGAGCACTTTCCTTTACCCGTCCAGTGTACCTTGCAATGTAACTATATTTTTCTGATTATTCTTTTTGTAAAATATTAAGAATAATTCCGTAAATTAAAATAACAAAGCGTTTGCTTGCGTACATGTAGTTTTACAGCACATGCTACCTATATTATGTCTTGCAGCCCTGTGCACTTGGATTTATTTAGACCTGCATGCTGTAACACTGTGTCAGGATGTAAAATAAACAGGTGAGTTAAGCAATGAACTTGAGGATGCATTTGATTCCGTTACCATATGAACTCCTTATTTTATTAATCTAAACACATATAGATATTAATATTACACGCTCACGCTCAGTCCGAAGCTGCATTGCAGATCAAATCCCTATAGCTTTATTTAGAGATTATCCCATATTATTTACAAATGTATGTATGGATGCGGAAAGATTTTTGCACATGCAACCAGTGTTTTGAACCATAAAGGACTCCTTGTCTCATATGCAAGTTAGGCTTTTTCAGTTGTAGTTATTCAAGTAGAAAAAAGAATTCTGTGGAAAAATTACATTTAAAGATGATTATTCTAAGAATAATCAAAGTTCAATGTTATACTTAAAACTAGTCTATCTCAAGTCTGTAATTTCATGTTGAGTAAACAGACACGTATCTTAGACGTAGCCTAAATGAAATTAAAGGGCTTTGTCTTTTTCTTTAGTCAAAATAATTCACGTCTAAGGCCTAAATATGTTTGCCTAATATGTCTAACGTTGTAGCTATTTTCTAAAACAGCATATATAGCACAGTTAGATGGCTGGTGTTTTGTATCCTAATTTCTCTACAGGCGAGTCGTTTGCTGGACTCTGGTCACTTTTTCCAGCCCTTCTGATCTTTTGAGGTTGTTGATTAGAATCCAAGCCGTCAGACTTCAAGTTGTTGTTTGTCTGCTTCCTGGATTTCCCATCCTTATGGAAAGTTCTGGGTCTCCTGATTTACCCTTGACCATGACTATGCAGTCACTTTGACCTTGACATCACAGCAGATTGTGAATAATAAATAGGGGGCTGGACACCAATGCTGGCGGTTTGTTTGTAGGCAAACAAGGTGTTATTTCCCTGTCTAGACAGCCAGGCTTAATGACATGCCATAAATACATAAAAAAGGGGAAGTGTAGCGAAATCCTCTGACCTGCATTTCTGACCATCTCCTAGAGCCTTACATTAACATTTGGGCTCTGTTTTGTGTTTTTCAGAAGTCCCCTAAAAGTTGTTACTCTGGCTTATGCACTCTGGAACCACCAATAGCTTCATGCACTCATCATGAGGTGTGTGTTATTGACCACGAAGGACAGGTAGGACTTTTGACGTCTCACACCAACACCAGTAATCCACAGCAAGCAGCTACTGTCCACACAGCGAGAGGAAATGATAATACGACGTCGCCCACAATATAACGATTAAAGGTATGGCCGTTTTCTTCTATGGCAGTAGGCCTACGTGGACTTTGTTTTATGACTATTTAGCTCTCAGCAAACACTGTACATTGAACAGACAAAACTAAGTTACAGAAATATGATGGATAATGTGATTTGTAGGCTACCTGTTTTTTTTTATACATAGTTTCCTTCAAAGTAAAGAGCACGCAGCATTAAGTTGAGAGAAAAATAGACCTGTTTTAAATATAGTTTATGGCTTATATTTTAACTCCTGGTATTTAGAAACATTAGGTTACTATAGCAGAAATTATAAGTTTATCAAAGTTGTCTAGCAGTAGGCCTATATTAAATGTATTTCACATAAAATGACTAATCTCAACCAACATAATGCAATAAAGCTTGTTTAGGTTTAATTTAATCGGCCACTTTTTCTTTAAAATGTGGACTACATGAAAATGTAAAGAGTATTTCGAAATAATACATGCACAATGTATACGTACAGAAATATCCCTATACGCAAATTTAAAATAGTTTCATATGGCTTCACTTGTAGAAGAAAATCTGGAATTATCTTCTGTTATACACTGTCATGAATACAGTTTCCTCAGTTATTTTTTACTGGTTGTTACCTAAAATAATCAAATATCATACACGCCCGAGATTAACATTTAGGCTAAATGCCGAACAAATGAAGACTCTAAATCAATCAACTTAAGCACACAGCTTCTTTTCAAATTAAAACACAAAATAAACTAAACAAAAAGCTTTTGGACGCTTTGCACCCTCATCCGCCGCTGATTTTACCTTAAACGTTAAATGTATAAAAACTTGCATTACTTGTGGTTGTGTGTGCGGCGCCAAAGCTGCAGGCCGCTGTCAGCCAGACACATGAGACAGGGGGCTGATAACCTCTGGTGGTGACCAGAGGAAAATATCAGGAAGTGCTGCAACTGTCTCTAATTTAGGGAAATTCTTTAATTGAGCACATTTCTTGTTTCATTGTCATGACTCAATTAGGTTAATGTCAGTAGTTATTCTTTCTAAGCTTTTGACAGTATTCATGAAATATGGAGTTGACTATTCTTAGCATTTTGACGTAGAAGTTTTTTCTTACTGTTTAAGTTGAAGGCCTGCTTATAGTAAATGCTACAGCAAAAGGCGGTCTTAATGGGTTTCAGGTGTTTTGTTATGACATTGTTGTTTACATTTAATTTTACTTTAATGCAATCAAGGCATTGCTTTGTGATTTGATGGGTCTACTGGTGGAATATATCCGATAATGGAAATCACATGTCGGAGCAGTGTAAGAAACAAAAGATACAAAGAGGTTTTTGACCTTCAGTTTTTGAGGTATTTAGGCATATGTCATTTGCCTAAATAAGTCTTTGCAGATATGATGCTATAAGAATAATTTCCACACATTTAACAACATTTTGAAAAGTGGCATTGTGTTGACGCGTTTTAAAAATGTATCAAATCTGACTGACTGACATGAGCCTCGTTTGGTTTGAAAATTCATGATTTGTTAACCATAAATACACAGTCCATAGCGCATGAGCTTTTTACATTTGATTTCTGATTACATAAACACACACACACACACACACACACACACACACACACACACACACACACACACACACACACACACACACACACACACACACTTCTCAGTCTAGAATTGACAATAAAAAATGTAAAATTTGTAAATAAAATGCAATACTTGAGCAAATACCCTTGTGGCAGCTTATAACATTATAACTTCAGTTATACGTTCAAATCAGATGACGCATGGCTTTACTATAAATGCTGGTTTGTGATGTTTAATTTGCATATATGTAATTAGGAATTACACTGAATGATAATTAAAATGTGTTATATTTTTGTGGAAATTGAAGTAGACCTATAAGCTATATTTGATATTTTCCAGGTCCATATCCTTAACAAAAAAATTAAAGAATAGAATAATTTTTTTTTTCCCGAATTAGTCATAGTATAATGTAACAAGGCCGCATGAAATATCGTGTGTTGTAAACGAAAAGATCCGCAAAACGTTTCAACTTAAACGTTTTCACTTTTGTGGGTTCTTTAGGCGTCCCTTGGCGGTTTGTTTTCCTTGAAGAAAGCTTTAAAAGGGTTGCACAAGGCTATAACTGTGGCAACCTGCCTGCAGAGAATCAAAGAGAAAAAGGGAAGAAAAGCCTTTTGTTTAGGCTATTGCCCTGTCTGGACAGGACCAGTGGATTCCAGGAAGGCAATTTCAATATCGAGCAGACAGTGTACTAGACAGTGACCTTGACAGTGCTCGGTTTACCAAGTTCTTTTTTTAACAGCAGATTTCCATTTTTCTATATAGGAGCACAAGGCCTATAGCTCACGGTCAGATGTGACATCATTGCTGAGCTAAAGATGACGATGAACAAAATTCAATTGTTTGAATGTGAAATGCGGATCTGTGGGAGTACTACTGGATCGGAGGCGTGGAGAGACGAGGCATGGAGGCGCAACACATGGCCTCTTTCTCCGAGGTAAAGTGGCGGTTTAGGGATACACGTTACTCACTCACTGGATGGCCACCCGGGCCATTTTGTTGAACACATCACACTGTGCTGTTTGGCTTTTGGTTGCCGTTATAATAACACGAGAAGCGATACCAAGACACCCCATTGCTCCTCATAAGACTGAGGCGCAAAATATTATATTGGATTGATGTTGTGCTGCATTGCGAGACTCACTAACTAGATACAAGACTGTGCATGGATAGGAGAGGCAATGAGTCCAAGAGACAGAATGATACCGCAACGGATCCCTGAGAGCTTCACCACTTTAAACATTTGATATTTGTCTTTCTATTTAAGGCTAGAGCAATGCCCGGTGCCTTTGGGTTAGATAGGGTAGCCTACATGGTCACAAGTGACAGATACAGCTATCAAATGTCAGCCGACTTGCAAATCGTTCCCAAACCAATGTTTAAATGAATGCTGATGTTCTCACATAACACTTCATTGGCGAATTTGTAGCACCCAAC
Source organism: Percina caprodes (assembly GCA_013375575.1). Lineage (NCBI taxonomy): Eukaryota > Metazoa > Chordata > Actinopteri > Perciformes > Percidae > Percina > Percina caprodes. Next base: position 666,632 of record JABXJD010000087.1, read on the forward strand.
CAGCGCCAGTCAGCACGCATGTGCAAGCTCCTGTATGTCCCTAACTCATTTAATATCAATTATTAATTAATTAAATCAGCCTGTTTATTTTTTTATTATTATTTGGACACTTATCAATTATTTTATTTTTATGGTGCTATGTTAAGGAAGACGATATGTTGCTTTTTAAATCAGCGGCGCATCCTGGAATATATTCACATTATTTTTATGACTCGGGCTGTTAGCCCTCCTTTTTAGCTGCCACAGCCTAACAGGCTGTTTATTCTATTTTTCTGATTCTTATTTCTACTTTTTATTCATTTTGATTAATATTTGAGTTCAATATCAAGTTCAACCTACCGTGACTCTGCGTCGTGAACTTGAGTGGATGGACGGCCATGTATGTGTGCTTGGGTATATTTAGGAACCCGTCGTATTGTTTTTGTTAAATTGCCATAATTGAGACATAAGCAGCTCCCCACTGCTGAGTTATGAAAACTTTTGAGATCCATAAATTGATTTTGTCGGATGTAGTCGAGAGGAGGGGTGGTGGTAAATTTTAAATTTATTAAGTGAAAAGGGGTTAGCAAAACAGTTGTTCGGCTGATATAATATGGAAAGTCCTTTTTCTAATTAATCGAGGAGTCTTTAGACCCGGAGAGGAATACAAAAGCCAAGGGTCAGTCATAAGAAAATGTTTGAGGATGATGGTTGGGCAGTTTGATGACCACATTAGAAAACCTTGCGCCAGCTGTTGGCAGAATGTCAGAATCCTTTGCACATCATGGCGAAGTGTTCTGCACAAAAAGTATCTGAAATGTTCTTTGTTGGTTAAAAAGATTTTTTTTTTTTGTCAGAGCAGAGGCATGACTACAGTATGGTATAGCACATATTTGTTCAGTGTCATAGCTGCATCTACAAATCAACTAATTAGTTAGATATAAAGCAGAGAGACCCTCGGCTGATTGAATCACTTAAGTGCCCTCTGATATCTTGTAAAATTCATATAAAAGAATTGTGAGAGGTATAACAATCCCACTAGAGTTTGGCTGTGAACGTTTATTGGAGGTATCTGTTAAAACTGTTCATGTGAGGTGTACTAGGGAATATTATGTGAAATATACCCTCTTAAAGTAACCTTGTAGAATATCGTCCTCTTTTACAGAGCCAGTGGCTTCAACCTGCTGACCCTGTTACTGTAAATATGAGTAGAGTGCGGCAATGAGTATCAGTCTTTTCTTAAAACAAGCCTGTAAAATTGGGACATCACAGCTTTATATGACATGAAATTCAACCATAATTTGCTAGAAAACAAGATGTCCTATGCACCCTCTCTTTCAAGAAAAAAAATTAGTTTTCATAAGAAATAGAATTTAAAAAACTTTTGCCAGCTTATAAATATATTAAACGAGGCCATGGACAGTTCCACGAGAGTAAAAGGAGAAGCAGCCTGGGCTCGTTTTGGACTCACTGTGACTCAAGTGAAGAAAAACAAGATCCTACATTTTTAATAAAAGGTTTATAGTATTTTAAAAAGCATATAAACCTCTGTAATACAGAAGTTAATGTTTTGTTTTGTCTGAGATGTACCGAGTGGGTGGTACCATGTGTAGCACAAGTTAGCCTGGACACGTGGTTTGAGGATGACCAATCAGGCGCCCCTCCAGGTTTAACTATGTTAAATGTCAGATTGCAATAAACTAGAAGCTGTTGGTCGGGCCCGCGGAAATGGGCGAGCATAATCTCCTTAATCCAGGGTTTGTGGGACCTTTGGTAAACATCCACACTGGAGACACATTTTACTTTCCGAATTTTAGAGCCTCAGGGGGACAACTGGCGGGGCTACCGTCGCTTTCCTACCCGAGAAGGGACAATGTTTGCTCCCTCCCGTGGAATCCTTCGGAGCCGTGCAATGGATACTCTCAATCCTACTTTAGCAGCCCCGTTTCTATTAACCCTTCTTTCAATCGGTCGTGCGAAATTAGCAGACCAGAAGAGGGTAAATGTTATTATAACAACGGGAACAGGGAGACCTGTTCAGGTGGCAGCAGCCTCAAACGAGAGGATAGGGCGAGAGACACATCATCATTAACATCTGACCACGGGATGCACAGTGGAATTGGCAGCACAGCCGCCTTCTCCAAATATGATTATGGGACGGAGCAGCTAACGCAAGACCCGCCATCCTGTCAGTCACTGGAGTCCGACTCCAGCTCCTCTCTGCTCAACGAGGGCAGCAAGCCTCCATCCAGCGACACACAGACCCTGGTGTCACCGGGAAGCCATTCAAGCAACATAGCTGCAGGCGGAGGTGGGTGCTATTATTATTTTTTTTACCACCATTATTATAAACGCACGTTCACATTATTTATAAGAGACGTGCACATATCATACAGTTGCGCTACTACACCGTCATTAGAGCTTGTTATCTTGATGCACAACTTGCACCCTCGATTAGCCTGCAGGGTACTTGCGTGGTGTGCAAACGCCGCTAGGGGTTGCCCTAAAATACCTCACGCGCCATGTGGTTGTGTACAGTTACAGATTACCTCACCAAGCCATAATGGCCACTAGCTTTTGAATAAATGATCAGCCCTGTCATTGGATTTGCACACCTTATTTCAGGCATATACACATGGTTGGTGCATTGTTACACTTTTGTACAAACATATTAGCGCAGTGCCTGAAAGAGGAGAGGCGCTTTGGTTGACTGTATAGGTAGAGTTTTCTTTTTAATGACTCGTAAACAGAATTAATATCTGTCGCTGTGTACTCAAGAGTCATTTAATATGCTCTGAAACTCGCAAATAAGTAGGGGTATTTGCAAGCACGACTTAATTATCACGTTAACTGCAACAATAAAACTTCCTGTGACACACACCGCTGTAAACAGGCGGTCTCCAATAGAAAGGGTTGGAAAATACAAAACAAACACATATGATCAAAAATTGCACACCATTGGCTAGGTTCCGCTGGTCCTAATATTGGGATTGCGATCAAATAGGTCCAGACAGAGACCAAAACAAATCCAGTTTGGCTGTGTGGGAGGAAGCTACAGCTTCCAGGGGCGTCAGTCCTTTGAATCCTAATAGAATCCCTACATGGGATATTTTGCAAAACACAGATGACTTAAACACCGTCTACTTCCGCGGCTGCAGACATCTTTGGGAAGTGCTTTATCATTAAACTGTAATTTGACTTTTAGGTCGAATTTTCTGATTGCTCTCCAGTTTAATGCTCAAATGAATGTTTAATTCTCTCAGCCCACAGTAAGGCAATTAGCCAAGCTTCCCTTGGACAACTGACGCCCTGTAGGCTCCTATAACCTTGGAGGTGACCGTGATATTGCCACTGTTGCGACTAATCCGTTGTATGCCCCCTCCTCCCTCTCCTCCAGGTGCCCCGTGGTACCCGATGCACACTCGGACCAGAAAGAAACGTAAACCGTATTCCAAACTTCAGCTGGCTGAGCTAGAGGGTGAATTCATGCTGAATGAGTTCATCACCAGGCAGAGGCGGAGGGAGCTCTCTGACCGTCTGAACCTCAGCGACCAACAAGTGAAGATCTGGTTCCAGAACCGCAGGATGAAGAAGAAGAGACTCATGCTGAGGGAGCAAGCCTTGGCCTACTTTTAGAGATGCGGCAGAAGGTGAATCGATGGGCTGTAAAAGCTAAGCGTTCTACGCTCCCTTAGGTCTTTTTTCAATGCATGCACTCATCTATCAATCTTTTTGACATTGCAGGCAATTATTACAACATTTTCTGATATTATTTTTTTCCTTAAAGGTGCGGGCTGCACAAGCCCAAAACAAGCCACTACCTGACATTCAAAGCTATATGTCAGTAAGACTGCCTCTGGTGTAATCGCACAAAAAAGCTGTGAGAATGTGTATTTCTGTGTACCATGCATATCTTCGTTTTTCCTTATTTGTCAAGAGACATATAAGCCACGCGAAAAATGCTGTCGATGCAATAGCTCAGTTTGGTGACACATAATGACAACTGCCTTTGTGTTCCATTTTATGTGAGAGAATGTGAGGAGGGAGCGGGACACTTGGTAAAATCTCAAAAATTAGGCCTATAAATAGCAGGGGAGTCAGAAAGATAGAGAAGCCTGGCTTGAGCCGCATCAACGCAATAATTTATCTGAGGCTATGAACTGATAAAGAAGAATCTCACTCCGGATTGCTTAAAAGTTCTACAGCCATAATTTGTTGGGTAAGAGGAACATCATCGTTATCTCCTTTTCATAGTTTTTGCCACTGTTTGTGGGCACGTTCACGGTCACGGACAGGAAGTCTGTGAGTCTGCATGAGGAGAGGCAGGACTAAAACCGCAATGTAATCCATATCGAAATCTTTATGACTGCATTGAAAAAAATGAATTGCCATGTCTTTGTTCGTGTTCTAACACGTTTCTAAATGTATTTTTCTTACTTGTATTACCTTTCAACTTGTCTTTACAACAACCACAGAAGCCTGCGTGAGTTGCATTTCTTTAGTTGAGTGAGATCACCGTTTGAATACGGTTTTGAGCTGCTATTAAAGTCCACGTCCAGACCGTGCCCGTTAAAAATAGTGTATTCAACAATAAACTCGCCAGGATGTGTAATGAAAATATTCACCAGTCTAAATAGGCTACGTTTTTAGGCCAACTTGGTTAAACAAGACAGCCGCCTAAAGTTGCACCGGAGGAGGGATGATACGTTTTTAGGCCTGAAAGAGCTTTTTCTTAAACTTGGTGCTCATAATAAAAATAAATATGTAAACATTTAGAAAAGTTAATCATAGGCCTATCTGTGTGCTCCCTTCATTCAGTGCGAATGCATCATCTGTCATGTATAATGAGTAAGCTATAGCAGTGAAATGTATTTGCAGCATGTTATTGATGTGAAATAACTATAAGTCATGTTCTGCGGGCCACTTTTTCTGTAGGTGAATTTTTTTATTATTTTTTTAACAAATCAAATGCGAACACAACCCTAAACATTTTTGACACAAACATCTACAAAGAATGTATTATTATTATTATTATTATTATTATGAAAGGATGGAAGGCCTATTTGGCTCTTAATGTACGTGCTCCTTGCAACGTGCTTAATGTTTTCCCTTTCCTTACCTTGTACTCGTGTATACCTTTTGTAAAATTAAATTACATATGTTACTATTTGCATCCTGTTTGAGGATCCCTTATCGCTAATAGTGCGTTATGTTATTGATCGTCTTGTACAATATAGCATTCCATATAGCCTATTTGTGGTTGTCAAGGATGTAAGAAATGGTATTCAAGAAGTTTTACCATACATGACATTTAAAGAAACCCTGTTTCAGTGTAATAGTTGTTTGTTATCGTTTTTATTTCGTCCCTCATCGCATTCCCTTCTTTGCGCTTGTAAGGATTGCTACGTTGTCTTGTAAAAGTAATACTGATATGAATGTATATGCGTAAGGTCTTAAATAAACAGAATATTGAAACGTTTATTGGTGTCACCTCAGTCTGTCATTGGGTTGTTTCTTTGAATATTATGCTTCAAAATCAACTTTTCTGAGTGCTGCTGACTGGTGGTATTATTTTATTAGAAGTGACCTGTAACGGTTTCAAAATACATATGTCCAACGCAGTGAATGGAACATTTAAGGAAACATTTGGAAGTATTTGAGAGGGTGTTTTGTTGGCACATAATTGTACATGCTGTGAACTCTAATCAATCGGAGCCCACACAGGTTGGCCTTGTTTTATTATGGCCGCTCAGATACAAAGGTAGACTATAGGTATATAGGATATATTTCCATGCAAAATGGCGGCCCAATGCAAATACTAAATCCCATCTTGCATTGAATAGTATTTCTATTTAATATATACAACTACATTAGTTTAAGGCATAAAGTATTTTTCAATTTTTTCTGAAATCTTTTTCTGAAGTGCTTTCCCTTGAAGTTTGACCTAATCAATGTCACTGGTATACAAGCCTATTATGGCGCAGCTAAACACGCAATAGCTCTGTAAAGCAGTAATAGGGTTACACCCCAGTGCTCCATATAGTCAAGCCTCTTGGACTGGCTGTGCGGGCTGTAGCTTGAGGTTTGCATTATGGATTTAGTCACGTTATAATTGCATATCAAAACATGGTTTATGAACAGATGAGTACAGATCAGATAGATATGCTTTCACAAATGGCATACATCTTGAAAACGACACACACGGTTGTTTAATAAACACATAACACAAAGCTCTCTCTCTCCTGGCAAGGAGTGTAAAGCAATGCGATGCCTTGCAGTGTTTTCCTATCTGCTAACTAAGCGAGCATCAATGAGTTTGTCCTCAACAGCTTCCAGTTGCAGTTCGGTGAAGTAGGCCCACTGGAAACGGCTGTGCTGTCTCAATGTTGAGATCAGATGTAGCCTTTTCAGTGAACTGTGAACAGCCGCCCCAGCAACCGGCGTTTGTCTATGATCACAACACAAATACACACATGTAAGATGACGTGAGCTCATTACTTAACACAATCCTCTCGGTGCTTTGTTAACTACTGACTCGAACGTTTATCAGTTGAGATAGAAGATATACAGTGCAGTTACGACAAGACATGGCTATGAGCTGATTGGAAACTCTTCTGTCGCATAGTATATGCTGTAGTGATGCTGACAGAAGCCTCTGCTTTATGTGCCTGTTTACTTTACTCCAAACCTCCACCTTCCCAAATGGACTACAAATGCATAATAGTGTTGTGTATTGTTGTACATGTAAAGAAGGAATATAAGAACTGTAATATACTTCATGAGAGGTCCGTATGCACGCGCTGCTATTCGAACGGGCGCAATGCAGTCAGTTTGCAGATATCAAAAATAATATTTAAAATATGCTGGATACATCTGTAAACATTATAAACAAATCATGAAATTAACTTAAATTGTTTGCAAATATACAATATATGTATAGTCAAAAATACACTAGATATCAAACTATGGTATCCGCTGGTTTTATGTTTTGGAAAAATGTTCTCAATATACATTTACGCATCTGATTAAAAGTGCTTTTGAAGAATCACATCAATTAAATCACTGCCTAGAATTTTTTACATAGAAATCAGCGGAAATAATATCATCTGCATTTCAATAGTTTCCTCCGTATAAAAGGATAAATACAGGCGTAATGTTTTGTCATGCACCCTTTTACGCACAGATGACAACATACATATGTCCTTGTTTTAATCCAAGGAACACAGTGGATTAGTTTTGAAGTGCCACTAGACAGCTGCAAAGCATAACTAGTAAGTGTACCAAGTATTTGCTGCGATATGATAATAATCAAGATTATGAAATAAAACTGAGATCTTAAATTGCGTGTGTTGAATTTGATCATCCAGAGGGCATCAATCATAACAACTCCAAACTTCTTAGCCGATCAAACGCGCTGTTGACCATGAAAGGAGATAAACTAGTGTCTCATGTTTGTGTGTTGCCTTGTTAAATGGATTAGATGAGAATAATAGATGCAAAATGAACCATGACGCTCCTGACTGTCCTGCAGTACCTCAGCCATTATTTCTAAAGGAAATCTTCAAGGTCAATTTTGTTACAAATATTGTCTACAATCTCTAAAATGTTTCTGGAAACCTTGTCCTCATACGAGCTTATGACATTTAAACATCAACAATTGTAATAACTTAATGAGGTCCAGTTATGTGTATATGCCTTTGTGCTTGTAAAAATGCGCAAATGGAAAGACAGTGACAGAGAATAGATATTAATCAGAATTCATGATTTGTAATATATATAGTTCCGCTTAGTTAACTGAGGAACGTGTGAATTTAAATTCACAGCTGCGACTATTTGCATAATTTGTTAATACAAATGTATTTTGACAACGAGAAAATGAGTGTAAGCAACTAAACCAGTCACAACATTGAGCACAGCGTGAATCGTGTTTGCTACCAAGATTAAATGATGCACCGTGGGGTTATTTGGCCTGAATAACACAGCAGTCTGGTCTTTAAATGATGCCAAACGGATATCTGAACAAGTTTTAACTTGAACTTCAAACCACACTTATCTGCTGATGTTACGCGTGACTATTATGTGTATCGTATTACTTCAGGTATTTCTGTCCTTTATTTTGCATTTACTTTTGACAAATTATCTTGTGCTGAAAACGTCCAACAAACCACTTCGGACCGCGTCTTCACCTGCCATCCAGTCTCCCCAAAGGGCTAAAAATGTTTACTACACGACATCTTATATTAGTTTTCGCTGGTTTTCATTCAAATTCATAGATCACTCTACTCTCACTCTATACAGGATATAAGGAATTAAAAAAACAAACAAAAAAGAAACCATTGCTGCGAACCTCAAGGTATTTACATTGTAAACAGGATGGAATCTCAGTTGGCTTTGCAGGTCTTTACAATAGATCTTTCACTGCTCTTGAACACTTTTGACTTTGAGACTGGCTAAATCTGTTTATGGCGGCCTGTCTCCGCGTCCCAAAGGTCAGTGAGCTTCACAGTGCCCTTCGCAGAGAACTTGTGTGGCATGTGGTCTACGTCCCCCGCCACCCCTCTGCCGTTTATGGTTCGAAGCTGGCTAGAGAAATAGAAAGCAATGTTATTCCTGTGTGTGTGTGTGTGTGTGTGTGTGTGTGTGTGTGTGTGTGTGGGGGGTGTTAATGTGATAGAGAAAGAGAGGATAGGTAAAATGCTTAACATGGACGATTCATATCGTTTAACTCCTTTTAGAACTGTTATATATTGATTTTGACATGATTTGAAATGAGTTCTCTATGAGCTCAATTTTTCTGAAATGTACTATCTTATATCAATTTGTTTTTCAATAGCATCGCACGTCAGCAGCCCCTTAATACGGGGTGTGGAAGTGTCATTGCTGCTTTGAAGGAGCCTCTTGCAATTGATGGAAAGAAACATCTTGGAATTGATTAAAATTGATTGACTCCGCGATTGCAAATCGGTACCGTTTTCATTTTTTGTTTATTGCTGCCTCATTGTCCTTTTTTTATATTGTATTTTCGAAATTACAATAATAAAACAATACAGTAACAATCTAAAGAATGTGGACAGCATTCGTCAGCACCTAAATCTATATTATTTAACACAGTATTATTTAATCTCGGTTTTAAATCGCTGTTTATCAAGGTTTTCAATAAATGTGTTAATAAACAAACGATGTTTTTGGGGGTGGACTAGCCTCTCTAGGCCGACGCTGAAGGTCAAGTATGCAGCACAGAGCTGTACAACCGACGGTGCTACTTTAAGCTCTTTAAATTTAATTCAAGATAGAAAATTCTGTATCACCGGTTTAAGTTTGTCCTATATCGATTCCAATTTCAGTGTATTCTGGACTTGTTTTCTATAAAAACATTCATATTTCCACATGCTGTTTCTGTGTTTAAAGGTCTAGCTCTAAAGAAAAGTTTGGAAAACCTGCAGCTCAGACGGCAAGGCAAACAGTAGTACTAAGTGTTTGAGCAGGCATTTCAACGTTATGTGAGTCTGTAGCAAAGCTCAGAGCTTCTATTTTGGGTCCACATACTAAACCACTCTTGTGCAAAGCCAGCGCAAACTAAAATAATGCATTTTGACCCCTTGTGCGGAAAGAACCAACCAGTGCACGCGTCACCTCAATTGAAATAGATCTGTTCTAAATACAGGTTGAATTCGCACTGATTGGACATACATAAAAAAAGTTTTGCAATTTCAATCACTTATTCCATGTGTCACCTAATTGTCTCTCTGCATGCACAATGCCTCACATTTATTCCGACAAGATATTGCTTACAACAGACAAGATTTATAATAATATAAGAAATAGCATCGAGTGAAACCCTTGTATCTAAAGTCTGATAAAATATATATGTATAATTACTACACATACGCAAGTTATGTCAAAATATATCCAAACGGATATTTTGTTATTGTCACCAAACAAAGTACATTACCTGTATGTCAACAAATTCCAAAACAAACCATTGCGTAAGGGTTGTGCGTAATATTGTGTCCTGTGCGTAAGTTCGAAGTCAACCCTGAATTATTTTTAAAACACTGGGCATATTATCCCTGCTGATTTCAAAAAGGTGATTCAGATATTTTAGAAGATTAATTGTGCAGCTAATAGAGGTCTAAAGGCGCCTAAAATATCTTCTTGAATATATCGGCATGTGACAGGCCACAGCCTCAAGTAAATTCTGCACAAATGGTCTTTATTTCGACATTTGTAGAATGGTATTAACTGTGAAACAAATATTCCCCCAAGCAAAATATCATACAGCTGATCTAGAATTTGTTACAGATGGATAAAAATCAGTGTTTATAATCCCTCTGCCAAAAGGACTTCAGATTTGTCCAGGACATCTAAATAACACATATTGGAGCTAGAGCCAGCAGTCACTATTGGGGGGATTTCTTGAGATGTGAAATCATTTAATACTTCTAATAAAAAGTTAACACATTGTTGTGAAAGCTTTATGTCCCAGTGGTTGAAAGAGAAATACACTCTGGAGATTGCTCTAAATGTAACGGCAAAACACATCCTTATCTTGTAAGCTATTGTTGCCACCACAAACGCTTCACGCTTGGTGCATTCACTGAGACCTCAGTAAAAAAAACAAGGCTCTTTAGTGTTGCTTGAAACTGTTCGCAGCTCATACAGCCAAGTTTAACTGCCCGGCTTACATCCAATTAAACTTATCTAGGCCATGAGGGGACAGTAATATGATTACACAGGCTTCCCACATTTAGCCTTGACTTCAGCTAACTGTGTAGCAGTGTCTTGGTGAACTGAACTCATTGTGTGTGTGTGTGTGTGTGTGTGTGTGTGTGTGTGTGTGTGTGTGTGTGTGCGTGTGTATGTTTGCGCTTGAGTGTTGTATCATTTAGCACAGGATTTATCGACGCAGAGCCAAAACACTGCAATATTTAGCGCCATTTTTGAACTGAGAGTTCTTAACAAGAGGGTGACAACTAGGTTAACCATTGTAATTATGGTGCAAGGTAGCAATACATAGCTTAAATTCCAAAGACACAGTCGTAAAGTGTGTAGTCCAACAGTGATATTTAGGCAAAGAATCACAAAATATCTTCTCTTTGGAGTTCTTAGCAGACCATTTTGACTATTACTTGTTATTGTATGAGTCTTTATACGATAGAATAAGTAAGGGACTAATAACTCAGATACAGACCTTTTTGCGTGCAAACTCTGCATACTTAGCCTGCTCATTTGGTGCAACCAAATCAAACTTTCCTGGGTCCTACTGCTAGCGGAATATCAGCTGCTGTGAGTCTATCTAGGGAAATTAACACATGGTAAACCTTATTTTTTGACTGATGGTCTGAGCACACCAAGGCGAGAAAAAACAGTATTTAAAACCTCGAAAAGCGGATATTGCCAAGTGATAGACAATGACTGGTCATATTTTGTCACATAATGAAGAGAATGAAACACCGCGACTTACACGCAGTCATTTTAAGTACTGTGTAGTATTTGAACTACTCTTTTGCATTTTCAGTCGTCTTGATTAGCAGCCCTGACTTTTGACTTTTATTAGTGCATCACTTATTCATTACTTATTTATAACGCGCTAATACGCATCATTGAAATGATTATGATGAGGACATGATTTGACAATATTGTTTTGGACTGTCTGCCTGCTGAAAGAAAAGTTTGTAGTTTTTATTAATTGAAACTTTATTATAGGCCAATTATTATGGCGGATTTTCAGTTTTTAGGAATCTAGTTTGAAATTCAAGCCCGGCTTTTTAATATTTTTTTATTACACATAGCCTACTATATCTATTATACTGTTAGAATAGGCAATGACATTTTGATGTGAAAATTATTATTATTATTGTTATACAACTACAAAACACTTATGCCGCAGCATGTGTCGAACATGTATCCATACAGGTCAGAATGTTTATATAAATATTATTATATTATATTCATGCCATAGCTGCGGTTGTTCATCCACCAAAAGGGGCACAAATAAACGTATATATTGTTGTTTCGTACTGTTTGTTACATTCACAATCTCTTTTAATTTAATTATTTGACTGAATTTGAATCCTAATAATGTTAAGACACAGAATTTGAGATTTTATTATGCTATTTTAGTGGTCTTACTGGCTACATTTGTTAAATGGAACACCCAAAACCAAGTTGCAGAAAATACGTTATGGTGTTAGGTGTGAAAATTCAGCTCACTGGTGTCTTTTTAAGTTGCAGAATATCTAGTTGCTGAAATCCAAATTCCTCTCATTCTCAAGGTTTATGGTTTTCAATAGAACAAAGGATTAGCGTTACTACAGCCATTCGGAGTTTTATGGAGGACGTAGAGAGGATTTTAGTGGTCAAATTCAAGTGCTGTGTCTGGACAGCTGTCTGCTTTCTTTGTACTTGGATGCAGGATGCATCATGTGAGACAACCTTTTGTCTGTAGGGGTAGTAAACAAGCTAATGCCAATGCACCTTTTTCACAAATACGCCTGCAATGGACTCTCATTTCCAATGCTGAGGTCTGATGCTGCTGCTTGGTCTTCCCCTTGCTGTTGAAAATCACCAACGACACAAACTTTTGTTTTTCATTATTATTTTTTTTAACAACACAGGTGTCCTCTAAGTGATTGTAATAGAACCCTAGTGTTATTGGACTATTGGATAATAATTAAAAGTATATTGCAACATTCGGGAAGTAGACTATTATCATAAACAATGGGCCATTATATTAATTTCACCTTGTGATAGTATCAGTTAGTCTATAAAGATTCGAAGATGGCCCTCAACAGTATAATTAAAAGTTTACAATGACGCAGGAAAGAACACGCAGGCGCATCTTTTCTCCAAACTATTCATTTATTACATTTTACTAAAAAAATGTCGACATTCTGGTAGAAAATAAAATTATCAAAGCAGTTTGCAACATCAGCTGGGACTTATTTAATTTTAGAGGAAAACGTCGGATGCATTCCCTTTGCTTGGTCAATAGGCCCTGTCTGAGTAGCCTGTAAGTAGCCGTTTACAAGAAGACTAATTGTTGCTCTACTTTGAAGCTTATAAAAAAAAGCAGCAACCCAAAACATTTAATTTAATTATTAGGGATTCCACTTAGAAAGGATATCCCAACATATCAATTTGAATATTTTTCGAGTAAGAGGCTCACACATAGCTGTGATTTTCTGGGCGGTGTTGTTAATAACCACTCCAAAATGAATAGTGCTGAATCCAGCAATTTGAGGGGGAGTAATTACGATTTTTATTTTTTTTAAAGTTTGTTTTTATGTCATCAGGGGACATTTTCCCACTGGAGGAGATGCAAGGTCCCAGGGCTTCACTGGTAGTACTCCTGCAGGAACTTGGGTCTTGAATTGCGCAATCGTCCTCCATGGACTCTGTCATGATCAAGTCAAAGGAAATAATGAGAGTGAGCCGATTACTTTAGCTTGCACAGTCAACATGCATGCTGTGTATTCTACATTGCTTAACAGTTGGTTCATCTTCATTTTACAACATAATTATAGTTGTGCACCACCAGTCTAGTGAAGCAAGGTTTTTATGTGGTGAAAGAGAGAAAAGGCTAAAGAAAATGGATGACGAATTAATATGTTGCGTCATTTTAAATAGATGAGCCCGGCTCATCCACACCTCTGTTTAATAATCATGTGTGCATCAGACTCGTGGTGCCACTATTAAAGATAAAAAAGGATAGATATAATGATATAACCCTAATGAAGAGATATCTTGCATGCATATTCATAGACAGTGTAAAATGTCCTGGAGAGTCCCAGATATTTGTAGGAGAATGAGTCATCACTGTGATTTGTTAAACTTTTTCTAAGTATTGAAACGTTGATTAAGCTCGTGGGATTTTTCTTTCTTTTTTAGGTTTCTACTTTCTTTGGGCTACATTCACAGCGACTGCTGACCTGTACTACCTTCTAATTGCAGATTTTGTACTATTTATAACAGTGTCAGTGATAATAATGACATATTAAAATGACCAATAGTTCATTTGTTTGGGATAACAATTAGCTTTAAATTAAGTTATGAATTAATTATCATTTAATATTGATAATAATAATTATCTTACCTGTACATTTCCATAACACTACACTGGGTGCACCTCTGCAGTTTGTGCTATGCCTGTTTAAGGAGCTGTAGCTGTTTAGCTAGCCTACCACCAGCCCATAAACACAAACACACACAGCACATGTCTCTCTAATTGTCATAAGACAGCAAACAGGAATCTGTTACTGGTTTTCTTAGTGCGCCTGTGGTGTTTGAAAATTATTCGTTTGAACCTCCTCGATCTTACCTAAAGCCAACCACTCCTACACATCCAACTCTTCCAAATTGATATATGACAATATCTACTTTCGATCACGTGTCTGCGGGGCGACTTAGACGGATTGCGCGTCATCTCGCCTTCCCAAATTTTCCCCTTCTGCTGCAGCTCGTATCCAAAACATCTATCTATAGTACGGAGTACGAGAGAGCGAAAGATGTTTAACTCGGTGAATCTGGGCAACTTCTGCTCCCAGACGCGCAAAGACCGGACATCCGAGTTTGGGGACAGGACGGGCTGCGCGTCCAACATCTACCTCCCCAGCTGCACCTACTACGTCCCAGAGTTTTCTGCCGTGTCCTCGTTTCTTCCACAGGCCCCGTCCCGGCAAATCAGCTACCCTTATTCCACAAATCTGTCTCAAGTACAGCCGGTACGGGAAGTTTCATACGGCTTGGACCCTGCTAGTAAATGGCACAGAAGCAATTATGCATCGTGCTACTCGGGAGAGGATCTGGTGCATAGGGACTGTCTTCCACCATCCACCATGACAGAAATGCTTATGAAGAACGAGAATGTGTACAGCCACCACCACCACCATCACACCCACCCGGGCTCCAATCACCCCTCCACAGGTTTTTACTCCGGCGTGGGGAAAAACAGCGTCCTCCCGCAAGGTTTCGACCGCTTTTTTGAGACCGCATACTGCAGCAGCACGGACAATCAGTCAGACAATTGTTTACAAAAGGGCGAGGGGGGAAAGCTGGAAAGCGCCTCCCAGCAGCAGCAGCAACAGCAGGAGCCCATAGCCTCTGTACTCGGAGCCCCGGAGCAGGAAAAAGACCCAGAAGATGAAGAGGAACATACAAATTCAGGCTCATGCACTTCTTCCTCCGCAACAACCAAGGACGGCACCGCCAACAAGAGCAGCCACTCGAGTAGGTATACCGAAGCTGTAAAATGGGGGAAGGTTAAGGGGACTAGCCCGGTGTTTTGTCGGTCAGATTTTATGTGGAGTTTTATAAGCATTCAAAGGATTTTATTATAACCCTACAAAGCTCTTTCTTGCAACGAGAAGAATTTTTACGATGGGAAAGCGCTTTGAAAAAAAGGGGATGTTATACACAGACGCTTCTATGGTGAGAGTCTGTGAAATTTTTAAGAGAGAGCTATTGTGACAAATGTTAACTTTGATCATGAACTTGCGTTGGGCATTTTAAGGGATTTTCTCGTTGGGCTGTCGAGAGTAAAAACCAATTGGGCAGAACATTGCTTTTGGCGTCTTGTGAATTTTCTTTAAGCACTGGGTTTCCCCGCAAAAGACATGCTGCACATAGTATTACACACTTTACTGTTAAACGCATTCCTCTCTATCTATCTAGATATCTATTTTGATATCTATGTAGGCAATGGAATGACAGATTAGAACCGTTTCCTCCATTTACAAGCAGGCAGTAAATGAATCATTGGTAGAGAATCAAGTGAGTTTGCCTCGTCCATTTATGGAGAGAATGCTAGGTCTGCAATACATGCTATTTCCTCAGTAGCCGCTGAAAAAAAATACTTAAGTCTAAATGCATTTCCTTTTGCATTTCACCTCTCTGCTAGTGATTTGCATGTGACCTTGGCATTACTGTTAACTTGAAGGACCAGAAGGACGTAGCATAATGCTTAATTTAAGTGCCCACATTGCTGTTATTGCAGCATACATGTCCCATTGGTGTTTAGCCTCATGCACATTAGCCCATCCAGGCTGCAGATACAAGCTAACTGAGGCTGCCCATCTTCCTCGCAGAAAACAATAAAAAAAATCTATTTCCCCAGTCACCTGTTTGATAAGAAGTTATAGGGCCACAGAGGTCTTAGAGGTGCATAGGCCATTGCAAACATGGGCGATGCATTTCAACTCACTGCCAAAAGATTGTGTAAATTGTTAGTTTAGCTCCAGAGGAATGTGACGCATATAATGCGGTGAAATACTTTTGTTGTTGTGTATTTATAACATATAAACACGTACTTAGAGCCTGTAAGTTGATATTATTTCCTTTAAGCGATTCGGATATTTAACACTCTTTATGGCTGGTTGATCTGATAGCCTCAGCCACTTTGCTTGATGAATGTTGACTGAAATGTTATCATTAGCTACTAATGCCACTGAATTATTTGCATCTATGAGCCTATAGTCTCCTCAGTACTAAAGCCTCGTCTTGTCCTTTTTTTTAAATATTAGCCTATTATTATTGTTATTAATTAATGTGACGTTGTTGCTTTTTCCCCATGAAACTGATTTAATTTTTCAATTTAATTTTTTTCTTCAGGCACTCCTCGCACAAGGAAGAAGAGGTGTCCATATTCCAAGTTTCAGATTCGAGAGCTAGAGCGGGAATTTTTCTTTAATGTTTACATCAACAAAGAGAAAAGGCTTCAGCTTTCCAGAATGTTAAACCTCACCGACCGCCAAGTTAAAATTTGGTTTCAGAATAGAAGAATGAAAGAGAAGAAGCTGAGCAGAGATCGCCTCCAGTACTTCTCTGGAAACCCCTTATTGTGAGCAGGAGCAGAAAGTGTCACAATCTTGGTCAGTGACATTAAGGCCTACTCTTATCTCATTGAATTGTAATCGTGGACATAACCATTTTCTAAAGGAGCCCATATCACCAACAGTGCAATGTTAAAGTGGACAGTGGGAGTATTAGGCCTGCATGGGATGAAGTCGCCATTTTCGTACTGCCCTTCGGGCGACGGTGAATTTCTAACTGGTCCCCAGAAAGGCCTTCATGGTTAGAATAATCATTTATACTTATGATCTTCTTGAATATGTCTCTATTTATCACGATTCTCCATTGTGTTTATTCTATTGTTCATATAGACATACTTGTTGTTAAAATATCAAATGTAACAACCAGTTTGAATCATTATTGCGCAGACAACTTTTAGCTCTTCCCCAGTTCCTCTGGTCTATGTATATAGCATATCATTATCTAATTATTTCTCGACCAGAGATATGAACAAGTTATAGCAAATGTCCTGGCTACATTTTTCGCCATTAAGAACTCTGATGTACAATCTGTGAAAGTATATCCCCTTGTACAGAGCAGCCTATGCAATGTGCATTTGTGACTGTAAATAGGCGTATATGTTGAATTTCCTTTCTCCTATCCCTGCTGCTATTTTTCACTACACTGCCCATGCAACTTTAACAGCTTTAACGCCAACACTCGTTAAATTATTTGCTTAAAACATTGGTGCTTTGGATTCCAGAGAGGAGGAACAGATTGTTGGCTTGTGTATCATTAATATAATACATATGAAATAAACAGAAACGTATAGGCAAAAATCAACGACTTTGTGCTTTTTGTGCTATCATTATCACAATTAACAGTGACAGTCGCAATGTTTGGTGATTTTGCTCGTTGTGACTCAGAGCTTTTTTTAAATAGAAAATATATTCATGAATGTGTGAATAGCCCACAACTGTTGACCGACATACATGACATTAGCACACTTTCAACTTGTGTTTATGGCCACTTCATCATGATACACATTTTTGCTGTGGTGGATTTGGTGGCGGTGGTGAAACTGAAGAATAGTGTCGGCAGGCACACTTGTTAGATTTTCGGCGATTTCAAGGTTACACCACGCTGATTGATCATGTTTAAATTTTAACAAACGTGTTAAACGAAGATAGAGCCCAGAACTTAGAAATGTAGAGAAAGAGAGTGGAATGATGACCTCTTTTAGTGCCCACTAAATGGAATCGCCACTCTTGTAGTCTAGACACTGCCATAAAGACAGAGGCACTAAATGGCTATTTTTTTTCTCTTAATTGCACCGTCTGTTTGGGGGGAATGGCGTTCACTTCCGCAGTAAATAGTAAACAAGCAAGCCTTGATGTCCAAAGGAGAAAAAACTTGCCAAGAGCTTTCGACATGAACTCGGTCTGTGTAGTCTGTCACAAAACCCCATCCCCCTCTGCACACAACCGTCATGTCCACCATACTTGTAATCTGGATATTGGAAACCGCAGCAAATCCTTTCTACAGTAGATATGTTTCCACTGATTGAGTTTATTTATTTAGCCTTTTTATTTATTCCTAAGATTGAGCCTGCCAAAGATCTCGTGGGATTCTAATGTGTTGACGTTCAGATTCAGCTGCATCTGAAATAATAAAGTCTATTTGTCAGAGCTGACCCGCAGCCTATTTCAACACATGCTATGAAAAAATGATTGTTGACTAATTGGGCCACGTGTTAGGGGTTATAAGAAGAGATAACAAGAGGAAAGGAAATCATAATTGGCATGTTTTTTTTTCTTCTTTTTTTCAAATGTGTGTGAGTGAATGTGTGTGCCTTGTGTTTAGCGCATGTGTATTTCGTATGTCTGTTCCCCAACATATGTGCATGATGATTGCACGTGTGCATTAACTACAATTTATAATTAAATGTAGTCTTTGAACTTCAATAATGTCAAGGCCTTCACCTTTAACCCGCTGCAATAAAGTGGAATCAAGGAGCCCCTTTAGCCCGGAAATGTGTGCAGTGGCGAAATGGGCCAATGAGAGTGAGTGGGAACAGAAAATGGAATGTGTACAAAGACAAACTTTGACCCGTTCGCATTAAACTACAGCAGGTAACTTTGCCAGCTTTAGCACGCCCAGTAAATACACTTTATTGTCCTTGTAAAATGTATACGTTTTCACGCATGAGACGTTTTAAAACATGTTGGTATAAACTGTAGACCTATATTCGCATTCTCTAAAGCAAAAAAAAAAACATGTTGGTGCGTGGCTTGACGTAATGGGTGGTTCTGGAAGTGCTAAAATGACGGTGTGTGTGAGTCAGTCCATCCTTTGATTCCTGATACTTTAGATGTAATTCCTGCTCCGGCTGCTGTGCATGGATAAAAGAGGTTTTCCAGTGCAGACTATTGCACGGTCTCTATTTACTCCTGAGTGTTTACTTAAGGTGTGGGTCGTTTTGATTAATGCAGGGTTAAGGTTCTGCTCAGGATTTACTTATTTTAATGTAACGAAAGAGCAGAGAAAGGGAAGGAAAACTCCCTGGTTATATCCTTTTTGGTGCATAACTAAACGTGGCAGGTATTTGTTCTACCGGTTCTATTGAGATTAGGGTTAATATGCATATGTCAGTGTAATATCAGGAAGGACAGGGGGTCGTTCTGACAAAAGAAAGGCGATGCACACAAGCGGAGATCAAGGCTATAGGAGCCCCTCTCTCGCCACACCCACCAACCTTGGCCCTGGGATGGTGACGTGAGTAATTTGTATGGTTTCTCTAACACCTAACGTCACTAACAGAGAGAGCTGCAGAGGCTGCTGCAAATGTGTTCTGTCAACCACACGGGGGCCAGGAGTCTCCGGCCTCTGCACGGTTTTGGTATCTCAGCGGGAGCTTGAAAACTTTTCTGAGATGGATGCCTCGAGGTGACATCATAGTAGTATTATTAGTTGTAGATACATCCACTTCGTGATGTGTTGTGCGACAGATGCACAGTCCGCTCTGCTGGAGTGCGGCTCCTGCCATGTCTCAGTCTAGCATGGGTGTTGTGAAGGAAAATGGCGGCGTGTTTTATGTAGATGAGGAGAGCCATGAGGGAGTGGATGTAGCCTGGTACCATTAAAATGTAAAGGGAAAATTGATTAATTCCGCTCCATAAAATCTGAGGAATTGTTTTTGAGGAATCTCAATTTTTCGATCTGACGCGGTAAACTATCAATAAGACTTGATTTTATTGTATTCTTGCAATACACCTAGGCCATAAACAAATAATATTTGCTTCTTGAGTTCAGGGAAGTGTGCTTGTTTATGTTAAATTGTAAGATTATATCAATAGACCAATAAAGCTAACTCAAATAGTATGAAAACATGAGAAATACAGCGTACTTACTGAATGACATGAAAACTTTGTCTTTGGCAATAACATTAACAGCTAACAAATATATATATATATATATATATATATATATATATATATATATATATATATATATATATATATATATATATATACATATATATATATATATATATATATATATATATATATATATATATATATATATATTATAATATATATATATATATATATATATATATATATATAAACATATATATATATATAAATATATATATATATATATATATATATATATATATATATATATATATATATATATATATATATATATATATATATATATATATATATATATGTGTGTGTGTGTGTATATATATATATATATATATATATATATATATATATATATATATATATGTGTGTGTGTGTGTGTGTATATACTGTATATTATATATTAAAAAATCCGCTAACGGTTTAAGTGCTTTTGAGACTGTTTTTGTAACATTTCCAAATATTTGTTGCGTATTTAAGGAAAATATTTAGCCTAACAGTTATAACTTGTTGTTTTTGTTGTTGTACATTGTTATTGTGTTTTTTAATTGTAATATATTTACATTAAAAGGGTGTGTGGGGCAGTAGGGATAGTCCTGATTTTTCACCGCACATAGGCTGCTAATCAAAGGGTTATAGGCTATTGAATGATTTTATACAACAGTGTACCACTCACATCTCAGCACCTATCCTGTTCTACAGGGCCATAAAACAGTTCGACGCTGTAAAACGACCTACTGCTATTGCTGCAACCAAATAACTCTCAAAACGCTTGAATTTACATGCGCGCATTTGTATGGCTTCGTGTGACTGTAATTCATACAACGTTTTTATTTCGATATCGCGGCTGGTGTGTGTTTTGGTGTGTTGTGAGTGGTAATAATGTAATACTGCTGTACTTTGATGGCGGTTCTGGTTTTTAATTAAAAACTTACATAATTCTGGCACCATAGGTTTGCAGTTGTGCATGGAGTGGACAGCAGCACGAAATAGAACACAAAGCAGAACCTCCTCACGTCCAACTGGAATGATATTTCAAAGTGGCTGCCAGGAGCAAATTAGTTGTGTCGCCCCAGTGGCTCCTGATTAGTACAATAAGGAAACCCACTACCATGCCTTCTGTCCCGCAGCATTCAACACCCATACCTGTTTGCAATATAATAACAGCCTCCAGGTTTGCAATCAATTGGACGACAATTTAGTGGCGAAAGTGTTGGCTGTACTTTAGACAAGTGTAAAGACCGTGGTAAAATACAATCACAGTCAACTGTGTGTGTGTGTGTGTGTGTGTGTGTGTGTGTGTGTGTGTTGGAGGGGGGAGGGTTACACGTTGACAACAGTGTATGCGAGAAAATATTCTTGAAGATTTAATGTACTCACAAATACAGCATGTATGCCTACATGGCCTATGTGAAGATATACATGCAAGCTGATTATTTTACCTGAAAGTGACTAAATGATACAGAGACTGTAAACACATCCAGAAAGAAAATCACAGATTTGGAGGAATGTCCCTCTGGAAAACAAGGTTACGTTCGTGTTTCCATGAAAGAAATAGGTTGGTTATAAAGCAACATAGTGCGCGATTTGTTATGAAAGCAGAAAGGAATGCATGCTCAGTGAAAACTTTGTGAATTTCTGTTTTGTCCAAATACTCATTTAAACAATGGGTCAAATAAGCCCATTGCCCAACTTTAGGCTAAATTGCTCACTCTTATGTAGCAGCAAAATGGCTTTTGTCAGCAACTGTTCTCACTTTTATAATACTAAGTGTACTGCACAATTGCGTGTGATTGTTCAAGGCTCAGATCTTCTGCCATTGTGTGCAATGATAATGTCCATTCTATACTGGTACACTCATGTTGCAAAGTCTGTGGCATTATAATGCACATTTTTGCACATTATTCGGCCTGTGACATCAAAATATTATACTGACAGTGACATCACAATACTTACTTAATTATTCTGCCAGGTATGTGACATCCCCACAAGACTACGTTTCCCTATAATTCCAGGTCTATCTATTATTTTCCTGCACTGCCAGGTGTATCAGATCATAAGTCACGATGTTCTCTACCTCTCTTTTGAAATGTAAGCATTATTTAGAGCTTCTTGAGAAGTTGTATATAATTTGTTTTTATGTGCATTACTTGTTTTTGGCTGGGTTGAGTTTTAGCAAGCCTGCAGGCTATAGGTGTGAATGTGTCATAAAGCAGGTTTTGTATTTGTCAATTGTGTGAGTTTGTGAGGTGGACTATATATGCCTACATTAGATGGCGTTATTAATATGTCCCTATGAGGCAGAGCGTGCCTGTGTATTAAAGAAAAACGGAGAGTAAAGAATATCCTTAATAATCCTTTATTGCAGGATTTTCCTTTTCTTGGGTAAAATCTTTATTCTTCAAAATGAAAATTTTTCAGGAACTAGGCTACATAAAACTTTAATCTTGCTTGCTAGTTTATAATTTAAAATATGAGCTTTATAAAGGTTTCCAAACATAATATCACGTTGTCCGTCCGCGTATCCTCAATTAATATAAAAATAACAAAAAAAACACAGGGAAGGTGTTTTCATCTGTAGCTATGAATGACCATATGTCTTTAACAAATGTGCGGAATGTTGATAATGGAAAATGACCACAAAGACACCGTTTATCGGTTATTTTGAATATTTATTTCACTCACTCACTGTCAGTGTATCACATGCAAATAAAGTTCTGTCTCATCTCGAAAAATCAAAGTACACTTGCAAATGCAAACAAATATTCAAAGACATGAATTTCTAATAGAGCCTATCTTGCCCTTGCCGTTGAGAATGATTCTGAACTGAACCCAGACGGACAGGCGCGCGTGCACGTCTCGCACAAACCAAAATAGAAGACACAAGCACAGCCGCAACATTTTAAACTGGCTAAACGCATGCCATCATTATCGGCATAGGCTGTTAGTAATAATATCTAAAATGCTGATGGACATAGCTTTGTGGCAGTCCTAAAACCTTATACGTAATTGGCATGTTGCATTACTGCTGCCTCAATGACCATTTGTTGGAATTCTGCAAATTACACATCTAGAAAATAAGAAATTAGTTTTATAAGCTTTGTTTATTTTATGTAAAATAAATAAACCAAACAGTGTTCGACTTTATATATATAGAAATTAATGTTAAACCGGTTGCTTCTGTATGAAGTTTTGTTTTCAAACTATATCGAGTATCAGGAAGTAGTGAAGTTTCAGCAGCAGTGTATTTGCAGTCTTTCGAGTAACTGCGGATTTGTTTGAACTGGATGTATTAAAGCGTAGGACTACTGAATTCAGCACAGAAAACACAGGCCTGACATTAAAACAACACATGACACACGAAACGATAACAACTGGGGACTTTCACTGAATACAACACGGAGTGGTGAAATAAATGTATCATGTGGGTTTGAAACTGACTTCATTTAACCCGGGCAAAATGCCCAAGCAGGTCAACAATTTACCCGAGGGCAAGATAATAAATGCAAATAACATTTTGAACATTTAGTCTCGTAAACTAGGCCTAAATGAGATATCACAACAATCTGTGTTCTCGTGTGTTTTAGATTTATATACGTGTAGTTGAGGTCAGTTTAAATGTAACCTGTTATTTTGTCATATTCATTGTATTCATGTTTCGCAATAGTAGGCCTACCTTCTAAATAGTGTTCCTAGTTTCAGCTGCAGCACAGTATTTGTTTATGTTGTTGCTACTGACTTAGGATATGTAGCCTATATTTTCACATTTTCACCTGAACGGGACAATAATGTTGGCAACATCTGGATAGTTTTGAGGAGAGAATGATAATTTAGATTATTTAACCTTTTTATGTTAAAGAAAGTCTATATGCATAAATACGAAATCATTTTAGTGAAAGCCATACTTAATTTACATACCAGCTGTTCTTGACATGGACAAAAACGTCAAGTTTACCATATTGAAAGCACATGTGCAGCATCAAGAAACATCCTGAAAATAATACAGGGTTGTGTATAACAATAGCTCTGGTATGCAATTATTTATTTATTAGGCTATAACATATTTAGTTTCAAAAGTGAAAACAGAAGAAACATTACCATTGACGTAATTCTGTTTGGGTTTTCTTGTACAACCAAAATAACAAATACCCTTAGGCCTACCATCCACTATAACGTTTACCAATTCCGCCGTCTAGTTAATATTTTGTTGCTCATTTCAAGAAAACACATAACTAATTATGCAAACTTAACTAATTGATCTAATAAGATACATGTCTGGTTTTTTTTTAACTCATTTTGGTCTAATTCTGTTGGTCGTAGTAAAGTAATTTAACGAAATATGAAATTAAACAATAGGAGGTTCAAAATAAAAGACCAGGCCTAACTAAGGTTTTAGTAATTGATGCACGGAATGTGTTTATGTAAATCTATAAAAGGATGTCAGTAAAACGCATTTCGGAAGATATCACAATCTTAAATTTAGCAGGTCAAATTCCAAACGCGAACGTTTAATTTTTTTAGACTATTAACAACGTCAAGGGTTACAAACGAACAAAGGTTAAAACATTAAAACATCCTAAAAACGTTCACACATCAGTTCAGACTCCTCTGGGTAACACTTCTGCGTTCAGCTTACCTTGCTAAATCGGTGGCAACAACAAAGCAAATCGATGAAAACAAACAAAAAGAACAGACACCTCCACAGGCTGGCGCGAGGACGAAAATGAAATCACACGTTGACCAAATTAATTTTCTTTAAAACATCTGGAATTGTGAACTTAAACCGAATTAAAATACTTCAAAGCCACGTAGTAAGTGCATAAAATCCTGCTGCAGCAATCTCCCTTTGTTCCCCCTGGTGTGGGCCTGCTGGCTTGACTAGCGTTTGGCCGCTAGGTGGCGCTCTTGCTCCATCAAAAACCCTCAGATTCCCCAACTTGACCGCGCTGACGTCACGTCAGTCTGGAGCATCAAGGCCACTTCCACACCGCTATTGGTCTGAAAATCACATGACATGTCTCCCAGCATCCATAATTATGTTACTGACATTTTTGCACCCCTCCAAAAGATGTCAGCATCCTACTGTCCTTATTCTCCTGGAGAAATCCCGTAGTTCAGACCATTGGAACACCAAACGATTACTGTGTTGCCAAATGCAAAAATGTCATGTCCGAATAACATAGCGTCCGGTAACTTCCTGATGGATTCTTTAATGGGAGGATCATCTTCCTTCAGGGGTGAGGGTTATTCCAGCAACCCCGGGATGTACATCCACACAGCTGCAGAGTACGGATATTCGGTGATGAGAAACATTGGTAAGATTGGACCATCTTCCCTCTCCAAAAGAGACGAGGTTCCTCCGGGCAGTCTGCCGCTTAGCGGCTTCCAGGACGCGCCCTACCTGTCAACACAGCTGGCCACATGGACCCCAGGCTCCAAAACCAGTAGGGACGAACAACCTGTTGCCCAGTGTTTACAACCCTGCTCGTTTCCAGCGGGCAACGTCAAAGAGGAGGCGTTTTGTTGCCTCTACCAGGATGACAGCAATAAGGGGAAACAGACAACAGAGTCTGCCACTTACATCCGGCTTGGTGACAATAGCTGCAGGTCTGAGCAAACCGCCTCGTCCAGCGGCTGTTTCCAGGTGTACAACGGCGAGAGGCCACAGCAGGATGACCAGCAGTTCCCCTCCGGCTTTTCTCTGACCCACTTGGCGACATCTGTTGAATCAGCGTCAACAATAAGTTGCAGCAAATCGGCGCAGGACACAGCCAGAGAGGTTTCAAAGACAGATGAGAGTCAGAGCAGGAAGGAAGAGAAGGCCAAAAGTGACAGCTGTACAGATAACTCGGACGGGGAATTAAAAGGTAGACGACTACTTTACCCCCTCCTCGCTGACACACGCGCGCGCGCGCACACACACACACACACACACACACACACACACACACACACACACAGATACTTTGCATTAATTCTATCAGTAGCCTACTGTGTGTGCACGCTGTGTTGTGTCAGGGCCCAATAATGCAGACTTATGTTTGATCCCAGTCATAGGGGCTTTTTTGGGTTTGGGCATTTGACAGCCTCGCCTAGCAGGGGTTATGGTGCCCTTGGCATTTAACACCTTTCCTTTAATGTGTGAATGTGAGATGGGCAGTTATCATTGAAATAAACACGCTCACACACAACCACACACATATCACTCTCTCCTTTTCTCTCTCTCTTACAGGGGTCTTTTACATTGTGAGACGTAACTATTTTTAACACAACCATGTTACGCCTCAAAATGCCGATTTTGAGCCAACATAAAAATTTACTGTTGAAAACTTTTGACATAATGCCCTGGCTTCTTGTAAACCTGAGGGAACATTTCTCACTATTATATGTTTCTTAAATACATTTACACTTTTCTGCGTTGATGCAACGATAATTCAAGACAATTCAAGTTATATAGGCTATATGATGTGAATCTTTTCCTTTGTGCTAACACTGGCACCTTGATAACAGTGAACCGAAATTGTCTTTTTCCGTTTGACAAAACCACAAATAATTTTGATTTGTAAATTAACAGTTTAAACGGAATTTATATTAAACGGTAACGATGGTTTGATATTTAAGCACATACAATACTAATTGTTGTTGTTGTTATAATTATGCCAATAATAAATTGATGCTAGCTACAACATTATTTTATTGCACATCCTTGTGCCATTTGTCTTTAGCTCTTATTTAAAATTACTTTCAGTTGTATCGTTTTACTTGTGATTTAAGTCTCATACATGACCACCAACAAGGTGTTTTTATTTTAATTTAATTTAATTAGAGGATGTAGCAAGGCAATACAACCGTATTGTGTGTATTTGTGTGTTTGTGCGTGTGTCCTACTGAATTAAATGTTTTAGTAATGATTAAATGTGGGTCACACACTGAGTGTTCACATTAGGGTAATTATTACTGTAACGTGTGTGTGTGTGTGTGTGTGTGTGTGTGTGTGTGTGTGTGTGTGTGTGTGTGTGTGTGTGAGATCCCCTAGAGTCTGCAACCTAATCAAGAAATTAACTGAATGAACTGCAATAATGGGATTTTCCCTGCTATCACCAGCATGCATTTTCTTTGTCTTTTCTAAATCTGGTATTATGCTACAGAGACTTTCTTTTGTTTTCTGATGAACCTCTAAAAAAAAAAAATCATGTGGCTCCTGCTTGCAAAGGTAATAACATTTTATGGGAGTCTAAGGTCCAACACAGGCAAAAGAAGTGCTTACGCACCCTAGTTTGAGTTGATCTAATTATAGCTGTACATCACAAAAAAGCAATTTGCAAGCAATAGGAGTTGTAGAGAAAGGTGGCATGTTCTGCGTTGTTCATTTGTTCAAGTGAGAGTCCCGAAGAGTCCACACTCAGGTAAATCTGTTCTTCTCAACTACTCACTTTGATCCAGATGAACGCTATTGTATGTACATGTCCGTGTACATATAGCATCCTATGTATTAATGGATGTTATAAAGCTACATATGATCTCTGCACAAAATGACTCCGGATTTGGCCTCAGTTGCTCATTGTTGTCTTTCTTTTTCTCCGGTAGATGATTTATCCGCGGAAAAGACAACGGGAAGCTGGTTAAAAGCCAAAAGTGGAAGGAAGAAACGGTGTCCCTACACAAAGCACCAGACGCTGGAGCTGGAGAAGGAGTTCTTGTTCAACATGTATCTGTCTCGGGAGCGCCGCCTGGAGATCAGTCGAAGTATCAACCTGACCGACAGACAAGTCAAGATCTGGTTCCAAAACAGACGTATGAAGCTCAAGAAGCTCAACAGGGAGAGCCGAGAAAGAGAGCACAGTGCAGTTTATAACTATTCCTGAAGAGATTTCTACCCACACATGCATTCACAAACACACACACATACACACTCTTACACATGCACATACACACACCCACAAATATGCATAGATATGACAAATATAGACAGGCATGCATGTGTCATCTTATAATGCATTCAATAATCATTCATTTTCTTTATGTGCACACCACATTCACATACACATGGCGTGCCTTCCTT
This sequence comes from Percina caprodes, assembly GCA_013375575.1. Taxonomy (NCBI): domain Eukaryota; kingdom Metazoa; phylum Chordata; class Actinopteri; order Perciformes; family Percidae; genus Percina; species Percina caprodes. Next base: position 694,892 of record JABXJD010000087.1, read on the forward strand.
ATATGAACTATAAAGCTCTGCGACCTGCAGACTAGAGTTCCAGGTGAACCCTTGCAACATCATTGGAACAGTGAGGTGCTTTTACTTTGCAATAATAATTATAATATAACATGAAGCAAACGAGGAAGCAATCTCAAGCAGTCTATAGATAACTCGTGGCATGTAAACAGTTTCACTTTGCTGTGCTACAGCCTAATGTATGTTTTGCCACTTGTGCAGCTTCTTCGTTGGTGTCTGTTGCTGTGGCATATTCTTTGTGCAGTGTAATGTGCATGCACCAGACGATATTAAGCTATGTCATGACAAACGATTCCAAAACAATAAAAGGAGGGGGAAATGGAAAGGTATTACCAACTTTGTCCTTCCCCTGGCATAGTGGTGCAAATGAGAGGGAGGGAGAGACACTGCGGATGAGAGAAGAGGATCATGGCAGTTTTAATAGAAGTGAGAGACCATAACGTTGATTTAAATATTATCCAGGTGACCACAGTAAGTCAAGGTCATAAAATTCTAATGTCAGGTTCGCCCTGGAAAGCGTTGGGGGTGGATTTTATGATCTGCAAATATAATGTGCTGCAGCAGTAAAGATGCGTTTAAAGGTGTGTGTAGAGGAGGGCTAATCCACACAGCAAAGACTGCAATGTGCAGGATCCAGCCGAGTCGCTGGGCTGGAAGGAGCAGCCGCCTCCACCCGGGATAATGGAGCCGGAGATAAGAAAGATGGTGGATAAAAGGGACCGCGACGGCTGCAGGAACAATAATAACAACAGGCATCACGGCAAACACGTGGATAACTAAACGCACCGGGAAGACTTCTGCAGGAGGCAACACAAGGTAGGACTCACATTTTTTACGTAATATCTTTATTTCCTGTTTTGGAAAGTATGCCACATCTGTCAAGGGAGCCTTTGCTTGACAGCTCGTTTGGCACGCATGGTGCACGCCTGCACACGTCGATAGTTTATAAGTTGTTGATCATTCGGCGTGCTGCTGGTTTCTGTTTTCTTTTTTACGGCAATCAGAATGCTGGCTGCTGAATATCTAGCATTATGTTTCTGGATTCTTACTGTGACTGATATTTTTTCTCAAGTTTTGCTTATTTTCAATAGTTGAATAAATGGCTGTGCTGCTACAATGTGGAATTAGAACAATAGAATATTAATATGAGCAAACAAGTAAGCCATGCCGGGCTAAAAGTTGTCTACAGGCAGTGATTAGAAAGTAGTTTGATTTCAGCCCTAGTTAGACCATGTTGTGTTTTATTGCGTTGGTACTCGCCTTTTCTCTTTGTGCTGAATGGTGTTAATCCTCTCTTGGCTTTTGCATGCATTGTCCTTTCCATGGATTTTAACCCTTTTGCACGAAGCTGAAGCGTGGTTTAGGTAGTTTCATGTTGTTGGGGTTGGCTTCCTGGCTCGGCAACAAGAAACTGCCTTGATTACGTCAGTTCGTCTTCATCAAGGGCACAATTTCCGCTGAATTACCCCCTATACTAGTCACCCAGGTTCCCGCAAATGGCATTGTAAATGAACTGAGCTGCAATACCTTGGACAGAGACGTTTTCTTTCTTTGCTGTTATTTTGTGGTGGGCTGTAAAACCTTCTGAGGCTCTCAGAAGGAGAATAGGTTGTAAACAACATGGGTAAAGTTTTAGACTGCGTTGTATTGCATCTGTCATTACTGGCTGTCTGCTTAGGTATGTTTAGTGGTTTCAGCTGCTTTATGGTGATTCGAATAGATGGATAGATGGATAGATAGATATATGTCACATATTTGACTTATTAATTTATCTGACAAATTAATCTGGGTCTGTAACAGGAAATGGATGCGTATTGATATTTCCATGATATTATGTGAGCAAGTTCTTGTTAAAGCTAATACACGGCTGAAATGTAGGCTATTATTCCAAAATGCCGTCTACCACAATTTCCAATTTGCTGCGAAGTTTTATACTGAGAAATGGCCTAATAGTAAAATATATGTGAAACTGTGTTCTAATTCTTAAATTGAATTAAATTGAAATATTTCCACAAACTTCAACACACATCATGACTTTTTTTTTTTACATAAAATAGCTTAACTCGTTTAGTTTATATCATGTTTTATTTGTTCTTTATCTTGTTTAATTGCACAGTTTGGAGTTAACTCCCCTCCCCCCTCACCCGCGCGCTCGTTAACGAGCTGATCTAAAATAATACTAGCCAATCTTAAATAAATGTATTATATTGCCCTAACAATTAAGAACTACGTTTTTAAGACTTAGGTCGAGTTTATAGATACAAATGATTTCCATTTTCTTTTGATTACAATAGCCTCACTATTAAATTATATTTTAGTTCAACAACACTGAATTATTTGACTTTATGCTGGCATATATGCTTATTTATTTATGTTGAAAATTATAGTCAGTGAGCCACTAACCATCACATATGGGCCTAACTTTATTTAAGTCTCGCCTAATCCATTTTATTATTAACATTATGGATGTATTCAGCAGAGGTGAAATTAATATAGGCCATTAAGGAAAATGAAAGTCTTGAAGAAAGTGATGAGTGTATCCAAAAGAAAGACAATAACTTATTTACGTAACAGTTTTTTTTAGCGCAGTCAGCCTCTTTTTTCTGCAAGACAGTCCAGTGTTTATCCTGGACCCTATTTCCCCTTGTTTTCTCAGCCCCCCCCCGCCCTTTGCCGGTAGTGCAACTGGAAGAGACAGTCTGGAATCCAAAGTCACTTTCATTCAGCTCAGTGAATGAGTGTCTCCCTTGGAATGTATCACTGACAAAGACTTTACAGCGCTGGAAACTGCCCCGAGAGCTGCACAGATTCACCCTAAAACCATATACACATAAAGCAATTTATTTCACTTTGTAGTGGCGCACAGGAACTGAAGGCTTTAGTCAGCCACTTCCTTGGGACAGCTCAAGATGTGTTACTGCCACTGGCATGATCAGACATGATCCAACTATGCTAACGGATTTCTTTTTCCTTTTTAATGACATACATCGTAGCTTTTTCTGTGAGATATCGGGGGAAATAAGCTCCTCGTGCTTTCATTTGGTGGGTAGACGATTTGATTCAGAATCCGAGGGCCGTCAACTTTATTTCACTGGAATATGTTTCGATTTGTTTTATTATATTGAACATGATTGGAGACGTGAATCTGAATATGTAGCTTTAAAAAAATTGAATGTTACGCTAATTAATAATTGGGAGAATTTGTATCCGCATTGCGTGGTTTGAAACTGGCAGTCAACTTAGCTGTATATGCAGAATCAACATGGCTGCAAAAATACCACAAATAGTTTCTTTTTATTCAAGAGATGATGATCCATATCCCTTATGAATTACCTCGCCTTTTCTTACCACGAAAAGAGGACGAGAATGCAAAATCAATCAATCAATCTATCTATCTATCTATCTATCTATCTATCTATCTATCTATCTATCTATCTATCTATCTATCTATCTATCTATCTATCTATCTATCTATCTATCTATCTATCTAGCTATCTATTTATCTAATCAGCAATAGCTCTCAGATGAAAATGGATGGAGTGTTGATTTAAAATGCTTTTGGGACAGTCTGGAAGGATAATTTACCATGAAGAGGCGTGTTTGGATGAAACTGTAATATGCAGGGGCATATGTGCGGTCTACGTTCTGTCAGCACATGGGTGTTATAAATAACTTTTTCATATCCACTTTGAATTTACCATATGCAGAGTTTAAGCGCGTATAATATGGTTAAAAAAATGTGGCCTATATAGGCCAGAATAAACAACTTCGTTGGTTTAACTGCGCTGTGCGTGTGTTTTTAAAAGAATGGCCTGTTGGAGGTTCATGGGCAAATTTACTTTTCTTATGTGTTCACTATTTCTTGGAGGAAATTAGGCTACATTTATTATCTTCAAAACTAATAGAATAGTTAAAGCGCCTTTGCACTGTCATCACACAGAAGCCAACAAATGGGACTGCAAGTGTCTGATAAAAGAAAGTCATGTTGCAACGCAGAGCGTTTGTTTGGTATTCATCCATTCACCAATGACACAAACTGGTTGTGCTGATGAAAGTGACAACAAAGTTCAGACTCCCTTGACAATGAAGACGAGTCATCTTTTCATGCTCATTAATAATCAGTCTTTCGTATTCTGTGCTTCTATCTACTTTATGATTATAATAATACAAACGCATGGTAATCTGCAGCCAGTCATAATCTACCATTCACACATTTAAACTGTTCCGTCTGAAGATGTTGTTTAACCACAGATTCATGATTCATTAATGCTGCCCTGTTCAATAGTTGTCGTTCTTAGCATTTTATCCGAAAACTACATTTAGGCTATCCGAAACTACATCTTCAATTATAGGCGCAAGTCATTTAAGACTTGTTTTCGCAAGTAATATGAAGCGTCATCAGCTACACACCCAGATTGGGTCTCACTGTATTTTTTTTGTCCTTTAGCTTATTATATGAAAAACAGAAACCACATTATGTACCTCACCCATGCTAACATTTGCCCCATATGCCTTTATAATCCGTATTTGGTCATTGTTTTGAATAGAAAACCGAATCGTGTAACGTGTAGAAATGTCAGAGCCAGACGGAATAATGGCATCAGTTTCAAGCATTGTTTTCATTCATTTATTTAGTTGTTATAAACCTAGGCCTTTATGAATTACTTTGCATTTGAGACGTATAGGACAAATGACCCTGAAGATGAAAACACAAAGTAAGCTCTATAATCCGAGTCTAGATGGTGTGAGTTGTAAAGGCTGTAAAGCCTTCAGAGGCAAATTTGTGATTTTGGACAAAATGAATAAAATGGACCTCACTTGACTATAGACGAACATACAGCCAATCTAAAACCAAACCAACAGTTTCGTATCATTTGTCTTCTTCCAAACGTGTACTGTTACTTTATTCATCTATTTCTAGTCTTCATTTATATGTATTGGTGGTACTGGATAATGTTCAAAACCAAGTGACAAACCATTAGCTTACTTTTTGTTTACTAAATAGCAAATAGCAAACCGTGTTTCTATAGGTACAAATGTTTAAAAAAATGACATGTTTAGCGATGCATTTCTTCAGCAGTATAATCTCAAATGGTATATTGTGTTCAGGAATTCCAGAAATAAACAACAACAAATGAATATTTAATGATGCAATCGTTTTTATTATTTTAACCCAACAAACATGATAAACGACTGAATAGATGGGCTGCATTGTAAAAAAAGAGAAAATTCTCACTTCACCTTAATGGACACTCACTCACTCAGTCACTCACACACACACACACACACACACACACACACACACACACACACACTCTCTCTCTCTCTCTCTCTCTCTCTCTCTCTCAAAACAGGCGCACACCCAAAACAATACAAAGGATTATTACTATTACAGGATAATTGAGCTTTATAATGTATTTATATGACCATATGTTATGGTAATAAATGGCCAATTAATTCTTTTTTATTTAATTAATTAATTAATTTTATTCTGCTTTAATGGAACTTAAACGGACTTAGAGCTTTTTTAGAGACATTTGTTAAAGGATTGTATTTCTGCAGACGTGGGGAAATGTTTGACTCTCCGCAGACTTGCGCATTCATCAGCACTCACCAGGACACCATTTGGCGTAATCCGGGTTAAGGTCTGGCGTCTGGCCTTTTAAATTTCATGGTTGAATCTGAACTCAGCAGCATGACAAACATCGCACTTCCTAATGCGGATGCTTATTACATTTTGTTTTACGTCATGACGTCCAGATAACAAATCCGTTGTTTTCCAAGTGTATGGAATTAATACTAAAGTTAAATTTGGTCTAGACTAATTAGTGTCATCATGTGATACTTCTAGCTTGACGATGACAAAGGCAAGATTTGTTTTCTAGAGATTTTCCCTACCGATACACTCCATGCGTTATTATCATATCTACTCATAACTTGGGATTTATTTTAAAATTGGTCTTTTGGGCTCTCTGGTTAAACTGTCAGTTCGTATTTATGGAACACAGTGTACCCATGCAGTTCGTGTTAATTCCAGCATAGTGAAGTGTGATTTGTTCGGTATGCACTATAATTCCACTCTTGCAGGTCTACACACCCTTATATTTAGCTCCCTCGTCTTAAAGTTGGCAATAGTTTTTTTTTAAACTACTGGGTAACAGTAAAAGAAGAAAATATATATTTCAAACAATTACGCACATCATCATAAAACACGACATACATTGCATACACAGGTAAAACATGCATGCATACAGGTAAAATTAAAATTAATCAAAATAACACTCCTCAGCATCACCGTTTCTCAAACGTGTACAAATACACGCTCCTGCACCAAAGTCACCACATCACAGGAATATAACGTGTGCAGCTTTTAGGATTTAATAACGCTATGTTGTTGTCGACCGCATCCAGTTTACACAACGTTCAGTATCAGTGTCCCAATTAGTCTAATGTGTAATATGGACCTATGTTTGCAATAAAGCTTTATATTTCTAAATAGTGTTCCCTGGGACACTGGTGTCTTCTCCGGTTAGTCTTGTTTCATCGTATATTAGTATAGTATTATTTGCTGTGGTGCTGCAGCCCTGCAGAAGATTTCAGGGTTGATTCACAGTCTACAAACTGACAAGCTACTCTAGTATATCTCAGGGCAAAACGGTAAACTCTTGTCATTAGATACAAGAGTAACATTATCCCTGTTATAAAAGCTTTCATCTAGTTAGACCTTTAACGAACCTTTTTACCTCCTTTGCTCTCTGCAGTCTTCTGTTTCCTGTCTCCGGCCTTTCTGTTTGATAGGAATTGTTTCGCGTGCATAAAGTGGTGGTGGTTTTATGTTAAGCGAGGAACTCGGATGCAGTCTTATTAACGACACGTTTATGAACAATCAAATGGTCCTCGTTAAAATTTATTGATGGGCATAAAAACATAGACGGTCACTAGCCGAATATAACCCGCTGCAGTGGGCTGTCTGTCAAGAATCTGAATCCCCTCCTCTCCTATCTCCGCAGATCCAAAATGTTTGGTCGGTTGTGCCCTCGTTTAAACGGTGTAAACTTAATTGTTGGTGTATCCTGCATCCCGTATTTTGATTCCCTCTCTTGTCTGTCTAGTCTATATGTAGCTACTGTGAAGGCGAAATAAACAGCATAACACAGGAAGTTATAAACCCTTCACCTTATCAAATGTGCTGCTGTTTTGATAAAGATAAAAGGCGTCAGTGATACAATAAACACTTTAATGCTGTAATACTATCCATTGCAATAACACCGGGCTACGATAGATTTTGTCAGACAGAGATTGATTACACCATCAAATAGTGCCTTGCTCGGTTTTAGACGTAACAGTGCGCAGGTCTACTGCGACTAGAGAAAGATCCACTAGTAGCACTACAAAGGCACGTTTTCTTTATTAAAGAAATATGGTTGTTAAAGTTACCTCTACGTCCCAGAGAAAGAGCAAAAGAGCACATTCTTTAATCCGATTATGTGCACTGGTATCCCAGGATGAGTGGCGCATTGATCCACTGTACAATTTTTGCTGGGGTAAATAGAATCACGTGTCGGCGAGGCAGCCAATAGCAGCCAGGGAAGCGCAGAGAAATAATTACCTGCCTTGATTGTTCTATGGCTAGATAAAAAAGTACACATACACTCCATATAATAATCGGATGCATGTAAAAGAGTCGGGGAAGCTTCGACATGTCGACCACGGGTCCCATAAGTAATTATTATGTGGACTCCTTGATCAACCATGAAAACGAGGATGTCCTTGCTGCAGCTCGGTTTTCGGCTCCCGGTTCGCACCCAGCCGGCCCTCGTCCGACGTCTCTAGTACCGGAGTGTGCTGACTTTCCTTCCTGCAGCTTCGCACCCAAGGCACCCGTGTTCTCCACCTCCTGGACCCCTGTACACTCCCAGTCATCAGTGGTTTACCATCCATACAGTCACCAACCTCATTTAGGCACAGACTCGAGGTATATGCGGTCATGGCTGGAGCCGATATCAGGCGCCGTGCCTTTCCATGGCTATCCGGGGAACAGCAGGCACTATGGGCTGAAGCCCGACGCCTTTCAAGAGCACAGAGCCGCCGAGTGTCTCGGCTCCAGCGGACGGACCTACACGGATTATCTGTACTGCTCTTCCACTGACATGCGAGAGAAGACGCAGCAAAGTATCCCCTCTCCCGAGTCGGAGATCCTGACATCAGGGAAACATAAAGACGAGAAGCCGGAGCTAGATCCGAGTAAGTTCAAGCTCCTACAGTCTTTTACAACCGAGTGGGAATTTTGGTTTGGGATTGTGTAAAGCTGCTTTTGCTTAGAAGCATTTTAACGTCCCGCATAACGTGAAATTATAAAGTGTTTCATCTTCCCGTTTCAGCTGAGCAGAATCGCCTTTGCTAGGGGGGAAAGCATTAGGAACTATAAAAGACAAACGCTACTAGGCTAATATTGGGGCTATAAAACCAGACGGGGTTGTAAACATGGACTCAAACCTACAGGAAGACGTTGAATTTGGGAGGCTGTTGCATAGTGTTAAAACATGCAAGGTGCTCTTTTAAGAGAACAACGTAAACCGACATGTGATATAATATTCATCAGGAAATGCTTTATAAAAATGCTTTATAATGCCTTTTTACGAACATATGTTGACCCAGTGCCATTACGCACGGCACATGCAGCCCTATAAGCCGACTTCCAGTCCTGTTTTTTTTTCATTCAGGCCCGTCTTGTGAGGAAAAGCCAATTTCTGGCTTAATTTGATGGTAAAATAGGCCTACATTGTTTACCCACATAATAAAGAGAAGATGATATATCGCATATAGATATGAAAATGTCCTCTCCTGTCTGGGTCCAAAACAAATTCACATGACTCTTCCAGCCAACTTGAGGAATGTAGGGAGATACTGGAGGACTTTCACCACGGACCTGTAAAGGCTTGAACCACGGGCCATTTTATGGGCCAATAAAGTGAATAAGCGCATTGAGTATTTTACGACGGTGTTACTCACAAGTCAAGGGGACAAGGAAGCAAATCAGTGTATGGTTTGATAGTCTGAAGCTGAGAATCTTCTCTCAACATTTTTACTATCAGCTTAGCTTTAATGGTAAACATCAAACTTGTGTGTGTTTTGTCATTGTTTTCAATTGTAGCACCATGAGATGAGCCCACGGAATTGTAAATCCAAAGGCACATTTTGTCATTGTTTCAGTTTTTAAAATGCCTCACAGTGTTGCCCATATATTGTGTCTTTCTTACTATTATTATTGTTATTATTTTTATTATTGTTATGATTTTTGCTTGCAGATAACCCTGTGGCAAATTGGATACACGCCCGCTCCACGAGGAAGAAGCGATGTCCTTACACAAAGTACCAGACTCTCGAACTGGAAAAGGAGTTTTTGTTCAATATGTACCTTACTAGAGACCGCCGATTCGAGGTCGCGAGGGTCCTGAATCTGACCGAGAGACAGGTCAAAATCTGGTTTCAGAACCGGCGAATGAAGATGAAGAAAATGAACAAAGAAAAGACCGACAGCAAAGAACAATAATTTGGACTGCAGTCACAAAACAACCATAGTAACCACTAGTCACATGGACAGCACAGATGTACCAAAACACACGATGATCCCCCTCTCTCTCTTCCTCTTCGTATTTATCACTTTGTTGGATTTTCTATTAACCTTAACTTCGAGACTGTTTGATTCTGATTATGTTATTTTCCAGTGCACACTTATGTGTCCATCTATATAAAAAAAAAGAAAAAAAGATACTTCTAAGGGAGATAATTACGTGCTGCCTTCACTTCGAAATACCTTTACGTTTTTTTGTAAGAGAAATTATACAAGTGCAGTTTTGGACATGTTAAAACTGTCTGAAGAAAGAGAATACTTGAATTCTTTTGAATTTCACAAACCCATAATTTATGATGTGAATGTTTTCTTTCATGTTTCTTCCTTTGTACGTTGTTGTGCAGGTGCAGTATTTTGTACAGAAACTGAACATCTGCCATCGGACTTGTCTGTCTTGTATTTTTGTGATAGTTGTTGCTGTATTTGTGCATCTTTTTTGATTGTAGCCTACGAGTTTAATGATAGAGTGTAGAAGACCTCTGCAAATATAAACATTATCACTAAGTGCTTGTATGCTGTGTTCATTGTGACTCACGAGGGTATTCTATTTGCGACCAAACACATTTAGTAATTAGTACTTGGCGGCAGAGAGGGCCTAACAAACAGGATCTCATTAAATATCAGCTTAACTATTTGCTTGATTAAAAAAAAAAAAAAAATTAGAGTTTCCAAATCCTTGTTGGCTAAGCTACATGTTGCAAACAGAGGATGTTTGCTAAATAATTATGTCTCCACAATTCTTCGTCTTATGTTTTTCCCGACGAGCATTCCTCTAAGCAAGCAAAGGCCTAAATGAGCTCTGCCACCGCAAATAATGGGGAGGTCGAAAACGTAACGTTGTCAGAGCAGTTAAACATTGCTTTATTTAACTTTGCATAACTTCAAATTGGGGTCCTTATTAGCATTTTTTAAGCCTCAGCCACGTATTTACAGGTGTGCATATATTGGATAAGTGCACACACACCAAATAAACACAAATAACCATGTTTGGTCTTTTTTGAGAAGAAAAGTAAATTTCTCTAATAAGCACCGGTTTCACTGTAAAATAATTAATTATGCTGTTTACGGTTCTACTAATATTGATGATATGTAGCTGTAGGCTATAGTTCATTTAACTCTAATGAAAAACTTATAGCAGCATACACGATATTTGTTTTATTGCTCTATGCCCTGTGCTATGTTTGAAAGAACCCAAAACTATTTGTGCAGTTGTCCCACTTCCAAGAACGTATGAGTCTATCAATATTAACAACTGCTATGGAGTATTTTTCTAAATGAATTATCTTTATAAATAATCGTCTTAGTTGAATACGTTTGCCAGGCCCACAGGCGATCAGAAAATCTGAGACTAAATTTAAACATTTGAGTGTAAACGTGAGAGACAATTTCCCAAGTCTCGCATTTGTTTCCTGGGCTAGGCCTAAATTGCCTTTTTGTGGTGGCAAACAATACGGACAGGATGCTGTAATTTCAAAGCCTAATCCAGTGCATTTCCGCTCAGCTCGGACAAAACTGTCAGTTTTACAGCCCCTGTTGGAGCTCGGCTGTTTGTCTCAAATGCAGACGAACAAAGCAAACTCGACTAACTGGCTAGACGTCTGGGCTAAATTACTTTATGGTTTTAATGGACGGAGGTGGTGGACTCCTTCAAAGGAGAGTCATGCACACTGTTCAGAGGACTTTTGCCTTGTGAGCCAACCGCACTTCATCACATGAGTGGGCTATTAGCCTACAATTAGAGGGAGAAACGTCAATAGTTATTGTGCACAAATATGAGTTCTGCAGAGCACTGATATCGCTTATATGAGAGCAGGTAGTGGCCATGGCAGAAAAAGGATACAGCCCAACAACTACTTCAAGCCTGCTGTAAAACAGAGGAGACTGGCGGCATATAGTTACAGATCTGGTAGTAAATGGATTCTTTAACACTGCTTTATTTCAGGAAAAGGACGTGATACGTATAACGTTTGGACAAATGGGGAGACCCTTTCTGTCCACATCACAGTTGTTTCTCATTGGTGGATTCATTCAGGTTTAGGCACACATCTGTACACTAGATGACGCTGTTGGTCCATGTTTTGAGCAGGGTCTGTGCGTTGAAAGGCTTCTTTACAGCTCTGTGGCTTGGCTGAAAAATGAAGAGTAACTTATCGATGACAAAATGACAGATATGCTCATCCACCGCATTTTGTGTAATAGGCCACAGAGCAGAACTCCAGAATGCGGCGAGCTGGTTGTTGTGTTGGACACGGAGTGTGTGCATGAACAGGATTTTTATTTTAGATTAAAAAAAAAATAAATTCTGTCTCTTTGAGTTAAATTTTTTATATTACTTTTTGTCACTTTCTCGGTTTGAACACTTTTCTCATTATCGCTAAATTTATGAGTTAATTGGGATGTTGTGGTATTTATTTATTTATTTATTGTTGTGTACTCAATTAAAATAGGATTATTTTGGCTAGGGCAGGTTTTTAGTTTTAACAAAAGGCAATAAAATCTGCGTTTTGGATAAGAAAATACAGCATTGCGTTTAGATTCTTAGTTTTTTTTTTAGTTTGTTTTTCTTTTATTTCATGGTGTAAATTAAAATAAAAACTCAATTAAAATACTTAAAAAGAAAAACAAACAAAGAAGCACATAATTAACATAACAATAACATAATAAATGAACAGCCAGAAACAATTAAAACATATTAAGACTTTAATAAAAATTTGCAACAACAACACTGACAGCAGAAACATCAACAACATTATATAGGTTACACATCATCATCATTCAACATAAAAATAATAATAAATAATCTTAGTAGGCTATAGCCTAATAATAGTAATGTTGATAATAAAAATAATTTCATTGTAACTGCACAGTTTGTTAAAAAATACAGCTACTGCTCATTTATATTGTGTCGGTTGTGACGTCTGTACCAGCAGCTCAAAGTCCCCAAGAAGTGTGCAACAATGATTGGCAATCTGCATATTTATAGTGTGTGAAAGGTCTATAAATTTGCCCAGTGCGCCTTACATATTTTACGATGATGTGTATAAAACGTCAGTAACCGCCAAAAACCACACTGGCATATTTGGAGATAGAGCCCATACAACTATTGAACTGGGAAATGTGCGCGCGCTCATTGTAGCTAAACATCTGATGGAAAATTTTATGAACTCCTCCACGTGGGAGATTTACTGCTTATCCTCGTCGGTTTTACGGGGTCAGTAAGTGGCACCTAGTATTCACAGGTCGTGTTTATATTTGCGTGTGTCGGTGTTTTACAGCGCATGGTGCAAGTGTGTCGCCCTGGCCTTTACTCGATTACACGAGGATGATGTTATGTCTTATTCTCATACATTGTTTCCCTTGTATGTCATAGTTTCAATGTTGCTTTTGCATTTTAGCGTTGCTTTATGTAACGTTTTGGTGATCATACTTTCCAATTGCTATGTTGACCTCCTGGAACCCATAAAAGTTCCTCTATTTTCTAGAAATCAGTGTATAAGCTTCAATAGGGCCTGGCAGGGAAAACAACAACTAATAACAGCTTTATCCGTTTTTAAAGAGGGAATCTTCCTTGCTCTGTACACCTCATAACCTCCATACAACAACAAGAAAAGTGTATGCGTGTAATGTGTCTTAGTTTTTATCTTAACCAGTCCACATCTTCATTGATCAGCTTATAACAAAGCTTTTTGTGATAAACATAACATTGATCATGTTTAAAGCCTCTTGGGTTGTTGGTTATGATTAGTGCAGCTCCTTCAAGGTGGATATACGTAGGGCCCACGTCTGACCGGTCGTAGGAAGATGAAGGGGTGGGGGTGGAGGAGGGTGGGGGCGCTTGTGGTGGGGGTGGTTCGGTGGGAAGCTAAAAAAAAGGAAAAAGAAAGAAAAGAGCAGCGTCTGTGACTGTGCCGGTGGAGCAAGCCAGCTTTAACCTTTGCTAAGGCACACCCAAAGCACATACCATGAGCCGGGTTTGAGCCTGCGAAATCTGGGGGAAACCACTCACGACTGCGAGAGAAATCGGATGAGAGGAACGGCTCAGACAGAGTGAGCTGCCGTAGATTGTCCAAAGGGGCAGCGTTTCTCCTAGTTCCGGTTTGTCTGCCTGTGCGCGCTGTGCGAGTTGGGACCCTAAACAAAAGGCTGCCATCATCCTTAAGGAGATATTCTGCGAGAGAGCCCATCTGCTTGATGCTAACTAAACATGAGCTCCTATTTTGTTAATCCTCTTTTTTCTAAGTACAAAGGCAGCGAGTCACTGGAGCCAACTTACTACGACTGCAGGTTTCCACAAAGCGTTGCCCGCAGCCACACGCTGGTTTACGGACCCGGAGCAGCCGCACCGGGCTTTCAGCACCCGTCCCATCATGTGCAAGACTTTTTCCACCACGGGACCACTGGGATCTCCAACCCCGGATACCAGCAAAACCCCTGCGCGTTGGCTTGCCACGGAGATGCAACGAAATTTTATGGATATGAAGCCCTTCCGAGGCAAACGCTTTATGGTACCCAGCAAGACGCAAGCCTAGCGCAATACCCAGACTGTAAATCGTCGAGCAGCTCTAACCCCGGAGAAGGACAAGGCCACTTAAATCAAAACTCCAGTCCCAGTCTTATGTTTCCTTGGATGAGACCCCACGGTCAGAAATATTTCCTATTCTTTCAATGTTACTCACTTGTGTGCGTGTTGTGTGTGTGTGTGTGTGTGTGTGTGTGTGTGACTGTGTGTGTGTGTGTGTGTGTGTCTGCTTGGGTGTGTGTGTCTGTTTGCATTTGTGCTAAATATTCTTGAATATACACGATGGTGTCTCTTAACTATAAAACGAAATAAGTCAGGCAACATGATGGGGCACATACAACCTGTACTGCATGCTGCTGTTAACTCGGCAGCACATGTCCATACAGGGCTGAATTTTTGCTTTCAAACATGCCTTTAAACAACGAATTGCTGATCACAGCTCATGACAGCAGCTCTTTGAAGTCAATTATCGTTGTCATGAGATATTTCACAAACTCGAAACGCACTGGGGGGAAGAATGAATAAGTCATAGTTTAAAATATGGTGGTGCCACACACTAGTAGCATGCAGAGTGACAGGAGGGTTAGCTGAAACACAACATGCCCCGATTATCCAGAATCCTAGTTTTAGGGGTTTGGGGGTAATTCTACCCACAGGCCCAATGTGGCTCAGACTCATACAGCCATAATCATAAGGGCTTTGTAGATATTACTTCTTCCAGTCATGGATCATTCTGCTCAGGCTATCAGGCTACATTAACTCCACACAGGTGTAAGCTTAATTATGATCTGCTCAGAGATATTTATCATTAGCCTGACCCCATTTGTTGTTACAGTTCATCTTAATCTCATCGCTTTTGTTATACCTTTTCATATTTTCCTTATATGTGTGTCGCTCTGTGTGTGGCTGAAAATCTCAACCAGGCTTGTATAGGCCCTGTTGCTAGTGAGGAAAACCATACTAATTTATGTACTTCTACACATATGGTTTAAATACTAATCTAAAATAGAATGTATTGATTTTGGCTTGTAGGAATTTATCATCAATACACTGATGAGAATATAGGACACTCTTGCCTAAATTTATAGATGTAGTAATTAATAATTGATAGCCATTTTCAATACAAATACAGAATATTTTCACACTCACCCACTAACTCTTTAGTGAAAGTGAGCGTAAAAGTCAGAGCACCTGCAGACAGAACTGTAAATGGCACAAACATGAATGAAACATACAATTACGTTAAGAAATTCCACACGGAAAACAAACTATATTGCTTAACAGATTTACCCATCTCACACTTTAAATGAGGGCTCCCCCGCTCTTAATGTGTGAATGTGAATAGGAGTGAAAGCTAAATGAAGGAGCTGAACGATTAGTATCCATTAATTCTGCAAACGCGGAATTAATAATAAGTCATCTGAATTATTATTTTTTTTTAAATTGAGGACGGTTGTCAGTCCAGCTAACCTCTTGGCTTTATTTTATTCAAGCCCCAGGCAGACGGAATGGGAGGCAAACCTACAGTCGTTACCAAACTCTTGAACTGGAGAAGGAGTTTCTCTTCAACCCTTACCTGACCCGCAAGAGAAGGATTGAGGTGTCTCACGCCCTGAGCCTCACCGAGCGGCAGGTGAAGATTTGGTTTCAGAACAGGAGGATGAAGTGGAAAAAAGAAAACAACAAAGACAAGTTTCCGGGTCAGAGAGGAGAGGCAGAAGCCGAGGCCGAGGATGAGGGCAACGAGGACGGTGAAGGGGAAGAGGCAGAAGAGAAAGAAGCGGAAGAGAAAGAAGAGACCAAGGAGTGATTTTATGGTCCTTTTTATGGTTATATGGCTGAAAAAGAGAAAAAAGAGAGGTCCCATAAAGAGACGAAGAATCACAAGGAGGCAGCGAGAGCGTCAACTTTATGACCACCCTTTCATTATGTCAAGGGGGAACAGGAATCCCTCTTAATATTGCTGTCATAAATAGACAAAATTCTCCCTTCTCACGATTATCCTAACATAAGTTGCATTTGGATTTGGATTCTGTAGAAGCTACACACGCTTGTAGCTCATTTCCTTTGATAGAACAGTCATCCTTGCCAAAAGAGGGTCAATTAAAACGCATGTTAGATGGAAAAAAGACTTAGCAATTTTTTATTATTTTTTTTTTACCAATTTTACTTTTAATAACTGTATCAGAAGCATAGCCAAATAAGATCAGAACATGACCAACGCCGACCTGTGTTGTAAATATATTATAGCCTACATTTAAAAGAACATGGACGTCATTTGAGAGTACCCTTTCCGAAATTGTAAACGAAATGTATGGCCTATAACTTAGTAGTAAGTGTTCAAACATCATCGCAGCAGTTACACTGGCTAACGACCTGTGTAGGAACCACAAGTTTTATTATTCGAATTGTTACTGTTACTGTTTTACTCGTTTTCATGTGAATGGCCTAGACAAAGATAGCCATTAGCTCCTCAGACATCTTTTTCTAGGATTACCAGGGAAATGCAATCGTTTGAAATCCTTTGATGCTACCTAAACCTGGGGGAATTGCAATAGAGATTTCTGAATATAGAGATTTCAGATGGTTTTAATTTTAAAAGTGTTCTATATCATCATTATATTAAGTTATGTATGTAGCATTTAGCCTACCCAATATACAATATACACTTGTTGAAGACAATTTGTGAGTCTTGGGAAGACAATTAGTTTAAAGCCAAGCAAACTATTTTGAGATTGTACCACGGCACTACCTAAACTCAGAGCTTTGCCTTTGCTGAATTTATATTCCTCACTTGTGGCATCGCTCTGATTCGATTGCAAGCTATTTTCCCAACAACTAAAACTGCCTATAACGCACATTTACTGTGTATGATAATACATGCTACAATTACAAGGATTTTAAAATAAGGGAATTTTTATTTTAATGTGCTAGTGACATAGCGTAGTTGTTTTGCACTGAATATAATCTTTATGTACGTCTTGTTATATATTGATGTTAACAATATGCTCGTTTCCATGGTGTTTCTCCTGTGAAAGACGGAATTGTGTGTCCCCGCCATTGTTGATGTAAAATTACAAATAAACAAAATGGCTCACAATAATTTCTGTTTTGTATTGATATTACAGCCTCGGTTACTGAAATGATTCCCTCTCCCCCTCACACATAAACATCTCAGTCCAGTTTAAGCGTACACATTATGTAACCTTTTTCCCCCCTCCATGCTTCTCTCTCTAACGACTTATGAACTTTGGGATGCTGTGGTGCCAAATATGAGCCTCAGTTTTCATATCCAGAAGTAATGTGATACAAACAATCATTGAGGAAATGGATAAACGTGCAAGAATGGTGATGTTTTGATGATGCTTTGATTTTGCGTCCAAATGCGCTAAAAACATTTCCTGGCGGTGGCAGGCGGGGAGAGGAGGCGTAGGCATATTGAATAGCCTCTTGGCTAAAGTTAGCCTAATTTAAACTTTTCAACTTATTCAATTAAAAACCGCCAGACATGCTTTTGTAGACGTATCACTTTACCTTTTAAGGAAAGGTTGCGAATCCCATTCACAGCATGCTACTCTCCAAAGCCTGAGTCGTGTTTGATTCATCCTCTTAATAAGAAACTTCCTCTCTTCAGGGAGGACACGAAGCTGTTCTTAATGAATCTCTGGATGAATAATGGCTGTTTGAGATGAGATGAACAAACATCTGGCGTGATAATAATAATCAGACGAAATAATGACAAAGCACGAGGGAGGCTTTATCTGTCTATACCATGCAAGGTGTGAAACTTTGTGTCCAGACAAAGCTCCGGAAAACATCAGAGCGTTGAAATCAAAGCAGATAGGAGGCCAAGTGCAGGTAACACCTTGTGTCTCCTGCTCTCCTGTCCAGCTTTTATGATGACTGTTGAGAAAAAACGTTAACAGTCAACATACAATCAGAGTATCATTGAAGTAGCAGAAGCACTTCCATGTGTCTCAAACGGTGCAGCATAGGTCACTTGAGATGTTACAATAAATAAAATACTCGGTCATGTATTCTTTTTCAAATCATGAAATTTGACCTCCGGCAACTAGCCTACTGTTTGCAACAGAATTTCTACCTGCATTGTACTGAAATACGGGCTGTATTTCAGTAAATATATATATATTGTATTAGAACTAGGCTATATCTCAACTAATTAAAAGTACCGTCTCTCCGTGTAGTTTTTTTTGAGTCATGCAGCTAAATTATTCGAAACGTCTGTTAGCCCGTCTGCTTTTCATCCGTTCAGTTATAGAGTATCTAAACAAGCTGAAGTGATCCATTCGATGTGTATATGAGACACTAAGGATGCAAATACTTCACCGTGCGGACTACTGTAAGGTGGGACTGTTACTCCTTAAATGGATACTATTTACTTATTAGGTATTTGACTTTAATTTAAAGGATAAATGAAAATTTAATTAAAGTTTGATTATTTCTTAAGCTTGAAGGTAGATTATGACGTTTGGAAAAAATGAAGGCCTAACCGGAATCTGTGTGTTTTTAGACACATACATAAATAAATATAAACAAAGCTGCATAATGTTCTTCACATGACGCTTGTTTCTTGATCATTTTATTTGTTTTCAGTAAAACGAACTTACAGATAAACTGACCAACATTTATTCAGTTTGAGTGGTAAAGTTAGTGTAGCCTAACTAATGAAAACGAAACAAAAGCGCAGTTTTACATACAGGCTTAACGACTGCATTTTAACAAACTGCTTTTCAATTTTCCTCAATGTAAGTCCAAGCTGATACCACAAAATCAAATAGGCCTAGTCTCGCAGATCCTCAGTGTAGGCCTGTTTCCCCTCAATTGTGTCTTGTATTTGTCCGAATGAGACAATGTTGCGTCAAAGCGCAGCCCATCCAGGGTGTTTATTTATCTATTTACGTGCGTGTATTCTTTAGAAAATTCCGGATGTGTCCCCAAGTCCCAGCTATTCTGCACCGTTTGTTTGTTTGTTTGTTTGCTTGTGTGTGTGTGTGTACTTTTACCACAGGGTTGACATTACCAATAAAGTTTAGTGTACCTGCTGTAAACTTTATTGGCGGTGTAAAGGCACGGCTCACATGGGTCTGCATCTTTTGTCTCTGTGTGCCGAGGCTCAGTGTGGAGATCACGGCCTGCAAGGACAAGGTGCACCGCTTATCCATGTATGTAACTTAAATGTCTCTGATTATTTGGGTGTAGTGTTTATTTTATTCGTTACAAAGACTACATGCCATCATTTTCTTTAAAAAAAGAGCGAGAGGTCTTGTTCTAGTGGGGAAAAACTTGCGCTATGCTCAAATTTAATGATTTCTCATCTATTGTTCTCTTCATCTTGAATCCTCTTGCTCTTCTATCTCTTAAATATATTTTGAGGAAGTATATTTGTCAGTGCTAAAGACATTTTCTTGTAAACCCTTGGCTGCCTCATGTTCTCATTTCTAAGATGGAAAAATGTATGTCCGTAGTTTTAAATGCGTCATTTTTTCCTTCTTTGTGTGTGTTACTCATATATCCTGTTGAAAGTTTGGACAAGATTTACAGTGTATGTTGTTTCTTTGTCAGAAGGTTGGAAAGCGCGCGCGTGTTGGTGTTCATTCTCTGCAGCCTCAAACTCCACCTTTTCTGTGTTTCAAGTTTAAAAACACGACTTCTCCTTCCAGCACTTAAGGCTAGTTCAATTTGACATAATCTTGATATTACGCATGTACCATGATGGTTAATGTTTCATGTGATCAGTGGAATCTTATATGTGCTTACTGGCATGCAATCCATCCTGAGAATCAGTCAGAGAGAAAATGGCCTTAATATGAAAGTATCGTTTAGCTAATTGAAGTTTAATTGGACGTCTCTCTCTCTCTCTCTCTCTCTCTCTCTCTCTCTCTCTCTGTCTCTAAGCCTCTCTCTGTTTCTGTTCTTCTCTCTCTCTTTTTCTTACTCACACATTTTTATTTTCCATTTCCCGTTGGCTTGGGTACATCGTGGCATACAGCTTGTCCACCAGGGGAACTGTCATTTTTCTTTGACGCACGTCTAATTTGTGACATATGGGTAATCTTAGTATCACGTACCATGTCATGTGGCCATTTTAAGTTTAGTGCAATCGAAAAAGAGAAAATGGGAAAGATGGGTGCAAACATTCCTGGTTGTTAAAGGGAGAAATTTACAGCTGAGTAATAAAAGTTTACGACTGAATCCTCCCTGCGATTGGCTGCGGCGAGCCACGTGGCACACGCTCTATGAACATGAACTTTATGCTGTTGTCTATTCTCTGGTCCTTCCCTTGTATCAGCAGCAGACTAAGCTTGGGCGTAGAAACGTCTTCTTCTTCTTAACTCTATTATATTATTATATTCATTTTGGAGCGGTGTTTGTGTGGTATTCATCCGATCTTCGACTTCCTGACAGAGGGATCTTCGGGACAGTCGCCGCCTCTAGCAGCCGCTGCGTTTATCCCCCCCCCCCCGGAGGCAATAAAGCCGTGACTGGGAAGAGAAAAGGAGCCAGCATGCCTGCTAGAAAAGACTTTTCTCGGCAAACAAACAGCCTGCCTCCGTGAGCACCTTATCCGGGATGTGAAGACAGTACGTGGGAGATGTGCGCTCTGTTGATATTTCCCACTCGCAGCCGGTGTGTTGGACCACAACGAAGCTACAAACTACGGAGAGCGTGCAGGGGTAAGATCACACACATATCTCTGTCACTCTTTCTCAATGTTTTCATGTTGTATTTGGCAATCAGCTGGTGCTGGCTGGGTCGAAATGATGAATGATACAGTGTGTGTAAGTGAGTGAGTGAGCGAGTGAGTGAGTGAGCAAATGAGATGTTTGTTTTGTGTAGTTTTGACCTGACCTGTAGCACGGGAGGCTGCTGTAGTGGCACCTGTGTCTGTATTGAACGCTTTAGCCTACATTAGCGGAGCATATTAGAGATTCTGTGCCGATGTGTAATAAAATGCCTACTGATAATAAACTTTGTCATCACCCATGACCAGGCAGTGACAAATTACATTTGTGTGCTCTAAATATTGTTTCCATAGTTGTTGGCATATTCAGCCTCTACGAAAGGCCTTACTATCATATCATATGCAAAATGACACACACACACACACACACACACACACACACACACACACACACACACACACATATCCCGACAGTGCCCCCTAGCGATCAGAGGTGTGTCATGTGGAAGTGGGCGGGTGTTGAGGCTTGTTGTTTATGGCTGCTGGTTTTCGGCGGCGGTTCACTGCGGATGTCAGCTGACCCAGCTGATACACTGCTGCCAGTGAGTAACATCCATGGTAACCGCACGAGCTGACACCGAGGAGTGTTTCTGAGTGTCTGATTTGTTGTCACCTCGGAGAATGAGAGATTGCTCTGATTTATTGTTTTGTTCTGATATAATGAGATGCAGTGATTTGTTATATGATGCTGTGACATAATCACTGACGACACTGATGATGAGCAGGATGAGATTTTATTTACACCATTTTCATTTTACACCATTAGCAAAATATACTATCACAAATATTATCATTGAAATCACCAGCATTAACATTTTACCTACTAATTTAACATTAGTTATTAGTTAAGATCGATCTGCGTGAAACATGGATGGTGCCAAATTCCAAATCCAGTCCACTTCTTCGATTTCTTTCCAACATTTTGACATTTTGACATTGAGATTCATTTCTAAACATCCTCAGCATGTGGAACATCACTACACACATAAACATCACTGTGTGTGTGTACGTTTTATGTGCATTTGAAGTTGAAAGCGGTTGTCTTATCAAAGATCAGTTTGCTGAAATGCTCCCTCTGTGTTTTATTATTGTCTGTGCCGAGACAAAATATTTTTAGTGTCATAAAGTGATTTCATGTGTTTCTGTCCCCTGCTGAAGCTCAGCAGTCTCTGCATTTAATCTTGTGAAACACAATTATTGGCGATGCCTTTGAAGTCTTATAACCTACTGTTACACACATTGCTTTTTTTTCCTTCTGAAACATTGCTATTGCAATGAGTCGTGTCCGCTGCTGCCCAATACTATGCCTGCAGAGAGAGAGAGAGAGAAGAGAGGAGTCTTTTATACAACGTTAAGGTTGTTAGGTAAATCTTGGTTTAAAATAAGAGGGGAAAACCACAGTCTATTGTTTTGCCCTGCAGTGTTCTTAAAACCAGAGATAGGTTTGCATAAAACCCCATGAAGTCATGAATCTGTCTGCATCACCACATTTAGAACCTCACTTACAAATCCCGACAGGGCAAAAATTTTGTCTACTAATGGTCATAATTTATGATGTGTGGATCAACATGCGCTCATTGGTCAACAGCTTCCTGAGTGCTTAACGAGCATAAAGTCGAACACTTCCGGACATTAATTGGGCTAGCCAGCGATGGTAAAGTGCTTATAGAGGGCTTTACATTGTTAGTATGTGAATTACTCCTTATTAGTAAGGTTAGAAGCGGGGGAGAGGAAAAAGCATCATGGGCAGACCAGACTTTTCCTTCCTCGCTGTGTTTTTAATCATGGCTGATAATGCAGAACTTTTACAGGCCCCATATAACTAATTCTGAGTAATGTTGTGCTGTTGGATATTGATGTATAAGAATGCTAAAGATAAGCTATAGGTTCATTGACGTGGATGGGCCCTGTTGTGTTGCAGGGGAGCAGGCTGTTAAATTAGGCCTTCAAAAGAGCCAATTAAAGTGTTCATTTAAAACCGATCCAACATGATCGTAACTAACATTATAACCTCGACAAATATAATAATAAAAAAATGATGACAATACTAATGATGATTTTAATAACAATAATAATAGTCCTGTTACGCATGATTTCCATCAGGCGTAGCCTTCATTGCGCATTCACCGTAGATAACTACAAATCAAGGGCATATACTTCATTAATGAATTATTAATGCTAATTATTAATATTCACGGCTAGTACTTAGTACCAGGTTATTATTAAAAAGATATATATATATATATATATATATATATATATATATATATTATATAGTTTTCGTCTTAGACCTTGCTAGTTCATTCGTTCATAATATCCGTTTAAAGATCGTGCAAACGTGGACAAATGGCTTCTTTCCTTCCTGCATCAAAAGCAGCGCTTGTGATTTGCCTCACAGGCCGCAATAAAACGCTAAAACACGAGGGAAAGAATGACCTTTCTAATTCTGCACACTGGCACAACCTCTGCTGCATTCCTGCCTCTCCAGTCCACACATTGGCTTTAGTGTTCAGCTTTTATTTACAACCTGGACCAGCGTGTTTTTAGGTTGTGCTGACCAACAATTGAGAAAAATCTGGGCTTACTCAAATAATTCAATCTAATTTGTAATAGTTAAAGTAAAGTTTTAATTTGAAAGCTTTTTATAAAGAGTAAATTACAACAACTGCATGGTGACAGAACAGAAATTGTTATAATGAAAGAAATGCTTTCACAAATCCACATCCAACATGCTGCTTCTGACACCGTGAGCATGACAAATCAAGGACAGAAAGCAAATGCCAATTATCATAACATTTTGGGCGTCATTGCTATTATCTGAATTTAAATTCAAATTTAATTTAGTATTTAAGGTAGTGAATATACTTTGTGTTATGTAATGTGTTGTGTTTGGTAACATCGTGGGTTAAAAATTCATTTATATAGTTACACCCTGCTATTGCGTTTGTAATGTCCCATGATCAACTAATTCGTTACTTTATATCAAATTGAAAAGGAAATTGTACTCCCGGGACAGTAGTACTGGGACATAATACCTTCCCACTTTTGCGCTTTATTTGCCTCAAATCTGTACGTCGCGAATGTCACATATGGCCACGAATAAGTTGAAGGGAAACTTTTATTGCACCAGCTACTTCCTTCTCTTTGTTCTTGTCTCTTTTATGGGCTATTCAGGATCCCAAACAACAGACCAAACAGTGTTGCACGTTTAGGCTGCAAGTATTCACCCTATTGAAGAAATCAATGAGGTGGACCAAGAGAATGCTGCGTTTGAACAGACATTTTCAATAACTGTATTGATTATTTTATCGGTATCTATTATGGCCTGTTGCGAAATGTCAAGATAATGTGACTTATATTGTTTTAAATGGTGTGGATTTTTTTTCCTGTCTAAACGTGCTTATTTAAAAATAAAAATAAAATGCTGGTGGTGCAAAACTGCGCTCTTATCAGCTGTACAAAAATCTAATTTAATTATATGGATCACAGATAACTGATAGTGAGTAGCTGGCCTCTTTTCTATCATTAATGTGGACTTTTTACGCTTTTACAGGCAGCACATTTCGCCCTAACATGCAATGGAGTTTTGCAATTCTTTTGCAGAACACCTCTAAAGTAATTTCCAAACCCATAATTTGCTGCTGAGATAATTATCGTTTCCCCTTTCTACAGTGTGTGTGTCAGAGGAATGTCGAAGTATGATCAGAATAGGGGGGAAAAGGCGAACATCTGCATAAGCATTTTACTGTAATTCAACTCTAACTTCTGTGCGTACATTTAAAGCATATTGTTAATTGTTATGAGTTAAATAGACTGTACCTGAGAGCTGTGAGCTCATAGTGAACACCGGGCACTCTTGGCCTGTGGAGGACTTTGTCTGACGTCTGCTGGACAGTCGCATAACTGATTAGATTTTCAAAGAGAGTGACAGATCTTCTTGGACGCAGCTCTTCACTAGTCGGCCGAACCTATGCACGCTATTTCCCTTGACTTAATGCCCCCACGTGCTGTGCATTGCTTTAATTTCTGAGCCTGGGAGGGAGATTGCTGCTCGTGTTGCAGGGCTTTGCTGCAGAGATAGTTGTTGGTGTGCTGGGGAACGTCACTTGTTTTATTGCCCTCACAGAAGAGAGACCATAAACGCATTCTTACCACCTACACCCTCCCCCAGTTCACTGCAAAAGCATTGGAATTGCTCACATGCCAGATAATTCATACACAATGGAAACATTAACAGTATGTTGGAAACTCGTCGATATGGCTTAGATAAACAATAAATGCTAATATGCATTTCAGTCCTTACACAAAGGCGGCGCGTCCTGCGGGATGAAAGCATATATATTGTAGCCCATTGCTGCAATGGTGTTATGAAATTAAAACTGAGTTTTGGAAACACACACACACACACACACACACACATATTACTCACACAATCTCAGAATCATAGGGCAGGGTTTTGCTTTATATTTCAGTAAATGGATTTAATAGCTGATTTCCTGAGTGGCACTCTATAAGACACATTTGGCGTTTGTTCATGTGTTTTTATGCAAATTGTTCGCCTTGCAATGAATGTAATCACTGTACTGAATTACACTGCCCACATTTAACATCAAACTTTCTCCCTAAACAACACATTCTTAATCTTCAAGTAAAAATGTCTCATCCAACCAAGCTTATAGTGTGCCACTCCAACTCTACGTTGTGTTTATCGGCATTTAGCTCTAATGTTCAAGCTCTGAGCTAAAAGCTACAGTTTCTCCTCAACTCCTGCCTCTCAATTGGTGGAGAATGGTCAGCTGACGTTGTCATATTGTCTCTCACCGAGCCAAGCCTCGGCTATAACACTCGGGTTTGTGCGTCTAACCGGAGATTGAAAATTAATAATATTGAATCCTCAAAGTAGCCCACATTCAGTTAGAGAAGCAGAAAGTCACGGAGAAAAAAAGAAGACCTTGGAAAAGGTGTGGTTGGTTGACACAGACGGGAAGGAGATTTACTGAGAACGAGATTGAAAAGAGACCGATAAAGAAGTGGGGAGAGTTGGAGAGAGGGTTACAGGCAAGGTATGAATTCTTATTTCGCAAACCCGTCGCTCTCCTGCCATTTATCCGGTGGTCAAGATGTTTTGCCTAACGTACCCCTAAACTCCACCACCTATGACACAGTCAGACATTTTTCGTCTTACGGTGCTGCTGTGACCCAGAATCGGATATATGCACCTTTCTACTCTCCTCAAGACAATGTCGTTTTTGGGTCTGGCAGGGCGCAATATGAATATGGATCAAACGTGTTTCTTCAAGACAAGGACGTGCTCCCCAGTTGCAGACAAACAAACATGGGACTCAATACACAAAGCCACATTGCTCAAGAGTACAGTTTGGATCAAGGAAGAGCAGGAGCGCAGGATCAGAAAACCAACATCCCGATCTACCCGTGGATGCAGCGAATGAACTCACACAGCGGTGAGTTTTACTACGACAAATAAATTAAGGAAATGGGCCAGTTTTACGATATGTCTTACCAAGAGAGTAAGTTACTTTTTATGGCCCCATAAAACATTACTGTATCCCCTCGACTTGTAGATGGGCCTTTGCATGTGCAAACAAACAGCTTTCATATTGAGAAAGATATAGTAGTTATAATCAGTAGCGTGAGACAGAGAGAATGCCTTATGCTTTCATTGTTTTAGATAATAAAGCAAAGATGCCCTATGAGATAGGAATTGTCTGTGAAAATGTGTTTATTTTTCTTCGTGGATTTGGTTTACAATTATGATTTTAACAATGAGGTAAAACTTAGGCTCAACTGCTTCAAATTATTATTAGAGCACAGCATGCGTTTTATGTCAAATGTGTCTTTGCCTTATAAACGATTAAAATTAGTGACTTCACTTTGTATTTCAGCAGGAGTGGGCTACGGGACAGACAGACGCAGAGGACGTCAAATATACTCTCGTTACCAAACACTCGAGCTGGAGAAGGAGTTTCATTTCAACCGCTACCTGACCAGGCGCAGACGCATCGAAATCGCAAACGCGCTTTGTTTAACAGAGCGGCAGATCAAAATCTGGTTTCAGAACCGACGCATGAAATGGAAGAAAGAGAGCAACCTGACCTCCACGGTAACTGGAAGTGAACAGACAGGAGCCTCTCCAGAGGAGGAGCGTAATGGCGAAATTGAAGAAGAGAAGGATGAGGACAAGAAGAAAGAATAGTTTAAAGATGAAGAGGAAAAAAAAACAACAACTGATGACCATCAAAACCCAACATAACTACCTAAAAAAATCTATATGGACTTGAGAGCGACTTTACTGCGACTTCACTGCATGATGGCTACCCGCAGCTCTCCCACTTGTATCCATGTTGAGCCTTAGAAATCCAGATTATTTCATCCACAGCCCCTGTGACATTTGGAGTGCTGATTTTCGTTTCTTTTTTGTTATTGCAATGGCACACTTGTATTGTGAAAATAAAAAGAAGTATTAATTTCTACGTTATTTCCTATGCCAGTAAAATCTATGTATTATCCCCTCACACCCCATCCATCACTGTGAGCTCTTTGATCACCTCACAAAATACAGTGTTGGTCAGACTTAACTCAGTGTTGTACATTCCCATTCCACGGAAGGAAAGGACCGGCGGACACTTTATTTTATAGTATCTAATACTTGAATCATCTGCAGAAAAGTGTCCTACATAAACATGAAAGTTGCACGAATAAAGACTATAGTCAACACACACACACACACACACACTGAAATGCCTGTAAATAATCAACAGTATACTATGTAAATCCTGTGAGGACTTATGTGCATTTATCCGCTTTAATAGACGCTGCATAACATACAATTGCGCTTAGCCCCATTTTCTGATCATTTGAGACAATAGGCTTTCCTCGTGAGATAGATTTGTACACTAGTCATTCTTCACTTCTGTTTTGGAGTTACAAATTCATGTTTTGTCATAATTGTGTATCATGGAATAAAATATTTGTAAAAATGTCACCCTCGTCTTGTGTTTTTGGAAGCATTGCTTGTTCTGAGTCAGATGACCGCAAGAAAAATTCTTTAAACACGTTCCACACTCGGTGCGTGATTGTGGATTCATTTTTAATTTTACTATGACCTTAATGGTGAGTGAAGGTTGTAAAGGCAAGTAGGTAACAAATAAGCTAATAAAGTGATTTAAAAGCAAATGTTGGCCTCTTAAATATGAAACATTCAACTTTATGATTAACATCAGAAGTACGGGAATGAGCTATTGTCCAATATGCAGTTACACACTATAACGTTCCCGTAGCAGTGTTAGGCTATAACACAACTTCCAGCGATGTTAAAGATGTTAAAGTTTCGACTCCATATAAGTAGCCGAATACATTTTAACCAAGTGAGCTCTTTAATTCATTTTATTATTATTGTTGTTATTATTATTTTTATTATTTGGGGGTGTTGGTGGACCCGCAGTGTGTCAGGGGCAGAGAGCCCTGTCCGGTTCTGACCGTTCTGCCCCATACCAGACACCAGATGACGCTCTTGTCTTACTGTCCTGCCCTTTTTGCGCTAAAGATCTCTGCCTGGTCCTCAACAACCAACAGCTCAAAGTTTACCGGACACGTTTCTCCTATTCATCAATATCCCCATTGAGTATCAAAGCCAATTTATGACTGGCCAACATGTGCACGTGATCCCATACAAATACCCCATATTTGGGCAGCGCACGTCGGATCAAGAATTAAAAAAAAAGATACCAAAGCCTACTCCACCTATAAATCCTGGATTATTTTTTTAGGGCAGACAGCTCTGAATTTTCCAAAAGCGGCTTCAAAGAAAGGCAATGATCAACAAAAACAAGGAAATAACGGCAACATACATCCCGCAGCCCTCTCTAGGTTAACAAAAAATAAAGTAGGCTATCGGTGATTGGTTATAAAATGAGCTCTTATGTTGACAGCTGCAATCTCAGGCAAACAAGCGAGACAACTTCTCCTAACACTATGTTTAGTTTCGATCTTTCTGGGCGCACGTCCAGCCGCTATGAGGGTGTTAATGTGAACGGGATATTCACATGTCCCGTCCCCACGACCTCTGTTGAACGGGAGGAGATGAAAACTAGCCTGCGTGGCAATACGGATACTCCTCTCCCGTCAGGAGCACAGATAACCATGGTCTCCAGTAGCTCGTCCGTGGACGCAAGCGGGCTCAACTACCGCAGCAGCGCGCTGCTGGGACGAGGGGCAGACAGAGATCCGGAAAGGAGCGCAAAATCCGGCGGCAACAAGAGCCAGGAGAGCGAGAGAAACGCGGAGAACACGCAAACGGTGAAACGACACACAAATGTGAACCAGCGTCAGGACAGTGAGCAGCGGCCACAGATTTATCCATGGATGACAAAACTGCACATGAGCCACGGTAAAGTTTGCCTATTTTTTAAAGTGCGACTTTCGATGATTTCCCTTATTCACTCTTTACGCTGCAACACTTCTTTTCGCCCGTTCTAGTTTGCCTCTTGAGTTTTATAGGCCAAACGCAGGAAATAATAAAAACTCGCAGTCATAAATTTTATGACAAAGGCATCCATTGCTCGTAAACCTGCTCTGTTACGGTGAAGAGGTGATCAGTGGGTGATTTATGGTGGTATAATTGGATAAGAGAACAAAACTGATAAAACTATGAAATAATATTCACAAATTCTGATCTAAGTATTCGTTTTTGCCTTGCTTCGTTTATTCTTAGTTAATGTTTTACATTATCAGGCTCACTGTGTGTGCGGGAGCTTTAGCCTTAAATTGAACTCTGGGAAACACCAATGCCCTGACCCAATCATGAACTTTTCACCTCTAAAAGATTAGAATAGGCGTGCTCCTTCTCCATGCCTTGAAACCACTGGTTGTCTATAGGCTGCATGTGGACAGCGAGCACATTTGCTGCAAAAAGAAGCTACTTTTGTTTTGTGTTCCTCCATGTGCAAACATCCAGGAGCACACAGCAGGGACGTTAAAATATTCAAGTCTAAGAGCAGGAAAGGCCTGTTGCTTTACTTAGCACGCCTGTTCATGAGCAACTCTATAAATAGGAAACATATCTGGAGAACATCAGAATACATTTTCTAATTCCACTTCTTTAAATTTTACACATCTGTTTTTCCTCCCACGCTGTTTGGTCATGTGCAGCGGTCTCAGTCGAGGCCAGTGTTTACAGGGAGGCCAACACATTTTTAGTTATTGCATTTTACGTATTACAATAAAATACGATTTCTTAAGTAATAGTCTTGTTAATAATAAAAATAATGTATAGAGGGTTCTCCTACCTTTAAACTGAGTATATTTATTGGATGTAGGTACACCATTCTTATCAGTCTAACATAGGCTACATACAGAAATCCACAGTAAGTAATATCAAGCTAAATTATGTTATATAAAGATGGTTGATCTTTTAAATGAGGGTGGAAGTGGACATAAATTAATAGATGCGTGCTTCTAATGTTTATTTATAGGGATAACCAATCTTTTGTTATGTATAGGCCTATGTAATAATACTATTAGCCTACTATTATATTTATTGACCACTACAATGCTGCTGAAAGCTAACTGATTTTAATACCACTTCAGAATCGGAGGGTAAGCGGTCCAGGACCAGTTACACCCGCTACCAGACTCTGGAGCTGGAGAAAGAGTTTCACTACAACCGGTACCTGAGCCGCCGCAGGCGCGTAGAGATCGCCCACACCCTGTGTCTAAACGAGAGGCAGATCAAAATCTGGTTCCAGAACAGACGAATGAAGTGGAAGAAGGACTCAAAGATCAAAGTAAAGGAATAAAAAGTGCACCAGCGAGCGGGGTGCATGCAGCACGTTTTCAGCCCCACGTTGCACAGTGCTGGAGTGCCGCCTGACCTCCGGATGAACTGCTTGGAGCAATGACATCATGACACCGCTCGGTGTGCTTCATCACCAATTATGTGTCACTTGCTGCAGTTTGGGACCTAATGTATTGAATATCACTCACTTTGATCAATCGGTTTACATTTCTAAATTAATTTGCTGCCCATGCGATGATAACCTCACTTTGCTGCACGAAGGGGACAAGAGGTTGAGGGGAGCAGGGTCCTTCCCGCTACAAGGCTTTTGGTCTGAAGTGCACTGAAAGGCTGCACAATGCTACTATTAATCTACGTTTTTAATTAGGACAGGAGTAGTGGGGGATGGGTGGTAACCTGCATTTGCATCATTCCAACACTATCATGATCACGTGATTTAAAAAAAGGTTTAAGGTCAATGAATCAAAATAAAGACAAAAATATGAACAATGAAATAGTTTCCCACCAGTATAACTATAACTTTCCACCTCTTTATTTTTCCTTTTGTAAATTCACTTTAATATGTTGCAGTGGTTGGATGTGTGATGTATTCAGTGAGCTAAAATCTTTGTGAGTGGGTTTCTGTGAAGGCATCCTCTATGTGTCATATCCTTGTGAATCATGATGTATAATTCAGCGACTGTATGTGATAATATTGTGATGTGCAATAAAGCCATTTCTCTCGCCCTCTGTAAACTCAAGGTGCCTGGTTCACAGAGGCCTATTGGTTTACACGAGGCCTAATAACTGATAGATGGCTTAATTGTCAATTGTAACCAATAAAGTCTAATCATTAAAAGCAAGGCATTGTCCTATGGTCAGTATGCCCATTTCTGTTATTTTTTTCTATTATCGGGGTAGCGGAATCACACAGCTGTATATGTAATAACTTCTGCCATAGGTCTACTGAGTTATAGCCAACTATAGAAATTTACTTTCCAAAAATAGCCTACTACAGTTTTTCTTTGTTTCTTTAGTTTCATCCTACTGATCACGTTTTTTTATCCTGGCTTGGAATCCCCAGAATTCCGTTGACTGACAACCGCGCTCTGAAGTTTAAGGCCCTCATAAAACTTTATTGCCCCTTTTCCAGCACTCCACCACAGTCAGACTGCCGTTTCCTGTTTTGTCAGGGAAGGAAGCGACACACTAGCCTGTGATAACACTCGCCCACAACACAACATGGATGCAAAACTTTGGTTTCCTGTGGCCGCAGAGTGACGCGCCATCACTGTGAGACCATATGGCAACTTTATGATATCGCCCTGCTCTTTAATCCTGGCATCATTACGCTGTAGTTACAATAACACTATCTGCTGCAGAGGACATAAAAGCATGTCAGTTGCTGGATATCTGTAGCAGCAGCTTTTGTAAAAGTAGACGCAGAACAGCCCAAGGTTATTAAGTAATTTCTCCATCACTATTTAAAGAAAATAAAAATCAACTCACCTCTTAAACTAATAGCTTCCTATTCAACTTCCTTGACGGTTATGAGAACCGGTCAGCACAGCGTCCACTTTCTCTGCGCTCTGTTAAGCCTATCCTATGCATGGACAATGTATTGAATCCCTTTTTGAATGTCTTTCTTTTAGGACATTTTAAAGTTTACAAGGTTACATATGCCAATTGCCCCAAGCAGGGCCTGTGAATGGTGCACAGGAAGCACGTGGTGTCATTTAAGTGGGTTTTATGGCCTGGAAGAGCTGACAAACCTTCGATATATACACATCATATATAATCTTAACTGTCCGGAATCGCAGCTGCTGGCTTCCCCTTATCTGAGGAAGAAAGGGCTTTGTGGCAGTGAGGATGCAGTACCTTTCTCCGGACTGTGTAGTCGGGTGGTGGGGAGGACAGAGAGCTGCTGCAGTAAGTTGCTTTTAACTTTGCCGTTACAGGCCTGCGACTGTGCTTATTTCACCGTCAACAAATAATGCTTTTGTTTTATATTAGCGTGGTGACTTTGACTGCATGGCTGTTGAAGTAACTTTATAATCATCGATATTAATTTATTGTGAAAAAGCGTTTCATTTTTTTAACTGGAGAAATGTTGATATTTTAAAGGTTTGGTGTTGCAGATTTAGTCGGAGAGAAACGAGATCATACGGAAATGCCGCTTTATTTGGGTTGTCAGGAGGATTATTATTTTTTTCGCAGCATCTTCTTTATATTTGTAGGCCTACCATATTTTAATCTTAAACGCAAATGTTGTGATGCCTTTCATCACATTAGAGACACAGTGGCAGTTTGATTCAACAGTTTGCTTGTTAATGCTGTCAGGAAGAGGATCGAAACATATTTGAAAGAGAGGTGACTTGAGGAAAATGAAAAGCCATTTATAAAATCATCTGGCGTTCAGCTTCACCATTCACCCCACTCTTTTCTATTTGTTTAATTCTTAATAAAGTCTCTTAGGTCTTAGTGTCACTGACACAATGTGTTGAAAATAAATGATTAAGTGACTTTTGTCCTGTGTGATGCTGTTGTCTTATAGTTTGAAATGCTGCACCATAAAGCTATAAAATACAAAACCTTATTAAAATGCTTCATCTCACTGTTCCATTGACATGATGTTAGTGTTTGTCCTCATGAGCTCCTGTTGTTTTAGGTTCATGTCTGGGCCAACAGACAGGTTGGATTCAAAGGCACTTTGCAGTGTAATTATGCCAGTGAAAAACAGTGTGGATGCTGAAGGCATGACTGTTGCATGTATTTTGCCCGATATAAGGAATATTTGTTTTTCACCCTCATACTCCTTCTGACGTGTTGTCCTCACTGCAGTGGCAGATATTACTGAATTGATCAGTTTGGAGACTGATGAGACCATATATCTTATAAGCTCGATAATTTTCTGTTGCTCTGTAGGGCACATCATTTAATTGCCCATATGTCTTTGAAAGTAGTTCTAGTAGCCTAGAAATACTGGTAGTTTCTTAATCAATGTGTGGAATTGCAAATGGATCATTTTGATATTAAGTCTTGTTTGGATGAGTGTAGCTAAGCTGGGCGAGCAAGTCGCAGCAAGGGTGCTTCAGCATCAGATCAAAGACTAATGTTGGAATAAAAAAAAATAATAGAAATTGACCAATCAACTCTCATCCAAATTTTCTCTCATCCAGAGTTTCTAGATTTAAGGTTAAGATATCATAAACTCTGTGCACCTTCATATATGTAACACTGTGTCATTATGACACAATCTATATTGTTTTTGACCTAAGAAAATCTGGATCTCTTTTTCAGATGATGTTATCAATATTACACTTCCAATAGGGGGCGCTGTAACACGCTCCTGTGTGGGTGACTCACTGTGGGGGCAATGTGTCCACGTAAGGGCATAGATTTGTGCTCTTTTCATCCCATGATTTTACCTTCTTTAAAGAACAGTTATTGCCATATTTAGAATTATCAAAGGGAGAAAATTGTCATCATAAACTCCCTAACTCAAATTAAAAATAATCCAAAATAATTTTCCATTAAAGACATCACGTTAACTATTTTCTCTTATCCAAAACATTTGAAACAAATGTAATGTATGATATGACATCGTCATAGAAAATGCAGACCCTTATTATAATCGAAATTATTATATTGTCATGACTTCTCAGT
Organism: Percina caprodes; assembly: GCA_013375575.1. Classification (NCBI taxonomy): domain Eukaryota; kingdom Metazoa; phylum Chordata; class Actinopteri; order Perciformes; family Percidae; genus Percina; species Percina caprodes. The sequence continues at coordinate 729,285 of JABXJD010000087.1, forward strand.
TATTGGATCTTGAGAGGAGGTTTGAATCAAGTAGGTTGTTAAAATCAAAGACACTCCATATGAAAACAATCTAATATCATCACAGTAAAAGTGAAACCGTCTAAACTTCCGTTTTCACTGCCATGTTATGTGCTGTTGTATTCCTTTCTTTGACCTATGGAGCTGGCGCAATCATCATTCAATCTTCAGAGGTCATTTCCGGGTGAGCAAAGACTTCCCTTTGTCTGAGCCCAAATAAAACCCGTAAAGTCCCATTACCTCGTTTTCGAACCCAGCCAGAATTTATTGACAATGTGAAGACAACGTCCTTCTTTTATTGACTGTTCGCCATAATTCAGCCGCACTGAAGTCCAGGGATTTCTATTCATAGAACATTTGCCCAAGGAAATACCATAAAGGCTTGCAAATTTAGTTTCACTGTCTAAAAAAGGCCCGTCCTAAATGTAGCTGTCCTCGGTCCCAGTTCTACAGGAGCCCACACATGCCAAAGCTTTCTAGGACAGCTTCCCTTCAATTAGGCTAAATAACAGAGGAGATTAGACGCAGAGGGATAAACTGAAATATCATTAAGATGAAATAATAACGCAACATACCAAAGCTGTTCGTTTCGGTGTTTTAACACTGAGAGATTAATTGTAGAAAACTTGAAGGAAAAATGTTTTGTCTTAAATAATTACATATGGATGTTCGATTATTTATATCATTTATTGCTCATAATTTCAATTGATTCATTTTAATTCAATAGTGTAATTTGTATGATATGGTGGCAATTTTGAATGGAGAAAAACACGGAGCAGGGTACACACAATGCGTCTATTCCCTTCAACGTTATGCGCCCGATTACTGTGACTTTACAAATACTTAGATAAGAATACTTACATATAATGGACAGTGGATCATTTATTGATCTAATAAATCTGTTTTTAAAACATAAATATGAATATAACAATGTGTATGATGTTGGCTTCTTTAACAAGAATTTAAATTTTCCAGTTTGATGCAAAAGTAATTTTCTCAACAACAAAAATGTCCTTGATCTAAATTTTCGTTTTCTTTCCTTTTTTCCCCCCCCAGACAGTTCATCGGGTCAAAATGAGTGGGACCGTGGGTTTATCAGTAAGTGCTATCCATCGCCCCACACATATCCACCTGGCTTTAGTCAAGAGATGTGACACTTCGTGGTGCTTTATTTGGCTGTAGGCAAACAGCTGGCTACACTGACATCACAGGAACTGATGCCTGTATGCCTACTCTTACCAACTTGTTTAGGGAATCATTAAAGGACTGCAGTACAACAATCTCACCGTTTAACTTCCGTTTTTATTTTAATTCAATTCAATTCAATTTCAATTCAATTTTATTTATGGTATCAATTCATAACAAGAGTTATCGCGAGACAGTTTACAGATAGAGTAGGTCTAGACCACACTCTGTAATTTACAAGGACCCAACAGTTCTAGTAATTCCTTCCAGAGCAAGCAACAGTGCGACAGTGTACAATTTCACAATTTACAATTTCAAACATTAAGTACAACAAAAAAACTACTTAAATTCGAATTACTGTCCTCCTGCAAACTACTTGAGTCTAGTTAATGGCCAGAAAAGCTGCACTCTTGTTGCACAGGTGAACTGGATGTAACGCTACAGTATGAGTCTAATGAATGAACTACAGCATTGCTGTAATAAACTGCAAACCGACCAATAGTTTCTGTGGGGCATCTAGTATCTGAAACAACCTCTGCTCCCCTCGCTGCTGCTGTTAGAGGATATTCATATCAACTAGTCTCCAGTCTGCTTGCACTTCATTAAAACTTTTTTTTTTTAATTTTAACTGGACGAACGTTATTACACCTGGGGAGAGTAAACGTGTAAAGGCTATTAGGTTAAGGGGTTGATTAAAAGCTCATCGTAACCATTTTCACCAGGGAGCAGAATATTGCTGCACTGTCTGCATCCAGGTCAGGTGCTCCTGGGCCACCAAATTAAAAAAAAACATGCCATGCATGGACACAACGACAGCCTCCACATAGTTTCGCACAGATTTATTTTGTTTACATATGTACATGTGTGAACATGCTTGTACTGCTGTTATTTTGCAAGGGTGTTTGGGGGGGGGGGAGCTTAACAATTTCTCAAATGAACAAATGAAAAATCAAATTAGTCCGCCCGAGGGCCTCGTTTTTTGTACTTCTACATTATAACTAGTTATTGAACTAGGAGCACGATCTGAAAGCCATTTGTGGGGAAAAACAATTCATTGCTGTCTCTCCATCAATAATCCTTGGCAGTGAACTATTGGAACCAGTCAAACTCGAGGGGTGAAACGCGGGTCAGGCTGTCTCACTAATATTAAAATGCGTCCGCCAGAGCGCATGGGGCGAGAGGGAGTATGTGATGTGCGTGCAGCTCTTTCACACTGGCTGGGTGCACAACAAACGGCGTGTATTTAGATGATCATATGACAAAGCCAAATGAACACGAGTTAGATTTTTGTGTGACTATTTCCTCGTTAATAGCCTAGGTTGTTTGTTGGCTTAGGATGTTTTGTTCTTCAATAAAAATAAAAAAAAATAATAATTATGAAATTGATACACTGAATCCACGCGAGAGAAATATAGATTGAGATGCTTTTGCTAACAGTGTTTGAAGTCCCCTGTGCATTTGCACTGTAATCAATTCCATTCATTCACAATCTGACCATGTTTGCTGTTTTTAATAACCCCGAAACAGGCCACATGTCTGATATTGCATTTTTCATCGGAGGCTTTTCTCATTAGCTTCCAGGGTGTCAGGAAGAAAGGTTACCGAGCGGTCAGTATGGTAATAGCTTGCAGAAGAAATGGTTGGGAACAATAGAAACTTATTTTTCATCTGTGCTGTCACGCCGTCCCTTTGTATCTGCCGTGTTTGTGACTGAATATTCATATAGGAGCTACCTCAAAGGCAGAGGTTGCATGTTAAGAAAAGAGGCACTCTTGTCCTTTGCACACGAAGCGTTTGTGTGTGTGTGTGTGTGTGTGTGTGTGTGTACGTACACACGACTTACTTTTGGAGAAAAGATGTTAAAGTTGTATTTTCTTTAACAGCAGAGCAGCCTTGATTTGTGTTTGTCATAACCAGCATCTCGCTTTGTGCAGTATTTCTACTCTACTGCAGCCTAAATATATTTGTTATAACACTACTCCACTACTTCAGACATGATGACCTGCTTCATGCCTGCTTGCATGGAGGTTTGCCTGAGAGATCACCTTTGCCGTGTTTAACCTAAAACACATTAGTTGTCTATATGTACCCTGTAGAACCGAATTTGTGTGAAGTACAAACAATCGCAAATACGTCTCTACAGGAATACATGGGCCACTGAAATACCACGCCAGACAATGGATTCTTCTGCTTCTGCTCCTCTTCACGTCTCTCTGGCTTCCTTTTTTCTTCCTGATATTGAATATAGAAGCAGTGATATATATATACAGCCTGCATCCAGACACTGACAATGCAATAACATTGTCACAAAGTGTATTCATAGTCCAGACAGCCCGTAGATTGTGTAGGTAGGCCACAGAGAGCAAACCATGTGTGCAGTGTGCGGCTACTACTGTGTCAGACCCTGTAAAACACGTTAAGAACCAGGGGTCGTTTAAAAGTGACTGATTTACGGCTTTTATTGCTCTATAAAACGCCTCTAATATCCTCGCCAGGGATAATAGAAATGTCGTGCGCATTCTGTACAAACAGGACAGCCAGAAATGCCATTTCACGTCTCGCTTTTAACCATATTATGTAATTATTGCTGTGAAAATAGATACACCCGTTATATTGCAATTTGCTGCTTTTGCTCATATATTGACTTGTGTGCTACTTCTGCTCAGACTTAATGTTTTTTTTTTTAAGTCGGTGCCTATTACTATTATTATTGTTATTGCTATTATAGTAATAATAATAATATAGTATTTTTCTACTTGTAATTTTGGCTGTTGGTGACCCCATAATTATCATAACAATAAAAAGAAAGAAGAAATACTGTACCTACTGTATAATCTGGATGTTGGGTGGCTGAAAAGCTATTAGGGAGTTAACCTCTCTCTCTCTCTCTCTCTCTCTTTGACACAGCTGACTCTGAGATAAGAAAGGGAAGCATACTGTAAGCATGACAGTTTACACAGCCAGGCAGGATCAGTTTACATTATAACAGCAGCAGCATGTGGCCAGAGCGTCAGTGCTTCAGCCAGGGATAGCATGTAACATTTGGAGGCAGCAAGACTGAAATATTTTGTTATTGTTCTTTTTGTTTTGTTTTTTACATATTTGGAATAAGTGGGACGGTAGTTTAAATGAACATATATAGGGTATTGTAAAAATGTGTAAATAAATCAGCTGCATTTATTTCTGTACATTGCAGTCTTCAAATTCTTCCTCTGAGAATTTTCTTTAATAAATATGGCTTTTAGCTGATTTACATTGTGGTCACATATTTTGTATTTAAAACCATAACAGAGGTCACAATACATCTTGCAAATAAAGGATGATGACTTTTCAGTGTTGATAGAAAGAATACAGTCAAGAGCAGCCTTTGTGTCAGAAAAATCTTAACACTGGTGACTTCAGTTGTATTTGGTCTTCAGGACTGCCCTGCATGTGGGAGGGCTCTTCAGTTTGATGTGAGGGAGTACAACTGCTCCAAAATGCTCTTACTCTCCAGGCTGCAATGACCAGATTTAACTTCTCTGTGACAATATGACTCCTCTGCAGTTAAGTCAGCAGATCATAATGTCCTGAGATTATCTGGTCTGTGACACCTTAACGATATTGGTCCTAATGGTTGGGTTCCACTGCTGGCTGATCTGTGACATCATGATGATGCTGCTCTGCACGCCTGACAGGCTTGTGGTAACTGGTCTGTGATTTCACAGCATTGAGTTAGTTTGGTCTGTTGGCTGCTCCACTGTTGTCTAGTCTTAATTGTATGTCATAAATGTAGTACTCTACTTGTAGTTACTGTTTTGTTGATGTGATCACAATGTTCATATTGATATTTGAACGCACATATCGAAGGCTTTTAAAACTTTTATCTTTCAGAATTAGAGGTTATTATTAAAAGTTAAAGGCATTTGTTACATGTTGGCTTTTCTACTTTTTATAGGCTACTTTTACAATTTTATACCGTAGGCTGGGACTGCCATGGCTTTTTTTAAAATTCTAATCATCTTATTTGCTTTGTTTTAATGTAGACTACACCTTTGGTTCCATCAGATTGAAGAATCTGATAGTATGCCTGACAGCTTCAATCAAGCCCATTTTTATAAGTTACCCATACCAATTTCCAATTAAAAGCTGAAGGATGAGCCTTTTAATGAATAGCCTGGGGAAGAAAATGTATATCAATTCAAAATAGACAAATATCTCATCATTGAATGAAAGCTTTTGTTCAAGCAGCCTGTCCAGCTTTCTTCAACATTATAAATGATCAGGCCTACTTTCAAAAATAAGCCACACCTCCAGTGCATCTCACCACTCCAGTCCTCTCTGACATTTAGATTCACAACAAACCTATCAAAAATATGTGCTAAAAGCAATATCATCTTACAAAACTGATGCAGCTCTAATTCTTAAGTGTGTTAATGGAATCTGTTTCACAGCTGAAGTGCTGTTGGTAAAGACTGTGCCTTCATTAATTAGCAGCAGATAGCCTCCACGCCTTATATAAAGGTTAAAAAAATGATTGGTTTGCTATTGTTGTACCCTATCCTTGGCAAATCACCTATTGTCCCTTTGAATAATTGAGACCAGTGGATTTTGCCTGTTTTAATTTTTCCTTGGTCAGCAACAAGCTACTAGTTTTGTCCCCGAGATCAATTGCCTTGGTAACACAACCAAAGAGAGAGAGAGAGAGAGAGAGAGAGAGAGAGAGAGAGAGAGAGAGAGAGAGAGAGAGAGAAAGAGAAAGAGAGAGAGAGAGAGATTTGTGCCCACAATGGCGACTGTAGGTATGCTAAATACCTCTGGTTCCTTATCCGGGAACTACCTCTTACTCTGCTATTGGGCCATTGGGTCACGTGGTAAAAGTAACTTTACAGGGCTGCTCGCAAGTAGGAGGGCTTTATGGAGCAGAAAAACGACAAAGCTAGAAAAATTATTTTCCACTCCAGAAATTAATGATCATGAGCTCGTATTTGATGGAGTCTAACTACATTGATCCGAAATTTCCTCCATGCGAGGAATATTCGCAGAATAACTACATCCCTGAGCATAGTCCAGAATATTACAGCCGCGCAAGGGAGACTGGCTTCCAGCATCACCATCAGGAGTTATATCCTCCGCGGGCAAGCTACCAAGAGCGCCAGTATAACTGTGCAAGCATCCCTGAACCTGTCACGCCAAGGGGACATGGAGTACCCCATTCTGCGCACCTGCTGACAGGTAAAGGGCAACCTGCTTCATGTGAAACCCCACAGTTGTCCATGTCCCCCGCCACCCCACCGGCCGCAACCTCCGCCTGCAACCAAGCTACCCCGGAACATCCTAACAGCACAGCCTCCTCCAAGCAGCCTGTGGTGTACCCATGGATGAAGAAAATTCACGTCAGCACTGGTAGGCAACTTGTGTGTTTATGTTCCCTGCACTCCTCATGCTCCTCTCCTCCTTTCCCTCCCTTTATCAGTCCCTCTGACTCCCATCTCGTTGCCAGCCCCTGCTCCGATAGCAGGGAAGCCTTTGAAATGGCACAATTGAGGCGGATTTACGACTCGGCATTGGTAATTACACCCACCATAAATTTTATAGCCGAGGTATACTCAGGGCAGCCGTATCACCATGTGGCTTCTGCTGTTATGTATTGCGCGATAGAGAGAGGGGAGAAATGAATAAGAAAAAAAATTGAGCTTTGTAATCTTGCATTAATAATTTAGTCCATAGTTGGATGTGAGTGTCCTCTCATTACCCTGAGAAGTTCTTAACTTCCCATTTAAATTTCTCAAACAGCTAAACATTCATATCCAATAAATCTTTCTAGCCATATCTCAGTTGAGGCCATTCTTGTTTACCCCTCCTTTCCTCCCTTCTCTGTCTTCCTTTCTCTCCACTTATCCTTTTTCCAGTGAACTCGGGTTACAATGGGACGGAGCCCAAGCGGTCTAGGACAGCATACACCCGGCAGCAAGTCTTAGAATTGGAGAAGGAATTCCACTATAACCGATATTTAACTCGGCGGAGACGCATCGAGATCGCCCACACCCTGGTTCTCTCCGAGCGACAGATTAAAATCTGGTTTCAAAATCGCAGGATGAAATGGAAAAAGGATCACAGGCTCCCGAACACCAAAGTGAGATCCTCTTCCTCCTCCGGGTCCAACACAAGCTCAGCAGCCGGCGCTGTTGCCGCTGCTTCGGCCAGTAACACTGGGGCCCCCGACGAACTCACCGGAGCACAGCATGGCGAGGATATTACCAGGTTATAAAACCACGATCGGGGGTAGAAAAAGAACTGGTTATTTATAGAACAATTATATATTTTGTTTTCGTAGCTATCTTGTGCGGTTTCCTTTGAGTCCAAAGTTATATAAAATGCATGTTATATAGCATGGATTACTGCGAATACCGATGAGTTATTTTTACGTGACACAGGGTTTAATTTATTTAAAGCTCAATTTAAATGATGTTTTTTATTAATATGAAGGAAAAAAGGAGAAAAAATATACATTTTATCAAAATGTTATTGTGGGCCATTCTTTTGCCCTGCTGCCCAAGGTGAAATGCACAATCTATTTATTTCAAACAACACTGGAAGGAAATCAATATAATAATAGTTATTTTTGGTATAAAAAAAAAAAAGCTGGAACACACCATTGATCTTGAACTTGTTTGTTTTGGATAATGTGTGAATTACCTCGTGTATTTCTGAAACAGGATTTTGATTTACAATTTAGTTTTGTGGTGTTGATGTTGTGTTTAGACCGTTAAAAGCAGATTATTGTGAAATGCAATAAACGGAGTGTAGTGTACTTGTGCTAATCATATTGGTCAATAAAACAGTGAGTGTCTACTAGTTTTATATACGTTTGGTCGAACATCATTTAGGCAAGATGAGGTCTGCTATTGTTTTTGGTCTTTCTTTTGGAGGGATCACCTTAAAAATTGTACAGATGTGTGAATACTTGAACATTTCATGAGGGAAACAAGAATCACTGTGTTTTCAAAATGTGTTTGTAAGTCATGCAGCTCATTCTTGCGACTTTAAATTAGCAATGTGTACTGTGTGTGAGTGTGTGTGTGTGTGTGTGTGTGTGTGTGTGAGAGAGAGAGAGAGAGAGAGAGAGAGAGAGAGAGACTGACTGACTGACTGTGTGTTTTAAAGCCTAATTTATAATGGACTGAAGTTATTTCTAAAAAATGAAATAGTTTATGCTGTACATTATGTGCAACCTCATCAGTCTGAAGGGGATTCAATTAACGGTTAAGAGAAACCACTGAGGCCCTCCACTCTGCACTGCCTCTGCCAGTGCTTCCTTCGTCCTGACTTGAACACAAAGCTGCATGCTTTCAATTTAGACGACATTTGTTAGATTATGCATTGTTGTGGAAATATTCTTATTCATTTTGTAAGCCAAGTAGTTGCCCTGCTTTTTCTATAGTCCACTGCGCCATGCGACTGAGTTTTCAAATGTAAAGAAAATAAAATATAAAATAAAATAAAGTCGTGAGTTGCAGATAGATTCAATATAATGCGCCATGAATTGTTGGGGAGCTGACCTTTGTTATCAGGCTCTGTAGCAGTACCCTGACTATAGAGAAAGGAATGCTGATGTTTTCTTGTGTGTTCACTCTGAAGCTTGTATAAACATTTTGCCATATGTACATGCTCTCTTCCCAGTGGGCACTTTGCCTTCAGAGTATGCAGCAGCTCGCGAGAATTAAAAAATATATATACAATTTCAAAAAACGGCGCGTCGCAGTGCAACGTCACAGTCCACAAGAGGACCAACACACGACTGTAAACCTGCTGGAATTATACAACCATTTTACAAAATATCACTCAAACTGCACATCTCAACTGAAGTGTCTTGCGATTTTTTTCCCTCACAAAGATACATTCACCTTTTTTTAGTTTTTTTTGGACAGATCTGTGCAGAAGGATTTCAGTTTAAACATGACATAAACCCAAAGAGGCGCAAGAATTTGATAAATTGTTGAATTGTGACATGAATAGGCCTTATAAAATGCCTCGCGTAGTGGGGGGCAAAAGAGCACAAAGGGAAGAGGTATTCTCCATCATCAATCTCTCACTACAGAGCTTTGTGTTATGTTCTGGAAAACAGATCTGACAACAGCCAGTTTTGATCCAACCAAATATGATGTACCAGGCCGTATCCTTTACCATAATTCCCAAACGCGAGAGTTTAGATAAAGCACTTCAACTGGACTAGTGCGGTTAACATCTGCCTATTGGACGTGGCTTTTGGAAAGGCACTAGAATGGTGGTGAGACGGCGCTGAAAAATGAATCCAGAAGCCTTTATGTTGCTGGACAGTTGAGAGAAATGAATGTGCTCTCCACAGTCGCAGCATCCCTCCAATCCCTTTCTAGGCCCTGTCGCCTCCATGTCGCGAGGCTGAAAAGGTACTTTATTGAAGTTTAGGGGCGAAGTGGGAGAAGACCGAGTTCACCTCGAGGACATATTTTCTGTCCCATTAGGCTCATTTCAGTCTGGATAGCCGACCTCCCCAACCCTGTGACCTGACTCACTCTCTATACGTGTACCTTCTTTGTGCCCCCTCACTGGTCACCCTTGGCCTCAGCTTTCTTTGTGGATTTTTCTGCATTGTGTGTATAGACACACGGCGGCGGGGCATCACTGAATGTGTTGCTCCCTTTGTTAATCAGAGTGACCCAGGACAGTGTTGAACTCTCGGACAAATCCTCTCCTCTGCATCCAACAGATATGCAGGACTTGTAAACATGCGCCTGCTTTGGAGCATCTGAAACCGAGCTGGCAACAGTTGGTGGTAACTTTCACTGCAGTTAATGATAACCGAAGTACACATGGTTGCAATATTCTGAGAGATTATGAAAGAAACGCGTGAATCTAAACCTTTGTGTTTAAAGCTTTAACGAGCCTGTACGGTGAAAAAAGAGAAATTATTGTACATTTATATCACAGGCATTTTTATATTATACCCTCTAATTAAACTGATAAATTACAATTTCATTAAAATTAGCATCAAGCTTTAAAAGTGTCACATATCCCAGAGATTAATTACATTCCCCAAAGTCTCCAAAAACAGAAGGTAGTAAAAATAGTCTGCCATAATATGACTTCTGTGACTTAAGAGAATAACTGGCCTCAGGTTAGTGCTTCCACTCAAAAGCAAGCTGCCAATTATAGCTAGTGTTTCTGACAGTACTGGGACAGTTGGTCATTGTGATTAGTTTATGGACAGGGACCTTCAAGTTTGTAGTTAGAAAAACCTTGCAAACTTTCCACGGACACTCCACTCTTCCCTAAAACTTTTATTTTCCACATAATATTTCTTCAAATAAGACAGAATGCAACTTGTTTTTTTTTTTTTTGCTCCAGTTTTGCTTCATGCTCCAGATGTATTATTGTTGTAACAAACATTAAATGTGAGCTACTTCCTTGATATCGTTTTCACTGTTTTCTGGTACTTTATTTGGAAAAGCTCACTTCTTTTTGCACGCAGTCTTGAATGTATCCTAATATTCCTATTTGGATGCATTGAGCAACAAACGTCTGGCTTCTCTTGTGTGGCCAGGACCAAATATTCAGCGCTTAGGAGAAAATATTCGACAGCATGCCTTCTTAGATAAACAGCTGACACTGAAACCCAAACAACTGCTCTGAGTGTCTTTCATTTGTGAGCCTCCTCCTGGTGTGTACGAGGCTACAGGTGAAGATCAAATTGCACCCTGAACAATTGCGGGATGTTTGAGCTCTTGTAATTGAAGATGTGTACATGAGGCATAATTTGCCGAGATTTACTTTTCTGGACTTTTCCTTGACTTAGCTTTGCCAAGGAATTAATTAACACAGCCATGTAAGGCCCTGCTAAATTTATTATGAGAGTAAACAGAATGTGTGATTTCAAATGATTATTTAAACAAAAGCTCGTGCCGTTTGTCAGTCATCAATCAGTTTTGTCTTGGGTTTTATTTAACATGGCCTAGTACGCACAGACTTCTCTTGATATTTACACTAATATTTGTCATAATATTTAAGGATATAAAAGCGCACACATACTTTACACCTAATCTGAAATAATTCTTTAAATTGTTCAACTTCAAAGTTATGTAATTGTCAGAAGATCAACATAAATAGAATAAAACCATTATATCCGTGACTTAGTTTAATCTTTTATCTTTTTTGTATAAATCAGAGCTATTAAAAGTTTAAAATAAACTATTTTTGCAGCTCGCAGGAATATCGTGTATTTCATGTGTTCGAAATTCAGTGTTTAATTTCCTCAACACTTAAGCAGCCCCAACTGGTTTCTTTTCTGACTCGAGACTGTTGAATCACACATGATTTTTAGCTCGCATTGCACCCCTGCAGGCTCCCTGTGATTTATGAGCACCTCCGTCGAGGACTCTCTCTCTCTCACACATGGAAAAACTTTATATTCGAAATGTTTGAACAAGAGGAAAATACGACACACAAATAATCAGCTGTTGTGTCCGTTGTGTGGATTATTGCCTGTTTTTATTTTGTAATTTTTTACCCCCCATTCGTCTCAGGTGCACGTCTTCTTCAACAACTTTGGTTTATGATGAAAGGTCCGTGGCCAGTGTATTGTTATGGTGTAGTGTGTTTAAACGGCAGCCATGGTAGTTGCATAAAGACTGAGAGTTGAAACAGGGGTCACGCTGCAATTTTCCAGGGACAGAGAGGCTCTCTCGCATTGACCAGCAGTGGGTGTGTCATAAATCCGTAAATCTCTCCCATCCGTTCACTCTAGGGAGCAGATGTACCATGTCTTTTCTGTGTGTGTGTTTATGTGTGTGTGTGTGTGTGTACATATATTAGAGTTTACATAAAACTAGATTTTAAAACTCAATCAGACATGTTAAAATGATTTACTGTCAGTGCTGGCAAACATTTCAAGCAGGGGGACGACAAAGCAGCTTTGATCAACACTCTGATATCACACTGTAGACTCCCAACATCACATCATACAGAAAATGATGGCCTGGGTAAACTTGCCAGTAATACTTTATGTCATCATAACGCCTCCCTGAGAAATTTTTCATTAGCCTATTTGCTGCATCGTTGAGGACCTTAGAAATTACAGTCATTTTCCCACTGGGGGCCCAGACCGTCACTAAATTGAGTTATGAATGTGTTATTCACTTTTCATTAGCACAAGTGATCTGAATATGGGATCCTGAGACTATAGATTCACAATTATGTATAGGTTAAGTGAAAATGCGCTTTTTATTTGATTTGCTCTCTGAAAATGATTCTCCTGTGTATTTGTGTGGCCACCAGTTGCATTAATACAGCAGTCATCTAATACTTTAAGCACTGAGCACTCTGAGGACAGCTGCTGCAGCATTTGGAGTTACATTGTTATATACACATTGGTGCATAAGATGCAACAGAAAAGTTCATGTTAAAGTCAATGCCAAAATTTAAAATGCAGAATAACTCCGTTGATTTACACACCTTAAATGATTGCTATACATATTTGTAGATATAATATTTTCTAAATATGTAAAATGTTTTTTTAGAACAAATGTTGTAAAACAGGCATACATTTTCAATACATTTTCAGTTGAGAAGCAACCAAACTTAGGGCTTTAATAGGTTGTCAACAGTTAAACCCTGTACCTCAGATTTCACAGGAAAAATATATAAAACATGTTTTTTTATTATGCTGCAGCATTATTGTCTTTTAAGATTATAGATATTCTAAAAATCCTCACATTCCCCACTCGGGATTTATGTTTGTTAACACTCTCCATAGACAGTAAGTTGTGCTTTAAACAGGCCAAATTAATACTCTTTTAATGCAGAGTATAAGGCTTATGCTAAAGAAGGAAAGAGGAAACTGACAATGTGTGTCTTTTCCTCACGTATGAAGTAAAGTCTGCAAAATCTAGTCCTTTTTATTTCATCCTGCATTGTTTACAGCAATATAGGGCACGGAGCCCATAAATCTTCTCCTTGCTCTACCAAGACAGCGCCATTTGTATGCACCGTTTTAACCGACAGCATCCTCTGCCCATTAACGTCTTCTCCCCAGCTCTTTCTCAGTCTCATCTTATCTGCCCAGCTCTGTCCCCTGAAAGTTGCTACATTAACTGATCCGTGCATTCATTGAGCTCCTAAAAACAATTATGCTTTTTAACTGTACGGAATATATATTACATGGGGAAAATAAAATAAAAAATAGAATAATTGTGTTGTATTCTGCTGAAACCCCCGGCTTGCAGATACTCCCCATTTCCAAGGACCATTTCCCTTGTAAGTTATTGGTATGAAAAATAAAAGTTTATCGACGATTCCCTCGGTTGTTTGTGTCAGCAGGCGAGAGAGCGCAGAAGGTAAGGAGGAATTGTAAAAGGGTTGACACCCAGAGCGACCGGCGCGCTTTTGTGTGAGAGAGAAAAATGATTTATTGCCACTGAGGCGGTTCAAACAGAGTTCACGGAGAATTGTGGTGGAGGCGCGGAGGAGCTAAATTATGGTCTTGCTGAGCTAGTATATCATAGATCCTATCTCCAATTCAGAGAGTGTGTTCAAGGGTGTGAGGTAAGGAAAACAAAACGAATTTAATTACATACCCTATTTCAGTCAGTGCTGATGTATACGGCCTAATTCGCCTGTTATTAATAATAATATTAAAATAATAATAATTATTATTATTGTTGTTGATGGATTTTGGTATAAACTAGATACAAGCAAATGTCAATATATTTAAATCTCTAGTTCATGTATCTATTTCATTAACTAATTTTTTTTATTTATAAACCAAAAGATTGAGCACTTAACTGCCATTTTAATGGATATAATGAAAAGATAAAGCTGTTTTCAGCTCCAAATAAAAATCAGTTCACCAAGCTAAACGTTTAACAAGTTTAGACATTTACAATTGAACTATGATCAATAATAACATCCTGTAACAGTCATTCTGTTGATCATGGTTATATAAAAAAAAAAAAACATATGAGTGGTATTGTGTTCTTGATCTGAACTGAACAGAAATTCTACACTTAAATATTTCATTTACTACTACAAAAAAAAAAAATTCAAAAAAATTTCAAGGACGTGACTCCACTGTGGAGGTTCAGGTAAAATCCTCAGTGATGGTGGCAGCAGGGGTGAAACGTAAAAAGGGGGAAGGCTTCTCTTCATCCAAGCCATGCAACGCTGAGTGCATAATCCATCACCGCTGAGAGACATCTAAAGAGGGTTTTCTCAACAGCTTTGTTGTAGTGAAACACCAGAAGGAACTTATATCCAACCAAAGCCTGCTTCAACTAAGATTGATACACACAAGATATGCAGAACCCTCTCGTTTTGAAAAATGCTTTTGGGTGCACTATTTAAAAAATGTGATGGCTTCATTAGTCTAGTTAGGCTATTTATCCACTTTGCATATATTGTGCTGTGTTGAAATTAAGCAATCATGGTATATGAGATTTTTTTTTTCCAAAGTGTAACTCAGTTAGGCTACACTTGATGTAGCATTTAGCCCAAATAATTCCCTAAAAATATTTATTATGGGGGTTTTAAATGAAGTTGCAACATTCATATTTTACTTAAGTGCTTTGCACCTGAATAACTATATTTCCCAAGTTCCTGGTGTTTTGTATATGTGCTCTATGTTGTAACTGCAAAAAGGCGCACATAAGGGCTCTGCTGAACATCTCCCCCTGCTCTTTTGTCCATCCAGCCGTGCAGCAAGGGGGATGTTTACCATCCAAAACGTCCACAGTGTTTGACTGTTGCCTCAGAGCCACAGACAAGGACACTTGATACTGTACAGTGATGCCTGATTAATGCAAATGCGCTGAAAAAGAAATCTCCAATGATTGCCTCCTTTGTCTTTGTGTGGCAATGACTGTCAAGTCTTTGTTTGACCACTCCCCGTGAATCCTATTAAACCAAAGCTACACTTCCACTCCGACAGTTAGAAGCATATGCTGTTATTTAAAGGAAAAGCCCGCCGATTTATACCGGCTAGTTAAATTAGTTGCAAACTAAATTATCCAAAATAATCGGAATTATTTCTTTTGCAGACAAAAACAGCCTTATTGCAGAATGTTTATTGTTAGAGCAACTAAATCCATGGAAATACGAGAATAAATATAATGAATCATTATGTTTAGGCTAATTGGAGAAAAATACAATTTATTGTCTGGCATTTTACTTCTTAAAAAATCTTCAGCTGGAAAAAACGAGTGGTGGTCGATAACGCGTTATTATCATTATAATATTCCAGGTCATAGACATATCCTACTGTAGCAGGAAGTCCTCGCGCTGTATCTGTTACCACAAAAAGTGCAGTTGCACGCGTCGGCTCCTTTTACTGAAAACGTCCTGTCAAAAGATTTACAATATTACAAGAAATCAACTTTAATCTTCTAATGAGACGTTCCTCACCACACAATGTCATCTCTGTCTCTTTCACCCTCTCTGCCATGTTTCTCTCTCTCTCTCCGTATAAACACAAGTTTCCCTCTCTCGCACGCACGCACGCACACACACACTGATTACACATTTGTTGGCGTCTATTGAAATTCCGTTATATGTTTGTTTCGTATCCCTATAGGTAAATAAACGCAGTCTGCTCATAGAAATGCTGTCTGAAGAAATATCGCAGAAGCTTCTTCAGGCACCCCAAGTTGCCAGCGGATTACTTTGCAACTCCAGAGCTCCGCCATTGGAGGACGGTTGCACGTGACTACGGCACCCTTCTGGTAAATATTATTCAAATGTTCCACATGGTTAGTCCAAGTGCCCTTCCCTGCATGCTTTAAACATTCAGTTTAATTGTGATCGGATATTAGACAGACAGAAGTCTTAGTATTTACTACTGCTGAGGGATTCCTGGTTTTATTTGAGACAGTTTGATGAGCTGAGTCCATGCACCCCCAGCAGTCTGCCCTCCCGCTGCAGCTGCATGGCAACAGTTTTACTATAAGCTCTGGACAAGTGCCAAAACTATGCGCGGGATACAATAAAGAAGGAGGAGGTGGAGGCCAAGAAGCTGAACTTAATCAGCAAAACATGACTTCCTCTGCTCATGTCAGTTGCAGGTTGAACCCAGGTGAACAGTGTCAGAGCCCACTGGAGCCTCCGGTTCACTGCCATGCCAAGGGTAGGCTGGAAATCAAGAGCAGGGGCTGCAGTCTACTCACCATCTGCCGCTCAGGAGTCATCTTTCCCTGGATGAATCAACGGACAACTGACTCTGAACAATCTGGTAACTCTAGTTTTAAATTTTTTCTTTCACTTATTTATATATATATATATATACAGTATATATTTGCTGCATACATTTCGATATGTACATATGTATATATTAGTAACTTTTGGCCTGTACTACTGTGTGTGTATGTATATATTTATTCCAAAAACAGTGTAAATATATGTCATGCATAAATCTCGTTATTCATAATCCATGTCCTTCACACTAGGACAAAACAGACAAGACATGCAAATTGTAAATACAAATAAATAAAGACACTAATAATAATAATAACAACTAACAAATGCACTCAGATATCATTTTTGTAATAGTCCCTAACATTAATGTAAACATTTATAAAATTATCTTTTACTTTTAAAGCTATGAGTGTAGGCCTACACAGTCTCCATTAGCTGCTCTGATGGGGTGAATCATTTAATTTAATGAGCATTTCCCTCATTTCTGCGTTGAGTGTTTAACTGATATCTGACCTCAGCTGTCAGACTTTGTGTATGCTGCAACTAAAGACACAGTCTACTTGAAAACAAATGTACAAACAGAGCAAGCACAAGTCTCACTAGGTAATAATATAATGTGTCACCTGTATCATTTATCATGCACAAAAGTACAACCATCAGATGTTTAGGCACTTAAACATAGTATCAGTGTCTTGCTCATATGTGTTCTTCTGGGTCATGTGACCCAGAAGAACACATATTATATAATGTTCAACAGCTGCAGTGAGTAGGCTATACTGCACATTTGCAACTGATAAGCTTCTCTTCAATAACTGTAGTGTCTCAGTATGTTTAACAAAAAAAAGAAAGACTAGGATTTCAGAAATGTAATTAATATTATAATAACAAAACAATATTAAATGTATAAAAGAAAAGTACATGTTCAAACAACAGATACACATTTTAATTGCTTATATGATTCACCAATATGCTTACTTAAAATAGAAAAATATAGAGATAGAGAATATCAATATTAGAATAGAGAATCATCACTATCTTGATGCCACAAACAAGCTAGCACACAACGAGGAAGCTTCCAGTGTGTTAAGAAGAGCACTTTTCTCTCTAAGGCCACTACAGGCCTTATCAGGTTAGCTTGTTAGGCATCCATTAACCCTTGTGTGTTATGTTGTTATCAACAGGGCCCTGGTATTGCTCATATACATGTCACAATAGCATCTCTAATGGTGGTTATTTTCAGTGGTAGTCCCAAGGTACCTTTTAAGTGACTGAGATGGGGATTTGACAGGTCTGCTTCCGTGTGTAGCTGTGATTAATGTGGCCTGTCAGGCTGCCGTAGTGGCATCAGATGTTTCCCCCAGACTGTTTCTTCGGGAGGTAACTTTCCCTGAACACATGACACAGTAGACAGCCAGTCTTGTATAGTGTCTCAAGCATGACTGAATACGAGGAAGAGCTGAGGGCCCTACTTTGTCCCAGGTTGATTGGCTGAGGATTAACATGGGCCTTACTGGCACTTGAAGACCTTCTGTGGAGGGTATACATTTCAGGATAGACTTGTTAAAAATGTGACTTTTAAGGCCCTCTCTTCTTTATGTGCTTCCTTCTGCATCAGTCAGCGGTGGTGTGGCGGTGGGTCTGTCAGGCAGAGGAAGATTCAGTGTCAGGAGGGAGAGAACAGCCTTCACCAACAGCCAGCTGCTGGAGCTGGAGAAGGAGTTCCACTTCAACCCTTACCTGTGTCGTCCTCGGAGGCTGGAGATGGCGGCCGGGTTGCAGCTCACAGATCGCCAGGTCAAGATTTGGTTTCAGAACCGCAGGATGAGGTACAAGAAGGAGCACAAGTATGGGAAGGTGGCAAGTTTGTCCCAGTGGTCTCCCTGCAACTCTTCCCTCAGCTCGAGCTCATGTGCGGACCACCTAAGGTTTTCAGGTGCATGTGTTGTTCAAACTTCCTCCTCAGAGCTGCCCTTCATGGATTATGCTCCTATGTCCTCTCTTTTTGGTGCTCATAGTGACGCCAGCAGTGGTCAGTGTATTCAACCCCCAGACCTGCCCCATCTGAGCTGCATACTTCCGTCTGTTGCAGATGGTCCTGCACCTTCCTGTACGGGCGCAGATAGTCGTCACCATTCTGGCATTTCAAACTGGCCCTAGGGCCCCATAATGGCGATCCCTCCTGTGCCCATCAAAATCTCAATGATACATTCACTTTCACTTACTTATGAAAGACTGGAGGATGTCTTATTAGCCTCCCTGGGTTGAAATCCCCTTAATACACCCTTTCACCATTCATGAAACCTTTTAATTAAACTATATCAACATATCTTAATTAAAGGAGAGCTATCATTTGTGTTTCTCAGGCGCGGCGACTGAAGACTGCAGGTCAAACTTGCTGCTCGTATTGTACGCACACGGCATGCACAAGACATCCGAGCGATTAATAATTACATGTTTTGCTGTAATTTTGTGGCTGTTTGCATTTATATTGTCGTTGCATGTATAATGCATGTGGGAATCATGTTATAAGTGATTTTTCTATTTCCCTCTATTGTCAGACAATAGCCAAGTGGTTGTCACATTTTCTTAGTGTCACATTTTACCCTCCTTTTTCATTATCTATTGTAAATAACAGGTCATTTGTGTATAATGTTTTAACTGTGAAATGGGCAGAATAATGTTCATATCAAATAATGTTATATTTTTTGTTAAAGCCATTAAAGGATACGGCAAGTCTTTGATACGGTTCTTGATTAATTGAGATGTCATACTGAACATGCTTAATAAATGCATTTGGGAAAACCGTAGCTCTTGTGCAATGTTTACCCTATTCATCGCTGATTAGAGTTACATTTATTTTCAGCAGTATTTCATGATTAAGGGTCCTGGATTAGATCCCAAATGGGGAAAAGAACCGGAAAGATTCTGTAATCAAATTTAGGCATGCTGTAGATTCATTGAAAACTCTACAGTACTGTGCATTCAAGTTGCACAATCTTGCCACATAAGCCTCTCCCTCGCTCCTGCCTACAAGTTCCTCACCATTAATCACTGAGACAAGGCAGTTTATCCAGCACTCCAACACAAGCTCTGAACCCACTGGGCACCATGACAAGAGCTCTTGCCTCCTTTTTCCCAACCCTTGCCTTGTTTTCAATAGCCAGATTGTAGTGCTGCAAGTTGGGGCTGGCCTCGTTCTCAGGGGGCATGTTAGTTGTGTAGCTTAGAAGCCCTTCCAGAAGCCTATAGGCCACAACAGACCGATGAGGTTCAATCACTAATTACAATATAATATTTTTTAAGAACAATGAGGAGACTTTGTTTTTTAACAGCATCCACTGTGCCATTGTGACAAGTGGAGTCAAACAATGTCATGGAAACACTGTTTTCTTGCTATTTTTGATTTCATAATTTTGACTCTCACTGAGCTAAATTACGCATGCGGGAATTATGTGTTTATTTGACAAAAGTGGGTCACAGGTTCTCTTGGGTCTTGACATTTTAACAAGTCAAACATAGACAGCAACTTGCACGATGAAGGAGTGAACCTCCTCTTACTTGATAGTGTGAGCCGGAGTATCAATAATCCTAACAAAACTTTACACATTTTTTTGGACATGCTGACAGTTTTCTATCAGTGGCCGTACAGTAAATGAGCTGTCACAGAGGACTTCTGACAGCTATGAAATGATGAAGCTGATCCCCTGGTGGTACTGGATAGAATTACTTCCCGCTTCTAATACATTAGCTAATCAGTCAGTGGATCAGCTGTCATTTGGTAAATATGTGACACCATTTTCAGCAGGTCTCAGTAGGTGTCAGGGGAGCTATATAACAGCTATAACTCTGTGGAAATTTTTGAATAAAATAAAATGAGGTCTACACCACATCTGCATCAAAGAGGTGGTGACAGCTGGGTAATTTAAGAGAAAAGTAATAAAGGCAAGTGAGAGAAAAAGGCAAAGCAAAAAAAAAAAAAGTTCTCCCCTTTTAAATATGTTCGCCTACAAAGAGAGCAAGAGGGGCGGTTGTGAAGAGGAAGAAGCAGACCGTGTTAAATTCCTGAGATTCTTGCATGTGCTGGGTGATTTATGGTGTTAATGGTGCTGAGGCTCAATAGGAATTTTACCTCTGGTTCCTAACCACATTCTCCTTCCAGACGCTAAAAGCCAGGAGGATCCACACACTGGAGTGCAGTAATTCTGTGGATGGGGTCAAGGAGGATCCCCAAGGGTCAAGGAAAGCCCCCCATAAGGGCCCTACTGCGAGGGGAACTGTCCATTTCAGCATTAAGTTAGCCAGTTGTTCTCACATTGGGTGGCTCCTACTTAGCAACTAAAGTCATTATTTCCTTTTAACTCACTTGACCCCAGTTTGATAGCATCTGTTTTCAGGGGGAATCTACAAAGCCCAAAATCTTTACGTTTAAAATAAATTCTGCGCTTTGATCTGACTAGAGCAAGGCATTAAGTGGAACTTTGAAGTGATAAATGATGTCAGCCGTAGTGCCATGAAACCAGCTTTGGTTACGGTCCATCATTAATTTTGAAATGTTTGCATTATGTCCTTTACAGTGACTGATGTACCACTGTCCCATTTGCAGCTGTTCTGAAACTGATTTTGAGGTTAGACTTGAAAAATGTTCTATGCATCAAGACTTTTCTTAAGCTGCCATGAAAACAAGACTTGCTACTTTAAGTATCTTTCAAAGCATTTGCTCCTGCATTCAACAAATGTAGAGCCTGAAGCTCATCATGTTACTATCACAGTAAGCTGCTGCTGGGTTCTACTGGAGTATTATGTTATTACCAGTATGTGGTAATTCCATTCACTGTATGAGAATCACTGTCGAATAAAATAATCAGAATCAAAATCAGAAATACTTTACTGATCCCCAAAGGGAAATTATGTGTTTCAGTTGCAAGAAGTATATAAATATCAGAGTAGAAATATAAATAAAAGCAATATAAGGAGTGTGGCTATGTACAGTATTTACATAGTTAAATGATTTTTATGATACAGTATTTATATAATTAAGGAATTGTAATAATGAACCGTAATTATGAATAAGTAGTAGCAGCAGAGTATTGCGCACAGGCAGGAATGACTTCCTGTGGCGCTGTGTGGTGCATTTTGGGGGAATAAGTCTTGCACTGAAAGTGCTCCTGTGTTTGAACAGCAAGCCATGGAGTGGGTGGGAGACATTGTCCAAGATGACATGTAGTTTGGACAACATCCTCCTCTCTGATACCACCGACAGAGAGTCCAGCTCCACCCCCACAACGTCACGGGCCTTGCGGATCAGTTTGTTAGCGTCTGCTACCCTCAGCCTGTTGCCCCAGCATGCAACTGCAAACAGGATAGCACTGGCCAACACAGACTCATAAAACATCCTCAGCATCGTCCTGCAGATGTTGAAGGACCTCAGCCTCCTCAGAAAATAGAGACGGCTTTGGCCCTTCCTGTAAAGCTTGAGTGTTCTTGGCCCAGTCCAGTTTATTGTCCAAGTGCACTCCCAGGTATTTGTAGTACTTCACAATGTCCGCACTGACCCCTTGGATGGAAACAGGGCTCAGTGGTGCCTTGGCTCTCCTTAAATCCATAACCAGCTCCTTAGTCTTTGTCACGTTGAGCTGTAAATGGTTCTGCTCACACAATGTGACAAAGTCCCCCACCACAGCTCTGTACTCTGCTTCGTCACCCTTGCTAATCCAACCACAGCAGAGTCATCAGAAAACTTCTGAAGATGGCAGGACTCTGTGTGGTAGTTGAAGTCTGTGGTGTAGATGGTAAAAAGGAAGGGAGAGAGGACAGTTCCCTGTGGGGCCCCGGTGTTGCTGACCATGCTGTCTGACACACAGTGTTGTAGGCGCACATACTGTGGTCTGCCTGTCAGGTAGTCAGCAATCCAGGACATGAGGGGGGATCCATCGGCATCACTGTCATCTTCTCACCCAGGAGGGCCGGCCGGATGGAGAAGTCAAAAAACATGACTTTCACCGTGCTCGCCAGCTTGTCCAGTTGGGCACAGATGCAGTTTAACAGGAAGATGATGGCGTCCTCAATGCCCAGTCGGGGCTGGAAGGAAAACTGAAGGGGGTCCAGGAGAGGTCTGACCGTGGGCCCCAGCTGTTCCAGAACCCATTTCTCCAGAGTCTTCACAATGTGGGCGGTCAGTGTCACGGGTCTGTAGTCCTTGGAGTCACTGGGACGTTGTGTCTTTGGCACAGGAACGAGGCAAGATGTCTTCCACAGCACGGTACCCTTTGGAGACTCAGGCTCAGGTCGAAGACATGGTGAAGGACTCTACATAGCTGGGGGGCACAGGCTTTGAACACCCCAGGACAGACACCATCAGGGCCTGCATCCTTATTAGAGTGGAGTCTACTCAGCTGTCTAAATAAATGATAATAATAAATGTCTATGTGACAGCATCTGCTCTTATTGGTGTGTATGTTCTGCCTGTCTATTCTCTGATTGGTTGGTGAGCTAAATAAGAGTTCCCATCATCATCTGACCACCACTGAGGACCCATTTCTCTCCCTGAGTATGTTGGTTTGTTTGGCTTTGGTCTTCATCAACTGTTTTTGTTATCTTTCACCACAATCTATAAATGCACTTATTTACACCACTAATTAACGCCAGTGACTGACACACATTTTATGAACTGGAATAAACACCTGGAATAAACAATTCTTTCAATACTGTGGCTTTAGTTTTTCATCTATTTACTCACAATGCTTTGGCAAACAAACCTTCACCAGAGCACAAACAGAGTGATATCCTCCTCAAGATATAGTGATTATAGTAATATACAAGTTCCCATCATGACATCAAACCTGAAACCATAAAATGGCATCTCATGGAACAATGGAATGTACTGTATGTGTACAAACTCAACACATTCAGAATAAAAGGTCAAGTTGAGAAAACTAGTTTTTCTTTTAAATCATTATTTTTAATCATTTAATGATTTGTATGATGAAAATAATTGAAAGCCTTTTTATAGTGTGACTGTTACATATAATACTTTGGCCCACTGTTAAGCAAAACCCTGAACTTTTATGCCTGGCCTTTAGGATATTTTGTTCTTTTTATGACCTATTAACCTTCTCAGCCTTTTCCCTTCACAGTAGTAACTGCTGCCTACCAGTCTCTCCAGGTGCTTGTTGCTCAAGATGATTGTTAAATATCAATTTCCTGTGTCACCTTTATGAGTTTTATTTATTTGTCTGTTCCTTCATGTGGAACGGAGCCTGAGCATTACTCAGGTGGATGGATTATAACTCAACTGCTACGACTCATCAATCTTAGAAATTTGACTTCCTGAATCTCATACAACTGTTACTGTCATATTACAGCGAAGCATTATCAAGATCAATGACATTTTAAATGCTTCCCAGTTAAGGATGATCGGTGACAATAAAAAGGTAAGTTGGTGATGAAACTGTCTTAGCTGTGGCGGCAGTGTGCACAGTGACAGAGTCACCTGCTGGAGCTCACTTTTCCCTCTGAAGAGCTCCAGTTAAATGAATGAACTTGTAATCCCAACAGTCACCCTGCTAAATGTCACATGTTGACCATTATTGATCACACAAGAATTATTTAACACCCAACAGCTTTATCAAACAGAATTCAGTCATAGCACATTTTCTTTTGGCTGTTTAGCAGTAATATTACAACCATGTCATTTTTCTGTCATTCAACAGTGGTCCAGTCATTACAAACTCATGCCATGCAGCCGAACGTTGTACTAAGCCAGATAACGTAACTCTAAATTCTACTGGAAAGGCCAACGTTTAAAAAAGAAATACAAAATATTTTAGCCTGATTTTTGGGGGGAATGTGTATGAAGACATATAGAAGTTTTCCATTTGATGGAATGTGCCGTCATAAAATTCATGGAGTCCTGTGTTGGAATCTTTATTTAACGGAGCGCTGAGACAGATTATGTGACACTGTCAGACAGTGTGAAATAGGATGATTTTAACAACCTTGAAGCTACTTAATGGGGAATAAAAGACATTAAACTAATATTTGGATATTGTAAATATCCAATACCTTATTTGTCTACACTTTTAACTTTCAGTCTTTTCCACGTTTGACATTCCTTTTACGACTGTAGGAAAAATCCTTCCTGAGCCTCAACACAAGATTAGAGCTTTATTAATACAGTGTCATTTTTCTATCAGCATTTTGCTATTAACCATGATTAGCATGCACAGTAGACTACTGATCTACATTGTGAACAAGCAGGGGATGTTTAAGCAAAGCATTTAAAAAAAAAACATGCCTTCTCTTTCCCTGCAGCGAAAACAATGCCGTATGAAGCATAATATTACAGAGTGTGCTGCAATGATGAACATTTCCTCCTGTTTCATGTTTAACCCTGCTCATTTCCCACAGTAAGAACTCCGGAAACACACAAGTGTGCGCAGCAGCTTGGGGGGAAGATGACTGATGGCTTGTTGTCATGGTGTTTGGGATTCTGCCGACTCGAAGCCTCTTGGCTCACTGAAGCTGTGAGGCGCTGCAGTACATACTACAGGCTATTGTTGAAAAGTCCTCGTATTAGCAAGGTATTACTTCATTGTCATACTGTTGAGCCTGTGCAGAATGCAATTATCTGTAATGTCACTGGCCATTTGCACTGTGGTTGCATAGGATTTATGACCACAGTTCATGCACTGTGACATATTTTATACCAACTACAAAGAAAGAACAATTATTAGAATTTCACACCGTGAGTCAATAGATTTTATTGTTTTCAAGTGGTAATCCCTGGATTGCATGCAACCTGGGTATACACTTAACTAAACCTTACTTCTGACATCACTATTTTTCAAAAATGTCAATATTTGAAAAACACAGACATGCCCTATCAATCACACAGATAGCCATCTTTCAACCAGTCAATGTGCCACAGTTGGATATCTGTCTGTTTGTGCCTCAGCCCTGCTCTGACCCTTTCTCTCTCTTTATTTCTCTTTGTCTTATTACAGCTCTATCATGATGCCACATTGATGAGCCGAAGCTCCATAAACATGGCAAAGATGGCTGTCATCTTCCCCTCCTGGAACTGCATTAATGGCAGTGACCTCTCTGGCTGTTGATAACAGTCGTCTGTCAGCGCTGGTTAATTCCCGTCTTGTGAGGGTCAAGAGCTAACATATAATGAGGCTTGACAGTGTTGGAGGGCTAGACATGGGTCTGGTGTCAGCGGTGACCATGTAGCATCATGTCAGCAGCAGCAGGATGAGGGTTCAATTCAAACCACAAAGGTAATCCGAGCACGGCCACGCTGATCCCAGGGCCTCGACTGCCTATTGACACACATCAGAGCATGGACGCAAAACAAATTAGCATCAGTCAATACTCTCTCCCTCCTCCTGCCTCCTGACACAGCCACCCAAGTGCTGTCATGTTTGCCTCACCTCCAGTCAAAACAATAGAGACAATAGAGAGCATGATGGGAAACAACTGCACTGAGTTTTAAGAGGATGTTTTTAGGGTTGGGGGCAGAATACACACATGTCTGGTCTGTGTGTAGTTGAGGTGCAGAATTTGGTTTGAGGCAAATCAAATTCAGAAGTGGATCAATTTCACCTGAGATTATTTTCTTGCTTATTTCTCATAGAAAATGTCTGGTTTAGGGGATACAAGCTGTCCAGAGCAAGGAGCCTGGCTGTAGATGTCTTATTTTTTGTGCTAAATGTGATAATATAACTTCTGTTGCATAAAAGGTGCTGGGCAGTGATGTGGAACAACTCTTCAAATATGCTAATAAAGCATATGGCACTGATAGGGAACAAACATGGATTGGTGTTCTCGTTCTACATGATAAAAAGGTTACGTGGTTTTAAATGTAATTTGAATATGTCCAAAGGCTGTACTAGGCTGAGGCTGCTGCATTAAAAAAAAAAATATTTAAAAATTGTTTCTTCTTCTTCTTCTTCTTCTTCTTCTTCTTCTTCTTCTTCTTCTTCTTCTTCTTCTTCTTCTTCTTCGGTTAGGATGTCTTCTCCCTCTCTGCAACCCCTTCCCGCCTCCCCTTCTCTCTGCTGAAAGCCATTACAGAAATACAATTTCTAATACCTCTGCACAGGTCTTCGATCGACTGCAAACAAATTTATATTCAGGCGGTAAACAGAAAGCTGCAGAGATTTATTTATTGAGTGTGGAGGAGAGAAACAAGCTAGCGCGTGAACCCTGAGTAACCTCCGAGCTGACATGAAGATGGATCAGTGCACCCTGCAAATGCATGGAGAGAAGGGATATATTGCACTCAGTCATTCAGCACATCGCTGCTTGTAGAATCCCATTAAGTCCCACAGCTGGGACCATATTTCTGTGTTGTAAGAATGCAGTTAGAAGTTGTTCATTACGCTGAATTATTTTGTAATTACTGCAGACTTAAAAGACAAAGGAGATAGTGTAATAAAACGATAAGAACATTAGCAGATAGTTGTTTTATGTTTAGGTTAAATATCATTATTAACATAATAATAATAATAATAATAATAATAATAATATGACATTGCTTTTAATAGGTTATTAGATTAGATTTTTTGACTGACCTTAGCATAGAGGGACAGGAACCATAATTCCACTTCCAGTTCTAAATAATATAATTTTGACATCATGGCTCCAGCTTCAGTGATACTTTGTAAAGCAACTAACCGATCACATGAAACATGACTGATAATTATACTGGCTAATTATTTAATTCAATTGTTGTATTATATATATATATATATATATATATATATATATATATATATATATATATATATATATATATATATATATATATATATATATATGTTGAAAGCAAAACAATAAGGCAAACCTGAGATTTTTTGGCACATAATTCCAGTTAGTTTGAGTGTATGCTTAAAGGCTGAACGACACACAGATGTGTGTATTTGAAAGTGGGTCACTAGACTTTAGGAGACAAAAAACCTCTGCTACACTGTGGAGCTTATTGACATTTCACTTCTGTGCTTGAGGTGAAAACGCTGGGCTGCTGTGTTCCTTCAGCTGGTATCTAGTGAAACATAGGCCGGTTGCATTATTTGCATGTTTTTAGAGTAGTGTAGGTGCAGTCCTGGGTTTTGTGTATTCTTCTTCTTCTGTGCATGTACTATGGGAGTGTTTTTGTTTGTTTATGTCACAAGTTTGAATAGCAGCATGTAGCGTTGTTTGCACATGCATGGAAAGTATCACACGGTGATTCATGACTGAGTAAACACAGATGTGTTGAGAAGGGGGGAAAAGCACAGTTCTAAGAACAGATTTTTGGGCTTTGTATAAACAAACACGCTCTAGTTTTTGGCGGATTGACCATGCGGCTCATCTAGCCGAGGAGCTAGTTCAACCTGGAGATGAACATGTCTCTCTGACAATTACAACTTCTTGATCTCCGCTCGGAGCCATTTTTGTATTTGTTCGAGACTAATTACAAATCTGCTGCCACTGAACTTCTAAATACCAGCTGTCACGACCTCTGAACCCATTAAGTGTGCCTTTCACATGACCTAAGCCCTTTGCTAAAGAGGGCCTGTGGTTTTCAAGAAGCCTTGACAAATTTGCATAATCCATTAGCTGCATCAATGTAGGCTTATATTATGCTAATTTACCTTTGCAAAAAAAGAAGTGTTCATTGTTGTCATGAAAAATAATCAAAATACCAGAATTTGACCCAAAACGTATTTCTCTCTTTCTTTGTGTGTAATACAAACACGTCTGACATCATAGCCTACCTGTCTACATACAGTGGGTGAGAGGCCCATAAAGGCCCCATGTCTGCTGCTGCTGATCATGATGACTTTCTTCGCTGCCTTTAAATATGTTTTGTAGTTTTGCTATGGCTGCATGGTGCAACTCCTTGGACTCGGACACCATTAAAATGTTGACCTATAGTGAGTTTCTCAACTCGGTTTAATCAGTGTTGTCCTCTCTGATGACCGAGATGTCCAGCTATTGGCCAAGACCAGGAGGGCACGTCATCTCCATCAATCAGGGACTGCTGTTTCTCCTCTGAGGAATGTCCCCACGGTCGTCCAGCCGCCTGACCATGCGTTACTTGGATGCATGAGAGGCCGGGCATAAAGTGCAACCCTGTCCAATGATTATGCAGGGGAGAATTGATAATGACTTCCTATCAAGAGTTAACGGACGAAGGGGAGAGTAGCCCTCTGTTCATGGGCTTCTGTCGAGCAAAAGAGGTCATAAACCGAGACCTGGACGGCAGGACTCATCCTGAACTCGGCAGTCGTGATGAGGAAGGGAAACTGGATGTGAAAGTCGCCTCAGGATTTAATTCTCCACATCCCCGGTACTTAACTCTCTCCAACAGTTTGGCTCTGTGTACCTCTTTGGATAGCCCTCCTCCCTCGTGTGAGTCTCTCGAGGGCTTCTCGACACCGGCCTGCCCCCTCTCGTCCCGTGTCCCATGGCGGTGCAGGGCGCAGGGGCAGGGCTCTCCGGGACGCGGATTCTGCGTGTCAAATAACAACGAAACGCTACGACCAGGCGTTGGGACCCTTACAGAGCAAATTCATATCTACTCTCGAAATGGCCCCGAGATTCACGCCGCCACGGGGAGTTCCTCTGGCTCGGACTGTAACGTAGCTTATATGGATGTAAGCAGAAAAACTTTTGAGTGGATGAGAGTGAAAAGGAATCAGCCCCGGCCGGGTAAGTTATTGTTAAGGGAGGCTGGGCACGCGATAAGGGATAAAGTAACCTTAAATGTATTCAGGATAATTTAGTTTATGTTTAACTTTAAGCTTTGGCTAACTTTCACTCATAGTTGGGGAAGTTTGGTCTAAGTTTTATCTGGAAAAAAAAGAGAAGAAATAGCTGACGTGTTTTGTGCGTCACCGTGCACAATTTTCTTCGTCACCAATAATAAAGTTCAATCTAAAAATAAATAATTTCCCTCTTTTCATAGCAGATTAAACCGTTTAAAATGCAGCACTAGCTGTTTACTCTACGCCGCCTTTGAATATGGACATGAGGACTGTGTTACTATTTCCTTAACGGCTCCATGTTAATGTAAGTCTGTTAGGTTATTTAACATTGTCGCTCCACCTACTGTTGCAAGCAGGTTTCAGACTGCACACACACAAGGAGGATGCAGTACAGCCAAAGGCCTGCTTAGCCTCACTGTATATTCAACCTGGAAAATTATCAATTATTTACCTTTGCCCTTACTAACCAGTAGCATTTGAATAATGCAACAGACCACTGCCTCTCGAGACTCACAGGAAGTTGAGTAAAACTTACTGTTGTAAGCTGGAGTGCTCCCTGAGTATTGATTAGTTGTCTGTTTGTAATGAAAGTCCTTGTGTATTGATTTCAGTTTGCAGCACCTTTACATGTGTCCACCTTTTTAACATAATTGCTGTCACAGATCATCATTTCCCTGACTGATGAGTCTTGGGCAGAGAGCCCACAGAATATTACATATCCCAGGCTTAAAAAAATACCAATAGCCTA
Source organism: Percina caprodes (assembly GCA_013375575.1). Taxonomy (NCBI): domain Eukaryota; kingdom Metazoa; phylum Chordata; class Actinopteri; order Perciformes; family Percidae; genus Percina; species Percina caprodes. The sequence continues at coordinate 759,189 of JABXJD010000087.1, forward strand.
CTAATGTGAAAAATGCAGTCCTCAGTTTATTTGAGTGATAGTATCTTATATAGATCCTTCATTTGATCAATAATGTCAGTTGACTGACTGGCCGCTGGACTTGACTTGGATTTTATACATTTCACACAGACAAAGATTGACTAGCATGGTGGTCCAGTCTTTTTTCTTCTTCTCCACAGCACAATTTCTGTGTGCTGTAAGCGTGCTGCTGACCAATGCTCAGTGACCAAAGATGCAGAATGGTCATCATAACCAACAGCAAAGGCCTGAGCTCCTATGCAAGGACTGCAACATACACAAAACTGCTGCAAAATTTACATTGCACATTATTTCTGATGAGGCTGCACAATAGCGTCATTGTGGACAAAATATGAATGACTTGCACTTGACTTGACCATTTGACTTGCACAAAACTACAATCTTTAGCTTTCGATGAACTTCTTGCATGCTCATTCATGATTAGCATTGCCTTTATTTTTTTATAAAGGCAGAGAGAGTAAAAAGATCACAATATAACACATTTGACTTGGAACATTTCAGAAAGTACAAACTGATAAAAAAAACTGCAGATATTTGGACAGTGATATGCATTCACACAGCTTGATACACATGTTTCTCTGGTGCTGCTGTATAGAAGCCAAAAGTGATAAGAACACCTTTGATTTGTCATAATATTGCAATCTTGTAAATATGCAACCAACACAAAACTACAATTTTTAGTTTTTGATTACCTCCTTGCACCTATTTCAGAATCTAGATGAGTGGACAAACATGTTTACACTGTGAGGGAGGAAAAAGGTCACACAACACACAACAACACATTTCACTCGCTGAGGAATCACTTTATTCATAAAACGCATTAACCACTCATCTGATCCAAATCTGTGCATTTGAGAAAAAGCCATTTGCTCACAACCACCCACACCACACATCTCTTTGCAGTAGTATCTTTGTAACCTCTTTCTGTATCTCTCTGAAGGGGATCATCTGTAGGAGTATCTCATTAGCGCTACTGTGTAACTTGAAAATGAGTCATTAGTGAAAGTATGCTTTTCTCTGGAGGTTGTATTGGTTTTGGCACAAAACAAACCCTTGCATATTCTTCCATGTTGAAAGGCCTCCACAGACCTGCAGTAACCTGATCTCTTGGCTCAGTGTATATACTCCCAGTGCGTCATTCTTCAATTATGCTTTGACAGCACCTGAATTACTGTGGGCTGGATGCCCAGATGACTGAGGCAATGTGTATCGATCTATCCCTTTTCTTCTTCCCTCTCCTTGGCTTGGAAGGCCCTTTCATTCCTTTTGCTGCCTGACTATTTTTAAGCATGCAAGTCACTTCTCAAATATTTAGTTTGATTCTTTTATGCCTTCTGGCCGGCATCAATTCTATTATCTTTGGAGCTATTAATCAGAATGTGCATGTGATTTGCACTCCTGAAAGCTGAAGTTCTTAATTACGTACAGTTCCTCTGTATTGGTTCTTCATATTCAATGCCCTCTAATTCTCAGGCTTGGTTACCTTGACATTAATTTTCTTAAAACACAGATGTCGACATTTATCCTATAACTGACCTTTCCATCTGCTATGCTTTTCCAAGTGGCTAGAGGCCTGTTAACCTTCCTGCTTATGAATTGTGGTGGGAGGCATTGCTCTACACCTGGCACACTGTCTCCATTATACAGAAGCAGCACATTTTCTCAGAGGCAAAGACACTGACGACTTACCCACAATGTCAGCAAAGAAAAATCAAGATATAGTTGCAGTTCCTGTCATTCATTGCACATAAGTAGCACAGATGATACTTTAATGTGTGACCCAGAAACCTCAGAGAAAAAAATGGAGACATTTGTCATTAATGCAGTGTTCGAAAGGATTTGTAAACTGTTAAACTGTCATTGACACAGAACGGCCTAAAGGCAAATTATTAATGATTCCGATGAATACAGTTAATGGACTGTAAATGATACAAAGTTGTTTTGAATCGCCAAACATTTCGCTTTGTCTGCAATACACAGCGGCCCATTTGGCTCTACTATTTGGTGAACTTGTCTTGGACACACTTTAAAAGCATCAACTTTACAACATAAATGTTTAGCGTTCAAATGTTTCAGATTCAGAGATGTCGATTCAAATCTCAGTTCATTTTTTAGACCATTGTTTGTGATGTTGTTGCATGAGATTGCATTGGTGTTTCTGTTATTATGTCCATGTAGATAACACACAATTCTCCATCGACCTGTTTGACAGCAGCAAAAGATTTTACAATGTGCCTATGTGCTACTGATAAAGTTGATACCTCAAGGAAATACATCTGTGTTATACAGACAGAAAAATTGCACTTGGTGAAGACTTTAAATCAACAAACTGGCTCGGGGCCAGTTCCCACAAATCAGTTTCTTGGAAATAATTTTACTGAATGCTTGAATATTTGTTTAACTCATTTCTTTAATATCAAACAAACCTGTGTTTTTTGTTCATTTATATTTCTTATTATCACAGAAATTACCAGACCAGTATCAGATAGAGCTAAAATAAATATTTAATTTTATTTATGAGGATTCATACACAAGTTATGAATACATATGAATGACATTCACTACAGCTTATTATACAATAATAGTTTATGTTTCAACTCTGGAATAATTTCTCATCTTATTTCCTGGATAAGGGCACGGATAGTATTTTGTAAATTTTTTTGGCTAACCTAATTGATCTTGCTGATGACTGCTTTCATGTCCTCTGTTCCCAGCCAGGATGCACATGACCTGTGGGTTCAGTATTGTTGGCTCAGGCCTCGGTGCTGTAGAGGCTGGGAGCAGCAGCATCTACACGGATGGCCATCCCACGGTGAACGGGGCCCCAAGGACCAGCTTCAGCACTAAGCAGCTGACCGAGCTGGAGAAGGAGTTCCACTTCAACAAGTACCTGACGCGGGCCAGGCGGGTGGAGGTGGCCAGTGCCCTGCAGCTCAGCGAGACGCAGGTGAAAGTTTGGTTTCAGAACAGACGCATGAAGCAGAAGAAATTACAAAGAGACGGGCTGCTCTGCGACCCGATGCCCGCGGCACTGCTCTCACACGCCGACACATTGGACACCTGCCCCTCTCCTTGACCGACCTCGCCAAAACACCTGCCCCTGAACTCCTGAACCGCAGGAGCTGCATGACGCGTTACACATGCAAGGGCGCCTGCCTGCAGATGTTTTGATGCCAGTTTGCATCGCTTTCAATTAGGCTTCACCTTTATTTGCTTACCACGATGGATGCTTATCGCAAGAAGCGCAATGCCAAGTTTCTTCATGCAAGAACGGGTCAAAACAATTTGTCATCCTCTCCCGGCTTCAGACTGGCGCTCTGATTTGAATATTAAAATCCAAGTCATTGCATCGCGCTCCATATCTACACAATGTAAACAAGGAAACAAAATTAAATTAATTGTCCGTAGAAACTGTGGCAGACTATTTGTTTTTTATTTGTACAATTTATCCAGGAACTGACTTTACTTACATATGTATTCATCAGGACACGTGCTTCCTAGTTTGGTTTAAAATAATTATTTGTTATTTATTAAAAGTCTACTTTTGAAATTGTTTGTTCTAGTGACATAAGGAAAATACATTAGTATTTAGTAGCCTAAATTTGACTAATTATTCCAACAGATTACAATACTGCTTTCTCAACCAATTTAAAATGCAGCAGATTTCTTTTTATATTTCTTAAAAAGCAGTTTGTCTCTGACACATTTGAGGAAAGATGGACCTGTTGTAGCCAAATCACGTCTTTAACATGTTAGCAGATAATTAGCCTACCAGGCTAATGAGCTTTCATGTTATGTATTTGGCCCGGTTTTGCGGTGTTCATCCACGGATTAAAATGCCATAATTGATTGATAGATTTATTGACCGCTCGCATTACGAGTATTGATCCGTGGTGATCCATCTATTTGAGGCACAAATCTAGGAGCATTTGCGTGCGTCTGTAACTGCATGTTAATGGAATGTGGAAACATCACGATCGGGAGTTGTTGCGTCTTTTATTACCTCTATATACGCATTAGAAAATGTCAATTTAGCTTGAACACTCATGCGGGAGAGCAGACAATAAAACGCTGTCTTGGCTGTTTTGCAGATCAACCAATAAATTGTTTGGCCCCAGCAGCTCGAGCTGCTAAATATTCCTTCCAGATTCACATTTCATCTCATACCAAGTAAATGATTGTAAACTCGGCCCTTCATGACAATGCGTTTCTGTCATGTTAATGTCTATTCTAATATCAATATATGAGACCAATGGCCACATTCATTCTATGTATTGGCATGTTTTTGTTTTGCTTTAATTAGCGGTTATTGCACTGAAGGTTAGCAAAGCGGATGTTAATGACAACAAAGGAATTCAACTAAAGTAGGTGCGTTTTACACCTTTAACAGGTGTCCTCATTGGAATTTGGCTTTTAAATGAAATACCCCACTAATACAATTAGTATTAGACTGTTGCACCCGCAGGAGTGGACATGGAGTAAATATATGCGGTTACACCGGAGTTCACCTCTAACCTCGGGGCAGCGGTGACCCGGTCAGCGGCTCAGAGAAACATGCACCATTCATTTGGGTGACCTCGAAGTCTCTCTCTCTCTCTCTCTCTCTCTCTCTCTCTCTCTCAGAGAGAAAGAAAGAAAGAAAGACAGCTGAGCGAGAGCTTTCTTTCTTTCTTTCTTTCTTTCTTTCTTTCTTTCTTTCTTTCTTTCTTTCTTTCTTTCTTTCTTTCTTTCTTTCTTTCTTTCTTTCTTTCTTTCTTTCTTTCATTTTATCTTTTCCCCCAGCATCTCAGAACGCTTTGTTCGTGACTCTATGTCCACCCAGTAATATTTCATCCAGCTAAATAGAGGGGCGACTAGGCCATATAATAATTGTTCATATTATAATTCCATACTAGGCCACATAAAGCTCCCCCCTACACACACACACACACCTAGAGCTAACCTAATTTTTGCCCTATCTCTTATTTTAATAAGCCAAAAAATATGCTCCTGGCTCCACTTTATAAACTGGATGAAAGAGTCTTTTCACCTAGTGTGTTTTTGGATATAAACTACATACCTATTTTTAATAGCAAAGTTGAAAAATTAAAGTTACTTGAGCATGCTGAACAGTTAATACGATTCCATGTCTGAGCCAGTATAAACAAAATTTAGAACAATTATTTATAACATGCAGGCTGCTTATATTTCATAAATATGTACTTGAATAATTTTTGAAGAATTTACACATTAATCCCCTCCAAACAATATCTTGTTTTATAGGGTTCATCTCATTAATATTAACTGAAAGCTAGAAAGGAAGGAAAGCTCAAACTTCAAGGGCTGCAGAGGAGCTTTTGACTGTGCAAACATTTGAAAGTTTTATTTGTAATTGATACAAATGATTTTACATGGAAGCTAGACTAAAAAATGTGTTGAGCCCAATTTATTTGAAATTTGCATTTAAACAAAATACACACCATTAAGGTCGCCTTCTCTAAACAAAATAGCACAAAGTGGAATGTTTAACAAAACCTTCGAATGTGTCTGTCTTTTTTAATGTAAATAAGTGTGCACTTGTGAAGGTTATGAGGATGATGATGATGAGGTCAATAATGTTGAAACAATGTGATGATAAAACAGTGTTTGAAAAATTGGTACCCCATGTCCACTGCGCCTACTGAGAAGTGTGTTAGGGTGACCTTATTAGAAACTCCTTTATCATCTTGTGCAAATTTGTTCCCTTGCCACAAGGCTTCAAGTTACAGGTTGTAATGTGCACAGAAGAAGCTTGCAGCAGGTATAAACTCAGACTTTGTTTTAAATCCAAACTTACTTCATCACAGTTTCTACTATATAATAGACTCACTAAGAATTGTGCACTGATTTAAAATAGTAGAGAAAATGTGTGGAGGAAAAAAACTTAATGTGAGTTATAGGGATGAGGTGAAGGTGAAAAGAAGAGTTGATTTGTTTTGGGTGAACTATCACTTTAATTTCATTCCGTGGCAGCTTCAGCATTTGCCTCTCAATTGATGAAAGGCGAACCACATTGTTTGTTCAGACCTGACATTTAGTTCGAAAGCATTTGAGTGTGACTCTACTCTGATGAATTTGTGCTCTTCTGTAATTCCTTCCTGGAGATATACGATTGGTTCACGAGACTGACAGCTGTGCTTCGTTTATACATGAGCAAACACATGGTAAATGGAAAGAAAATAAAACCACAATAACTCAGCTGAAAATGTATTACTGCCACAGGTTGTAACAGTGATGATATTAAACAAGTTGGACTTTCCTTCCCCTTTATTTGTCTTTTCCCTTCCTATACAGCAATAATTTCTCTATTGAAATTCATTCCAAAATCTACTTTATGTAACTAATTTATCCAAAATCAATAAGAAACTTATTCATAATAAAGTATAATAGATTAATTATGCATCACTAATGTAAAAATACCTACATTATTTGTAAAAGTGTAGTAATTATTTTTTAATAAAACACTGTAATTGAGATATCAAACTTATATATAGTTCATCATGAATAAGGCTATTGACCATCTTCTGTAGTGTCTTCAATTGTAAATTACACTGTAAACCCAGATTTAGTTTAACTTTTAGTAGTTACCTCTTATTCTTTCATGTTTTGTTAAAAGCAAAGGCTCATGGGAAAATATATATGTTCTGAACGGTTTCTGTCCCAGTTAAAGTGTGTTTTAATAATGTTCTGTTAATATTTTGGGTGTGCATTTATGTTATCTGGGTTTTAGTTCTGTATGACTGATTTAGTGTTCATATCTACATTTAATGTTGTACCATGACAGACCCGAGTGGGGATGAGGTAAAGTGCCACATGCACATATTGGTCACTATTAACTTATATAATTGAGTGAAATGGTCCTTGCAGTACAATTGAATGTGTACTGTTATACTTTGTTTTTTTTTAACATTTATATTAAATACATTGCTCTTAAAACATTCTGTTATAAAGGAAAAAACATATTTATCTAAATAAATTACATCTGTAGTAATAATGAAGTTGCCTATTGTTATATTTTGTGTTTTTCAACATGCCTATTTTAGACAAGTTTCCAGAAAATAAAAAAATTATGTTTATTAATTACTTTTAGTAATGACTAATGTAAATTTGACTTGTCTACTGCATCAACTTACCGCTCTGTGTTAATACAACTTGACCTGATAAGTGTTACCTTGTGTAAAAACTTATAAACTTGTAAAGGTTTTAGGTAACGGGTTTCCACTCAAAATTCTAGTAAAGTCAACTAATTTGGGAAAACAGTGTAGCTGATGTAAGCAGCTGTTACAGTTCTACTGAGGAGCACTGCGTGTCTTGAGCAATGAGAGAACATATACTGCTTACAGCATATCTCACACTATGGTTTAAATGATCACATATAAGTGGGTTCCTTCTGAGCTCATTGTAATTAATGCTAAGTTGACCCTAAATTAACTTTATGCATAATATGCATGTAATATCCTCACCGGTGCTCTGGGGAATAAAATCAATTGATCAAGTTAAGCTCTTTCTAACTCTATGTGAAGCACTTGTAGATAGTTCAGTTGCTGTTGTTGTAATTACAGATCATTTGAATGCTCTCCTCCCTTTTTAGTTTTTCTGCTCGTCTGATTTTACTGTTTTTCTTTATTTGCAAAGACTTTCATGCTCTATTAGTCTTTTTGATCAGGCCACTTCACATATTTGACTACCAAACAATTTGTGCATCAAGAAAGTTGAAATGAAGTGCACCTGTTTTTGTGTGTGAGTGTGTGTGCGCATATTTGGATGCCCTGTGTACAATTACACAAATATGTGTTTTGTTTCTGAGGTGCTACTAATAAAGCGAATAGATACAAAGCACCTATTTGAATAATTGTTCACTCACATGCACACACACACACACACACACACACACACACACACACACACAAAAATACATAAATAACACATTCTGACAGTGCTACAGTGAACAACATGCACACCAATCCAGTCCTTGCTTTCTCCTCTTTTGCTCCACTCCAGGGAGCAGATGTTTGGGGACAGCTTACAGCCTCAGCGAATTTCTGTGTACAAAGCAAACAGCAGCACTCAGCACTTCTGGCTGCAAAGGGAAATTTGCTCTTGAAAGGGGGGGGGGTCAAGGGGAGGCCTTTGAGTCAATATTAAGTATCATGAGGATGGGAGGCGAGGGAGAAAAGAGTGAGAAAGGGTGCACACAGAGGTGAAACTGTGTCAGGGCTTGTTGCATAAAAAAAAAAACTCAGTTTCCTGAGACATCTGGTGCTGTATGTCAGAGCAGTGTGGGGTAGCGTTATATACAGTGCATACAGTATCTCCCTGTGGCATCACGCCGCATCAGTAAAATCAACCAAGGTTGCCCTGCTACATATCTGATTGAGTCTCTGACCTCTCCCATGACGCTTTGTTTACTCACTAGTTTGGATTGCCCTTTCAAAACTTGCAGACAAGCACAAAGTGAAGGGAAGAAAGGGGGAAACAATGGAATAAGCCTTTACAGAGTTTGCTGATACTGCATGTGAGACATCAGCTAACACCAGCAATTCTAATGATGCTATTGACATAATCCACTGATTTAATGGCACTAGTCTTGTGGTGGCATGCTGCATGTGCTCTCTTCAGCTTGTGTTCTGAGGAAAATTGCACCAGTTTTTAAAAAAAACTGAAAATATCTTCTGGCTGACACAATTTTTGTTATTTTGTTTACATGTCATTACACTTAAGTGTATGATATGAAACTACTTAAATAAATGAATGTTTTTTTAAAATCATTTTTTTATTCCCCAAATGTTTACAATTCAGCTTTACCACAAATTCTCTTATGAATAGGCTCAAACATACAAATACACTCCTATGTCCCAACATGTGTGTCAGTACACACATTTTGACCTCTCATCAGTGTATTATAATCCCAAAACAAACCATCATAAATGAGCCCTGCAATGCTTATTTGTCTGAAAGAAAGCAACCACCTCCTCCTCTGCCCCTGGGGCGAGGTTGCCATAGTGACAGATTCATAGACATATGGAGAAAGAGGAGAAGGGGAGCCGAGTTGAAGGGGTGGAGCTGCATGGGTGAGATGGAGGGGGACAGAGGAGAAGGGGATGGGTACCGGTTTGAGGACGTTGGCGCTCTGTCTTTCAGATGTGTCTTTGTGTTTCATCTGTCAATCAGCCATCCGTGTCAGTCTGTGCTCAGTGAGGGAACCGTTCATGAACTTTTCTCAATCAATTTTCTGTCAGATGCCATTTTGGCTATATTTCATCAGGGAAGGGATTGATTCTTTTGCCGGCTTTACAGCCCAAAAAACACACAATGTGCAGGGGAGCCACAGGCAAATAATTCAGTAGAAATGAGTATTATTAAATTGATCTAGCAGGCTGTGTTCACATTTTGCATTCTCTGGCCATTTTCTTGTTTACACGAATGACCAATCAACATAGAAAAACAAACATACAGATGTTTTTGCTCCTCGTTAATTAGACTCAGATGATGTAATCAACCTTTCAGCCAACCTGAGGACAGCTTGACAATGGACAGGGAGAAGAGGAAAAGGAAGCGAGAGAGTGAGAGGAAAGTAAAGGGGGCTAGGGATGAAGTGCCATCAGGACTGGCTTTGTCGCTATAAAAACACATTTTTTCATCAGCCATTTTATGCAAAAGCGGAAAACCAGGTGCTCAATCAAACCTCATGCCCACTGTTTTCATCTTCATCCCTCCCAGCGCTTCTCCACACAAATCTTCTGTGTGCCTTTCCTTGTGCCATTCTTCTCCTCTTCTTCCTTGTTTCCATGTAATTCGTCTTCCCCGCTCTCCTCTCCTTTCCCTGCCTCTCCACTGCCTGCTCTCCAACTGATATGAGAGAGTGACCCATGGGCCCTCAGGGGTCAAGTGATACAAGGTCACTGGCAGGTCATCTCTGCTGACTGGCTGACCTCTAAAAGGACTTCTGGAAGGAGCCAATCAGGTCTTGTTCCTTCCCCCCTAAGGCAGATCCCCCTCCCCAACTCATCAGCAGCCCGTGTCACATGACCAGGGCGAGGCGTCAGAGGGAGGATGATTAATGATGCTTTTAGTACCTGTTTAGAATGAAGCTGTCCACACCGCACTGTAATTACCCACTCCCAGGCGGCAGCTGCCCAACATAATTGCTTTTTGTTTGTTGACCTGGTTTATTGAGGAGAAAGATGGCTTTGGCTGGGTAATATGTAGATGTATGTACAGTATACAGAGGTGAGGATGAACAGTATGTATGTTGAAAATTTGGTTGACAGTGTGTTCGAGATCCACGTAACAAAAATGTTAGTGAGAAGGTGTGTACATCAGCGGTGTGTGCAGTTAGGCGAGATACAAGACACACTGAGACATGCAACCCTCCCACTTAAGGTCAAAGACAGCCACAGACCTCTTGTGCAATGTTACTGCATACCACTGGAATACACAAGTATTCAACAAGCTCAGTTAATGAGGGGTGTATTCTGCCATACATAATTTATTTCAACATCTCAAAAGCACGAGCGCTGTGTTGCTCTGAAAATGTAAAACTAAGTTCAGAAGGTCAGTGGAATACCGCACCCACAGACCCCCCCACACACACTTCTTTGGCTACATGCCTAAGGCAAATATGAAAATTTCAGTACCTGGGGCGCATGCCACGAGGACAGTGACAATGAAACCCAGATAAACAGCCCCTCGTTTGACCTATGAAGAGCATAAATTTACTGCCCATAAATCCTTGAGTGTTTCAGCTCCGTTTGGCGCATTTGCCGTGCCTCTACCCAGACAGAGAGAGGCAAGTGTCGGGTATCAGTGCTGCTGTATGAGCAGCTTTCATCCTGCTCTTGGTTCTCACATAACTCAGTCCTGCAGCCTTTATCACCGCCTCATAAATAACTAGGCTATCGCCTGATAATGTCCGCTTAATGCTTAGTCAATAAAGCCCACAGTAAGAGGGGCCTTTTTTAGCCTCTCTCCTGTACATAAATATAAACAGTGCAGTAGATTGATGTGATGGGCAGGCTCTTTCTACACTGGGACAAAAAGAGGCAGCGTGTGGGCCCAGGAGCTGAAGGTGGGCTGTGGGGCTGCAGGTGTTTAGAGGAGATAGTGGGCTGTAATGAGGGGGCTGCAAGAGAAGGGCTGAGTGGATAGCCTTGACTGATCACCTGTGAAAGGCACACACAAATGATAGCACACAGAAACTAATGTGCAAAGGCACATGCGCACATAGAGACGCTCATTCACACCCACACACACACACTAATGCCATCATTAGTTAACCCATTGGTGTCGAGGCCTGCTGCACAAAAGCTCATCCTCCCTATTTGAAGGGCATTAGAGCAGCATGATAAAGAGACTCCCAAATTAACTTCTTTTATATCTTGTTAGCATCTTTTCCTAATGTATTGACACATTTGCAAAACTGACCACATGCTGCTACCACAGAATGATATCCAGGGATCTAGGTTGCATTGTCTTGTACACATAGCAGGGACAGTTTTTCGACCATTCACACTAGTCATCAGACCATCCAATTCCAATGAGAGGCCAGGGGCAGCTGTAGTCAGTGTAATGGCTGGAATGGGATCAGACTGAGCCCTGGGGAGACAGAAGAGACAGACAGGGATGTTACCGGGTTGAACGAGGAGGGCTGATTGTGATCCATGAGTTAGTCAGTGCAGCAGCACCTGGGCTTGGAGCAGCAGCTGGGAGAGATGGGCAGGGTGACATGGTGTGGGTTCAAAATGAGAGGGATGATCCAACCAGCTTATATTGACATACTTGGTGGGCTGCAGTTGGTGGTTTGGTTGTTGTACTTGAGACACATTTTGTCAGACCAGGTTCAGACCCCAAGATTAGGCAATTCAATAAATAGGGCAGAGGTTCCTGCTAATTTATATCCCCCATTTAAAATTGTGTTGTGAAATCCTGAACCCAACTGAATCTGGATTTGTTTTGGGAATCATCTGGAAGTTTTCTTTCTCTTTGCCTGGAGCTTTCATTATTACCAAATAAACATAATGGATCTATTAAAAGAGATCTTAGTGTCACTTCATTATGGCTAAGCTTGCCAAACCCTCATTGGCTGATGATTGTGCTTAGCTCAATGATGACTTTAAAGCACGTTAGCATCCAGTTAGATTCCGAGATGTCAGGGAAGGTGTATGTCAACAACAAAGAAGTCCAGACCAAAAATAAACTGAATAAGTTCAAAGGGACGTTTATTACTTTAACATTGTTCTGATGTTTGGTAATGTAACAGATTGCAACTAACGATCAAAAGGAGTTGCAGAAAACACAAACACAATTTTATTCACCAAAACATGTCATTGTGATCTTGAAGCTGAACTACCATTTGCGGCATGTGGGAGCATAAAAGAGCTCAAATTCAAAGCACAACAAAGATGAGTCAGATAATAGAATTACTATTTTCAAGCAAGAATTTGGCAGATGATGCAGGTCAGTATGTGGTTTCAACTTAAATATGTATCTGTTGCTTAGGGTCCAGACAGTTTACATATTTACCAAATCCACTACAGTAAACCTGGGAATTCTGAAAAACTGGTTTACATCAAACTTCAGGAGTTTCTTACAAGAATTTGAAAGTATATTGAAAATATGACATTTTACATTACGTTTGTAATTATCATATGCTGGAATCCTCTGCTATCAAACAGAAGACATTTACTTCAATAAAAACGTATCTTATCAAACCAAATACATAACAAAGCCAAACACAACTAGACCGTGGTGCACACTGGGTATCACTCTCTTGGAAAAAAAATAATGAGTTTATAATTAATGCATAACATGTAAGGCCGTGTAATGTAAATTAATGACTGACCACCCAACCTTGAAGTTGCAAGAAGGACTATTTCCTTACCATAGAGATGCTAGTTGCTCTTAGCATAGATTGGGGGGTGGCTGTAGCTCAATTCGTAGTTGGGCTGGGAACCAGCGGGTCGCTGGTTCAAGTCCTCGTTCGGACCAAAAAGTATGGTGGTGGACTGGTAGCTGGAGAGGTGCCAGTTCACCTCCTTGAGCAAGGCACCAAACCCCCAACTGCTCAGGGCGCCTTTCCATGGGCAGCCCCATCACTCTGACATCTCTCCATTAGTGCATGTATAGGTACTGAGCATGTGTGTGTTATTCAGGCCTGTGTGTAATATGTGTAATAACAACAGAGTGTAAATTGAAATTTCCCCTTGTGGGATTAATAAAGTATACATTATTATCCCCTTTTAGCAGCAGAGTAACAGCTATTTTTCAACAGAATGCAAAGAGATGGGATTATTACAGATGAGTTTGTCTGACTCTGCGTAAATAATACAATAAGCCTATTTGATTAAATGTTGGGTGTATTTAAATACATTAGACCCAGTGTGTCTGCAGAAGCATCAGTGTCATCTACAGCTCATACTAGACCTCATTCATGAATATTTACCTCAGTGGATAGCACTAGGAGATTTTAAAAATATCTTTTTGTCCAACATTCAAATATGTAATATTGCTTAAGATTCTTGTTTGTGGATTATTGGACATATTTCTCGATTAAAAGTTGTAGGGATTTGATTTTGAAGGTGTCTAAAGCTAAAGCCACAAAACCTTTTAGGGGCTAGAAGGCAATGCAGAATTCAAACTTCACATTCAAATATTTTTACTCCTGTTTTAGCTAAAGTTTGGAAATTTGTCTCAAAAAAATACTGCAGAGTAAGTGACCATCTACTGACTTGAACTTCTTGCATTAAAAATTCCCTCACAACACCAGCTGTACTAAGGGTGAGGTGGGGCAAGGGCCAGATTTAGGAGGAAGGTGAGGTAGGGGGTGCCCACAAACTAGTTGTGGCACTGCGGCAAATGAATCTCCTAGGTAATGGAGACAGAACTATTGCAAAATTAGGAGTGACATTAACTGGGGTATCAATAAATAAACCTCTAATTAGGAAAAAAGAAGCGGAGCAGGAACAGCAGCACAGGGGGAGAATATCAATGGCACGCTCACATCTGTATGCAGGCACAGGCCTCTGGTGAGGGGCTGGGCCTCACAGGAGCTCCACCAATGGTATTAGCTCACCCATCCATTCCTTACCCGCCCTGGTGGAGAGCATGCCCACTCTTTGACTGTGCAGTGAACCCAGCACACAGTTCCCCCGCCTCCAAGGCTCCTTGCATGTGCAGCCCCCAGTTTCTCCAACTGTCCTTCTCTTCTCCTATATTCTCTTCTCTTCTCCTATATTCTCTTCTCAGTGTGCTGATGTGCTCTGTGACTTCACTATGATTGATTGTGGTGGGGGTCCTCCACTCCCTTGGTGAGAGAGAAAATGGAGGATGGAAAACAGGGGAGAGGGGGAGTGGGGAATGGGCAAAGCTGAAAAGCCTGGAGAGAGAGAGAGAGAGCCTATGATGTGTAAAATGAAATAGAAGCAGTATTTGTGTATGTACTGTCTGCAGGTCTGCACACATGTATGTGTCTCCATCTGTTGGTATGGAGTATGCTTATGTAAAATGTATTCATGTTAGTAAAAATGAAGATAAACTACTGTCTGTGCATGCCCTGAGTCGATGAGCAGGTATGGTTCCAGTTTTAATGTGTCAGGATTAGTTGGATGTCTGGCCAGCAGAGGGGTGTGGAGGTGCAACCTAGGTGTTGGTGGAGGTTGTGGGTAGAGGGGTGTGTGACGCTGACCGCTCCCTGTCTCTCCCCCTCTGTTCCCTGGAGGGTAATAAAGACTGATGACAGTGATGCTGTGCCATCCGGCTCCACAGTCTCCACTGCACAACCATTTGCGCCATCATTTATCCCGCTCCCCCCTCCCCGCTCTAATTCTGCTTTAATAACCGCCAGCTCCATTCATCAGTGTATTGACGGGCATGACAGGCGGTGCAGCACACACTAACTCCCTGCCCTTTACTCGCTCACAGCTGGGGTCAGCACGAGGTCACACAGTCAATAATCACAACACACCTCACTGTCACCTTGGAGCGACTGCATGGCCTGCATATCTATCCTCACACATGCTCAAGCTGCTCATTTACTTTACTGCTTAGTACCCAGCACTGTGCACATTTGTTACGGTCTCAGAAACTATGGGCAGAGTTAGAGCAGAACCACAGGAGACATGCACAGCAGAGAAAGTGTTGATGTTGCTCCTCTGGTGATCCAAATATGTGAACATGGACTCTGGTCCATTAAACGGAGTTGGATTATTCCATTTCTAAAGTGTCAAAAAGATGTATTCTTCTTTCAAAAACTTTAAGGGTAAGTCTGTCATACACAAAATCATTACACTTTGCTCTCACACTTTGAAGGAGAAGGTGGGGGGGGCTAGAGTCATTTGTTACAGGTGCAGCGTCTCCCTTTCTCTCCTTGGGCATTCACCTTTTCATATGCAAAACATGTCCTGCTGTCCTCCAACTCTAGCACAGTTTGCTGCCGTGACACATTTTTTCTTCATTTCAGCTTGACAGTGACATTTATGTTCATTTGCTCAGTGCAATTGTGAGGCATCTGGAGAGGCTGTTTCCCATTTTTTCTCTCCTCCCTCACCTCATTCCTTTTTTCTCTTCTGACAAACATATTAATGCACATTTGCATGCCACAGTGACTAAGCCCTTGATGAACAGTTGGATTTTCGGGAACACACAGAGGAAAAACACCTCTGCAATTATACATGGCAAGAAGACTGGGGAGTCTGATGGAGTCTACTGTTTTTAGATAGATTACACTGTACATGGTAACTCAGATCATAGCCAGGATCAGTGGCACTGGGAACCTGCACCAGTCCATGAATCTTGTGATGCTGCTGAGTATGGTGGTGCTGGGAGTTGTGGTGCACTGGGGAGCTGAACATGCTGCACCACTGCGCTGGACCAGGTGGCACCCACCCTTCTTCTTTTTCCATGGTCACATGATTTATCCCTGTGCCCTCGTAGAATTTGCAGTCCCTTTCCTGACCCATACAACGCAGACAAGCTTACATTACATTGGGACAAACAATGTGGGGCACAAATGTTCTGATAAAAAGCAAGAAATTGCATTTTCTATTTAAATACATTGCCTAGTGTACCTTCAGACATATGCACAAACACTTTCCAACCCCCAGCCTTGCTTCACCTATCCTGGCCAGGCAGCAGCAGCCAGGGGTGCGGGTGCTGAGGGCTCTAATCCGAGGTGCAGGTCCCATCGGCAAGGATCATTGATCTAATTAATAACGTGGCACAGAGAGGGATGGCAGTCATTAAGGAGCCACGGCTGTGTGTGCTGAGCTGCGGTGGGCTTCTGTATGGGTTTGCGTTTTAATGTGTGTGTGTGGGGGGGGGATGGAAAGGCGGGTTGGTGTCGGGAGGGGGCACTGCAGACACAGGGACTCACTCTGGCATGCAACCCCTTGATTAATAACTCACAGAGGCCAAGCAAACATGAAAGCACATTTTATACAGCCAGGCACACATATACTTATGCAAACACACATACAACATGGATATAAATGCATGCACACAATTCACATGTATACTTAATTAACTGAAGTGAAACTTCAAATAGACTCAGTTGAATTTGTGTAAGGGTCAGCCAGAGTACAGCTGAGCAGGATTTCCCTTTCTCTTTATATCAATGAAGCCAACTCTGTGTGCTACTCAAGTTTAGACCACACTCAGACACAACCAGAGAAGCACAGTGCTCCATGGGGCTCTGTATAAAACACTCTGGTGCACCAGCAGATCCTATCGTTTCCAGTCTGCAGACATATGTTAGGAGGCGCTGTATACATCGCCAATATTTACTATAGGCTAGGGGACCAGAAGGCTAAGAGCACTTAGTTGTGTGAGGCAGCCCAATAGCTCAGCCTGGGCTAATGAAAGGAAACAACAGGAGCAATTAGCAGTGTAAACAAACAGCTCGCTGAGGCTCCAGTCTCCAGCCTCCCCCCTGACAGCAAACGGACTGGCAGCCTGGAGTAGGAGGTAATTGGGGGAGCTAGGAGCCGAGACAAAATCAATGGCAACGCATGCACAGACACAGCACGATTACTCACCACTCTGTGTCACAGCCCCGGGGATTCAAACACGACAAGGTATTGTAGCAGGTTTGACCCTGCCAAGCTTACACTCACCTTGGGAAATGCTGCTCTACTGTACCCCACTTGGGTTCAAATGTGCACATACTTATA
Organism: Percina caprodes; assembly: GCA_013375575.1. Taxonomy (NCBI): domain Eukaryota; kingdom Metazoa; phylum Chordata; class Actinopteri; order Perciformes; family Percidae; genus Percina; species Percina caprodes. Next base: position 776,411 of record JABXJD010000087.1, read on the forward strand.
CAGCTACACTAACGTTCATTTCAGCACATGGACAACAAGACACAGAGACAGACACAGGCTCTCACACTGAAAACTGACACGACACAGCATAAAAGCATCACACTGTCCACTGGCCATACAGGGGCCTAACAACCTTCCTCTCAGTGTAATTGATCTCATCTTGGTGCCATTTATGTGTCTGCTTGTGCACTAATGTCTCCTACTCACTCACTCATTGGGAAGCATCAGAGTCTAGTGCGACCATATGACTGCGGCCTGCAGACAGCTGCGCTGAAGCCATGGTCATGTAAGTCTCCTACCTCTGTCTGAGTGGAGCTGCAGGGAAGAGGGGAATCGCTAATGCAGGAGGATGGCAAGGACTTCCACTCTGCAGGGCACATTCTGCTGCAGGCATGGGGCTTCTGTTGTCCCTGAGTGCTGGCCAAGACAATAATCAGCAATAGAGACTTTCCTGCAGAGTTTTACAAAAGTCTCCCATACATCAATTATGGGATGTTTTTCCAAGTACAGGTTTCGTCTGAATCTGTTGGCTCTTGTCTTGGGCAGCAAGATGGCATAATTGCAAGAACACATTGGAGGTAGAAATATTCAGATCCTTCCCATTCAAGTACAAGTACACTATAAACCCAGATTCAGTTGTAATTAAACTTTTTAACTTATTCTTTCATGTATTAAAAAAAACAACCTATTCCTTACTAAATCACATTAGTTGTTTGCAATAATCAACTTAAGTATGATGTGAACAGATCATATTAAGCAGAGATTACTATGGATCTTAAGTTTCTGTATGGGAAGGGTGGGTCATTTGAACTGAAGTGCAAAGGCTCATGGGAATAAAAGATATGTTCTGAACAATTTCTATCCTGGTTAAAGTATGTTTCAATAATGTTCTGTTAATGTTTTTGGTCTACATTTATGTTATATGGGTTTTAGTTTTGTATGGTTGATTTAGTGTTCATGTTTATCTACATTTATTGTTGTGCCTTGACCCAGGTGGGGATTGATGATGTCTGGGCAGTGAGCATGTGTTCAGTGGCATGTACCCAGATTGGAAAGTAGCATCACTGTTACCTGAGTGAACACCTGAGTGAAGTTTACTATACAGTACAATTCATTGGAAAATAGCTTGCCTTTCTGTTTTTTTTTTTATTCACATGCATTGTTCTTAGAGTCATGCTGTCATGAAGGAAAATAAATATATACTGTATATGGTCAGATTATTTTGTTAGCAGTGATAAGTAGCTTAATGTTATATATTTATGTTTATTTGCATGTTTAAAATTATAGTGCGTAGTTTCTGTCTCCCCCATTAGGAATTTTAAATAATGACAACAAAACTCTTGGTGCATCCACATGGTACAAGCCTTCTGTGATCGAGCACCACCCCCACCCCTCCTTCATGCAGTTGCTAGAAGCCAAGGAGGACACAGAGGATTAAAAAAAACATGACGGACTCTTCAGAAGAGATAATTATATTCACTTGATTTTCTGCCATACTGAGAAATACAGATAGAGTAATGTGGAGCTGCTAGTCTTAATTAGCTTTGTATCAACTCATCTGGCAATAGCTTTATATAAAAAGTTGAGCACTAAAGCTTTAACTTAACATGCTTATTTTAGACAACATTATTCGAGAAGAAAAGAAATGACTAATGTAAACTTGATTTGTCCTTACCACTCTGTGTTAATACAACTTGACCTGTTAAGTGTCACCTTGTGTAAAAACGTAGACGGTTTTAGGCAACGGGTTTCCATGCAAATTTCTAGTAAACTAATTCGGGTAACAGTGTACCTCAATATAAAAATGGTCTATCGTGAGTAAATGTCCCTTACAGGATGAGGTATTATATTTAAAATGTAAGTAGGTACCAAAAGTAAAAGTATATAAAAAAACATAAATTTTATTATTGATTAATATTCGTGATGCAACATGTAAGCAGAATTTAGATGTTGTAGCTTTAGGTGGAACTAATATTTCTATTATCATCTTATTATATAGTATGGTATTATATTTTATAATTTTTATTTTAATTTAAATTTGTTTATTAATCCCCAGGGGGGCAATTACAATTTACACTCTGCGTACACACTTTTGTTAGTAATCACACACAGGCCTGAAATACACACACATGCTCAGGACCTATACATGCACTAATGGAGAGATGTCAGAGTGAGGGGACTGCCAGCTGAACCAGCGCCCTGAGCGGTTGGGGGGGGGTACGGTGCCTTATAAGATGATTATATGTGATAATGGATTGTCTGAATCTGCAAAATTACAGGTATAGCTTTCAAATAAATGTAGTGCAGTTAGTATATAAAGGGGCATAAATTGGTTAGTAAAATGCAAACATCTCAAAATTGTACAAAAATAGTAGAGCTGAAATGATGATTGATTTCATTGGCAGTAAAATAATTGGCAACTATTTTGACATTTTTTTACTTTTTAGGGCAAAAGAATTCTAACCATGTCCTCATTCCACATGCTCAATTGTGAGGATTTGCTGCATCTCGCTAATTTATGTTATTGCGAACTTAAAGGGAAACACCATCTAACATACCCATTAAAACATAAAATGTACCCATATACTCAAAACATCCCCCTGGGTGCTTTCAGTGTCATTTAAATCATCTTTCCAAGTCTATATCCTTCGCGTTCCATTTCCAGGATTGCTCCAATGCTGCAGGAAATTCCGCCGAATGCATGTATTTTCCGTTTCCTTCCACTTTCTTTGTGTTGGAATTTTAAACTCTGGTCAATTTGTGAGGACTATGGTTAACTGCTCCTCAGATCTCTGCATGGCATACTGAGACAGCTAGCTAGACTATCTGACCAATCTGAGGTTTTTCTCGCACAACTATTTATGCAGCAGCATTTAGCACCACCCATGAAGGCTCTGATTGGTTTAAATAAATGCCATTAACCCAGAGCACCTTTTCCTCCCATCCCCAAATGTTACATATAGTAGCCAGACCCTCTCTCAGTGTGCTTTTGAGGAGGGTCTGGCAAAGCGAGACTACATCTTTCCCAATTCATTGTCTATGGAGTTGTTCTAGACTTTATACTTAATAATATCACAAGTTTTAGTTGAAGCATTCTAGTTTTTGTATTTGGAAGAGAGTTGTTCATGTTTACTAATATTTTAGTCTTGGGAATATTATGTATGAATTTTGAAAATGGGCGTAGTTCCCTTTAATATCTTTGGGCTTTGGACTGTTGGTATGACAAAACAAGCTATTTGGGCTTAGTGAAATTGTTTTTTCATTATTTTATGTTGCCATGACAAAACTGGTTGAAGCCTTCATTTGCTTGATGGTGATATATTGTACACGTACGCCTCTACCCAATGCTTGCATCGGCTGGATACGGTGTACTATTACACTCTGAGGTTTAAGCTCGATGCCAGAGTTCAGTAGCCTTCATTGGCCTTGCACAGACTCATTCACAGGTACATAGATATAGTACATATTTAGTATTTAGTCCATTCTTGGTCTGCGCCCCTCTTATCTTTGTGTGTATAAATTACCCTAAACTAGTAACTATTGTTTGCACTCAAATGAAACCCTCACTAAGGTCTGCACTGAAATGGGCAAAAAGACCTTTACGTCTTCTGCACCTGCAGCCTGGAACCACTTGGCTGATCCCAATGAGGGCATTTAAAAATGTAGTAGAGGGTTTGGAGGATTATTTAATTAAAATATGTAACAGTTTCCTCCAGTCGGTCTTCTTAGGCACATGATTCTGAGTTTTATTTGTGCTTTTAATATTTTGCTTGTTTGTTGTTTGAAACACTGTATTGCTGCTTTCTTGGCCAGAACTCCCTTTAAAAAGAGATTTTTATATCTCAATTGGACTTGCCTGAAAAATGAAAGAAGAAATAAAAAAGAAGACTTTTTTGACTGAACAATTAGCTGATAAATTGAGAAAATATTCCCCATCAATAATAAAAAATAATTATAATAATTATTAGTTGCTGCCATTGAGAACAGTATTTGAGTTACGGTCCACCACTGCATACAGCAGAATGCATGAATTCAAGCTTTTGTGTCAATAATAATTTAATTTGTGTCAATCAGTTTTGGGTGGCCTAAAAATGCCCCAACAATAATCTAAATAAAAAATTGCATCAGCGTCAATGAAGTATCCTTAAGCATCGACTCCCTGCTGCCTGCTCAGTGAAAAGAGAATTTTCTGAAAGTGTCACATTGTTATTATAATTATAAATTCTTCCCTATCTGTGATGGTAGGATTCAGGATATTGGTGAATGCTGCTCTTTACTTACAAGTCACTTAACAGCATCAGAAAAACCCAAACTGTGAGGAAAATTGAATGACGCAAGATGGTGTTTCAAGAGGGATTCCACATGGACATGAATTTTGAGCTCACAGTGCAGCTTAATCTGGATATAAGAGATTTATTCCATCATTTATGATTAAGAAATTTGGGGGGGGGGACACTACATTCATCACCTACCTCAGCAACATTTCTGATTTAGTGGTCAAATAGATGGATATTGCCTCTATTAGTCCTTATTATTACTTTAAATTCTGCATTACCGCCAGGTTGGCTCGGTAGGGATTATGGACCATTATGAGCAGAGTGGAGACAGAGACAGAGATACCTTCTCTTCCAGATGCAGAGCAGGCAAAGTGGAAGAGCAGGAAAAAGGAATGACCAGGCTCCATATAATGTTAAAACAGGAGACAGAGCTCTGATTCGGTGTAACACAGTCCCATTCAGCTACACTTAACAGCATCCTCCATTACATCATCGCTCGCTTCTGAGAGCCAAATGGCTGGACAATTCACACACAAACACACACACACACACATACACACACACACACACACACACACACACACACACACACACACACACACACACACACACACATCTTGCCCTCCAAATACCAGTGCATTACTGCCCTGGCGCTCATTGACAAAGCTGCCACTCACCACAAAGATGGATTCTCCTCCTGGGACAATTCCAAACCTCCTTCATTGACTCATTTGTTCTGCTGATCTAACTACCTTTGAACACTGAGGTGAATGTGTGTGCTCCTGAAGAGGGCATCAGTGTTTTGTGTGTTAATTTTGGGCCAAAAAGTGACCACAAGTTCCATTCCTTCTGCATTGGTAAAATACTCTCATGGGGCCTGCTAACAGTCGGTACAGAATTAGAAAGCTTACAACCAATCTTTTCTCCCTTTGACTTTACAAGTTTACAAGTGATGCTCTCATTCATGAGCTGCTTCAAAAAAAAGCCCTGTTGCTCATTTATGCATGTTTTCCTCCAAGTTCCTTGATTAAAAACATGTAAATGACTGGTTTAAGTTCCCAGCTTCCCTGAGGATTATATTAACCTAAACAAGCCTTTAAAATTTGCATTTGCATTTGATTCGAGGAGGCTAAGGCATCCTCCAGCCACAAGTCTCTGTTTCACTTCGCATCTCCAATAACATCTTCATCTCCTATCATTCTCCCAGTGGAGTGTGTCACGACCATGGACTACATACGTATCTCAGCAGACAGCCCTGCATTCATCACACACTCCCAGCCATGTCGATAGTCACCAGGCTGAGCAGGCTTATAATGAATTTGAAGAGTTGCACACCTATAGCAAAGTCATTTACTTTATCAGTCTGATAAAAGGAAGTGATAAGATAGTGGCTCGGCACTGTTTGAGTATCAGCCTCACTCCCTATTCATCTCACCAAGATCTACAAATGGCAAAGCTCATCCCTCAAGGCAGCTTCACGGAGTCTTTATCTGTAGAATTTAAAGAAGCGCTAATATCTCATAAGAATGTGTGCTTATGAAACCCATCATTTCCATATCATTATCAGCCTAAATATCTGACTGCCATACTAAGAGGCTTCTCTCTGTATCTATTCTGCCTCTGGTTCAGGAACTGCTGGGAGAATACAGGTGCAAATATGATTTGGACCCAGTCCTCTTATGAAGTTGACCCCTTGTAATTGACACAGACACACTGGCAATTTGATTAGCCTTTCCTGCTGCTTGAGGGCATTTGACCATAGCAACCTCTTCGTCTGTTTCATGTACATAGCTCCACCTATTGGTGAAGTCAAAGAACAGCAAACAGAGCAGAATAAACCTGAGTTGCCTGATTCACATGGTGTTTGGAATTTAGCCACTGGGCCAAATCCAAGAATATTTAACATGCCAGGCCATGGCTGAACCACACACCTAAACCAATTAATGATGCAGGATCATCTCTGCAAGAGCAAGGCTACATAATACATTTGGAAATTAGTTTAATGTTTTTCATTTTTGTCAAGTGTTGCTTCCTCAAAAAATAAACATTACATTTTTTACATGTTTCTTATTATTTCTTCTTTCTCATGTTACAATAACTTGCATGCCAATTTGAGTGTGTGGGTGAGCACTGTGTTCACAGCCAGCCAGTGTGTATGTGCCATTAAAAGTAGTTGATCCCGTTACTACAAAGAGAGCTGATAAGAGCCTCTTGAAACACTTGAGATAAGCTTCCTGGCTCAAGTGCACAAACATTGTCACCGAACATGCAAGGCATAGGAATACAAGTCAAGAAAAATGGGAGAAAAAACACACACAGTTCAATAGAAGTAGTCATTCACAGCACCAAAAAAAGAATGTGCACAATAGCAAAACAGTGTGTCACATGAAGTGAAAATTACTGTTCATCCATTCATCAAGATACATAATTAAAGCTGTCAAACATCAAAGGCCCTCTGATCACAGCTCATTCTTGAGAGACACCGATAGCCTAATTTATCATATTTGTTTGAGCAACGAGAGACAAGAGTGAGGCAAGAGGAAAAAGAGACAGGAAGAGGCCGAAGAGAGCGTAAAAGCCAGATAAAGAAATGAACGTTTAAAGATATACAAAATTAAAAACTTAAATAAAGTGGAATACATGAAACAACAGAAAGATGAACAGAAAAGAGAGCAACTGAGAATCAAAATCACAAAAGAGAAAAATAGGAAGTTTGTGATTAGTTATATCATATAAGAGATAGTTAATCAGCAACATCTCTGTTTGTAGTGAGACACCACCTGGACAGAGGCCTAACCCCCAAGGCTTTCCAAGCTAAGCATGCTGGTTCAGAGCTTCACACACCTGCATGCAGCAAATATGTGCACAAAAACTATCTCCCGTAATATTTTTAATATCTGTATCGCTCGCTCTCACCTTTATATGACCTCGTGAGGCTTCCAGCACATCACTCACTTTAGTCCAGATTTATTATCATTCATCACTTTATTAACATGGGAAACATTTGGGGGGGAGATTGTATTGCTAATTTCTATCCAAATAATGCTTGTAAGAGGACATTTTTAAAGTTTATGTGGCTTGTGATCAAATGGTTTTTATATATCCCCAGGCTCTTGTATTCTCCAAATTGCTTCAATAAATAACTTGTAAGTCTAATTATGCAGCAATTAATTGCAGCCAACATGGAATGCCCATCAATCTTGTAACTTGAAAAAGTCTTTTCCAGCACAGCCTGGCAGTCCAAATAAGAAATTTGATTAGATTTTGTAAGCACGTATGGGGATCGTGTGTGTGCGCCAGTTTGTCATTATGTGTGCATGTGAGTGTGACTGTGTGTGAGTGCCTATGGAGGTTACAGCCAGATCACAGAAGAGAGAGCTCCATCCCAGCAGTTCTCTGCAGTCTGCTCTCTCTGCCGTCTCGTCCAGTTGCTATGGCAGCAGCAGTGAAGGCTGTATCCATGGCCAAAGGAGGAAGCTGGCATCCCCCAATAACAGACCTTCCACCCCTCCTTTCTCCCCGTCTCCCCCACCCGCCAGGCTCCTGACCCGCTGGTGAACCTGCCTGGGGGTCAAAGGTCAATGGCTCAGAGCTGCGGAGTGACAGTGAGGGATGATGAGGGAGAGAATGAGAAAGAGAGGAGTCACACCACACAGATGGGGAGGAAAGATGAGAAAATGAAAAGATGAGAGCAAATTTGATTACTATCAAAAGGTGGGGGTGTGGGTGGTGATTCCACATTTTAGAAAATGGCTGCTGTTTTGCCCATTGTCTTTAAAATGGAGGTGGAATGCTTATTGGGTTGGACTTTGTTTTTGTTCCATAATTTGAATGTTGTGTATTGTCTTATGGGTTCATGTTAGCTGTGGTGCTTTAAGGGGCAGGGGACATGTGAAGGAGACAGGCAGTTTGAGATGGGGGGGGGGGGATTCAAAATCACTTTCACATTTTGGTTTATTGATTGTGTGCGTGTGTTGGGGGCACAAGAGAAAGGATTTCTCTCCTTGACTGTGTACAATCCGTCTGGGGAGAGTAAAGGTATGTGTGAAGGGAGTTTAATGTTTAGTATGCAGTCAAAGGGGTTGATATGGTCGAGGGTAAGGGGGGGTCAAGTGAGTTCACCCATGACCTCTCTGCCTCTGAAAGGTCAGACAGTCTTAGGTTTGGTCCGAATACAACTTCCTCACCTTCAAGATTTGTGTGCTTTTTTTTTTTTTGACGACTTTTGAGGTATGCAGTTGTTCATCAGCATTTGTCAGCTGCAATTTCCCAAAGCAAAGATATCACATCCTTCTACTTTTTTCCGCTTAACGATGAAATGTGGTTTTAATTAAGCTGGGTTTACCTGAACCTGTGCATTGAATTATTATTGAAATAGTATTTAATTTCAGTGTGTGTGGCCTCACACATTGGTTTGGTAAAAGTTTTTAAATGATCAAGAACAAAAAAGGATTCATGAACCCCACATACAGACACACACCACTACCACCTGCAATGTCACAACCTGTGGTCATACATTATCATCAACCATGCTGCCAATATGAACTAGGAAATCACCCACTACTGCCTGAGATAAGCACCACAGTTTTATTGGAGCGCACAGTGGCTCCTTTGAACGCTGTGAGGATAACATTACCCCCTAGTGGCTAATGTTTGCAACTGCACCCTGAAACTCATAGGCATGAGTGAATGTCAACAGCCAACTATACAATCAATCTCCATCCCTGACACTCTGTGGTCCATACAGTAGCTATATGGAAGAAAAACTCTAACACTGCCTATTCCATCTGATACACGCAATATGTCAGCGCCATCAGACGTAACTATATAATTTTCGTCTCTATTTGTCATTATCATTGGCTGGTGTGCAGGAGCCAGTCAGTCAGGACGTTCATCCAGGGACCCACGCAGTAGCAAAGAGGGCATGGCAGAGGGTGTATGTTTGTTTCCACACATTAACACACATATACACATACACACTAGCAGGATGCTATGCAGACACTTACACAGTCTCTCTCTATGCTGCATCTTTTTTTCCCTGCATGTTCTCCAGATGTCGTGTCCTCTTCGTCACCCCGTTTCTCCGCTCTGCTCCACTCGGTTCCCCCGCCTGGAGACTTGTCACAGCCCCTAACCGCATCAAGAGCACTGCTAGATTGGATATACATGATCTGTCCATCCATCAATGGAGAGAGAGAGAGGTTGTCTATCTGTAAAGAGTGAGATAGAGACGCGACAAAAAGGAGAGGAATTGGGATGGAGTGTTGTTTGCTAAAATACACTTTAAAAAAGAACATTTGAAGGCAGACATATTCAGAAACAGAATTTAAAATGATATTATTACACAACACATACAAAGTTTATATAGGACAAATCAATACTCTATGGATTCTCATTGCTGTTATTAGTCACTAATGTGATTAGTGGTAATGTACTTCTGTGGAGAAGTGGACTGGCTGTGTTGCCCTTCTCCCTGAAAAGGGAAAGACTTCATCCGTGTCTTTATGTCCCCTCCTAATCTGTCTCTCACTGAAGGTGTAGCTGCTGATGCTGAATCACTTCTTCATTTTTTGCTCCTTCCATTCTGTGAGCTGAATGAGCTGGAACACGTGTGTTATGGCCACTGTAAAATGTCTTACAATGTGGGCTCACATAGTTGAGACCTGTGGGAGCTGAACTAACAGTTGATTTTTTGTCTGCAGGTGTTCCAGTCTGGTATGATGGTTGCCTGTTGCAGAACATATTAATCAAGCAAAGTCTGCCAAGAAAAGCTGAAATGTGTAATATTTGTCTCAGAATGTACCTTGAGGTTCCATGTGTTTTGCATGTGAGCTATGACAATTGTAATTATGTTTGACATATTACATGTTGCCGTTTTAAATCAAAGTGTAATATTATATGTCATTATAGACTATTGAGGGTTTCCACAGCATCAAGAGAACATAATTCTGGAGATGCTACCTTGCCATCTGTAAGAGATGCAAATTATTTTTTCTTCAGCTGTCAAATAAATAAATCAAAATGCAAAACACAACAGCTGACTGCAATAAAACCAGCACTGCTCCAACCATGTCCACCATGTACTGTCATATATTTGTTTGATGTTGAATATACAGTATACAGAGGGTTCAATCTGAGGTTGCCCTAACACTCTATCGTTTTATCTGGTGATATTCATCTATGTCTGCTCTTCTTTTCCATACATTTCCAGGTGATGCGGTATCTTGAGCACATCTGCACACTCCTTATTCTCTCAGTCTCCTTCCTTCTCTCCTCTCCCTCTGTTTTTCCTCCCACCTGCCTTCTCCTATCTCTCCTTCCATTTTCATACTAAAGCCCCCCCACGCCTCTCTCTCTCCCTCCATCCCTCTCTCCCTTTCTCTCTGTCCCCTCTTCGCTCTCCCTCTCTCCGCTGTGCTGATGAATTGCCTTCCCCTCCCGGTGAACTCGACCGATAATCCTGGGGAAGCAGTAAAAGATCATCGATCAGCCCTGCAGACAGGCCCACAAGCCACAGCACAGGAACAACACGCTAACAACAAGCCTCTGCACTTGGCTCCCAGTCCATGTATATATGTGCATGTATACGCAGGCATGCGTGTGTGTGTGTGTGTGTGTGTGTGTGTGTGTGTGTGTGTGTGTGTTTGTATTCATGCAAACATGCACATAGGCTACATTTGCACATGTAATGCATCCATGTAGAAAGTTGGACACAATACATAATTTGTAAAGTCTATCTATGACCGCTGGTTGTGTTTCATGTGCTATGTTTAGCTCAACAGGCATGTGTCACCAGCATGCTTAGCATACACTGAAGAGAGTTCCCACTGCTTTTCCTGCTTCCTCATGTGATCAACCCCTGCTGTGTGTCATCCACGTGGAATGTGTGCATATGTGCAAACGTGCATGTCAATGTGCATGTTTGTATGTGTTTGCCTCTTCAGTGTGTATGCTTGTCAGCATGTGTGTATAGTATTTGTATATGTATGCAGCACACACATAGGCCATAAATCATCTGGCATTCTCCGAGCTCATCCTGAAGGAGAAGGGTAGAGAATGTACATGATCTTGGGCAAAGCTTGATGTCTATGAAATTGACCAATTGATTGATTTTATGGCTGTGAAGCCAAGTGATCATTACTTTGCAATAACAAAGTGAAGACAGCCGGATTGTTTTAAAATTTCCACTGAAACATAGCAAAGCACTAGCTTCTGCTCCAGGCCTAGGATAATGATAAGCTACCAGCTATTGGTTTAAGTTATATGACATGATATGATAGCTTGGACTGTGCAAAGTCATGTATGAAGTCCATTCATCTTCATCCTCTATTTTGCATACAAAATAAACCAACTTGAGCGATTATAGCACAAGGTAGCCAATGGTCATTATTCTATCCCCTTAAATATGACAAATGGAGGCCTGCTTCTATCGAATCACATTCTTTACATGCCATATTACAACGCACTGTTGTTTGCCAGTGTGGAGGAGCTTCACCATAAAAAGCCAGTTTCTTGGAAAATAACTCTCCACTTTGACAACCAATAAACTGCTTTTTATTGAGGAAGCTCACCATTCATACTTTATCTCCCTTTTTATTTTGGAACTGTTTGTAAGTTGTCCTTCAATGCCTTTCTCTCTGCTGCCTTTGTTCCTAATGTACTGGCAAGGCTGACTTCATTAAGCCCTGTATGTGGCAAACACATTTATGTCCTATTTAGATTTTTCCTATTTCATTTTGCCGTGGTACACCACAGCACTGCCACCAAAGCGGAAAATAAAGCCCCTTTCATGCTTAAAGCCATCTGCTCTTTGTGAGCAAGGTGACATCCTGTGGCCAAAGCAGAGAATTGCGGCTCCAGCTGAAATCCAGCAAACACAAAAGGAGGACCAGCTGACATACTGTACAATGCAACTTTTTCCCACCAGATAGCTAGCCAGCATTTAGCAACAAATTTTAACCCAAGTGAATTAGTCCAATATGGAACAAGAGCGTTGGCACGCACACCACCCCACAAACCTCAAAGGACACCTGCAACAGGTATCTGAGGTATTTCAGAAGTATGAGGAGGTGTTTCAGACCATGATTCTTCTAATACTTGGGGAAGGACTTAATGTGAGGGTGTGTGTGACGGTACGTGTGTTCCTGTGTGTTTTCCTAAGAGTGAAACGCCACAATGGACATTGACAGATCGCAGGGGAATGTTCAATTGCAGGTTGTTTCGTCCTGCTGTCATTGGGCTCATCTGTCATAAGGCAAGGCTAGCTGGGAGGCAGGAGGAGGCATGAGTGAGGGGCGTCACTCCTCCAGTAGATGATGATCAGACCGGGGCTCCTGTCAAGCAGGCTGCTGGTCCTGTCTTGCTCCTGTGGTCCCTTGGAATTCTTCACTTTCTCAGTCAGTTCTAGAGAAATAACACTACAGCTTTGATAACTAAGTGTAAACAGCACTCTGAAGCAGACAGGGATTTCCCCACTTGAATACACTACACATCTGTGTCTCTATCTATCTATCTATCTATCTATCTATCTATCTATCTTTTGGCCACAGTTGAGATTAATTTGGCAGCTCAGGGGATAATTTTGGCTGCATGATGAGACATTTCTCGCTACAAATGCCACACACAGTTGCTCTGTTTCAGAGAGGAGTCAATACAGAGCCCTGCAGGAACATAACTGATCTGACCTGCTCTGTCTGTCTGTCTGTCTGTCTCTCACGCTCTCTCTCTCTCTCTCTCTCTCTTACCAATAACCTTTCTTAAGTCTTTCCCACATAGCCATTTACTTCCTCATGCGTTTTTTCTCTGTAATCTGTTGTCACACTGACACAAGGCTGCACTTTCACATGTGCACCCCCTACAGTCAAGGCTGAGAAGTGCCTTTGTTGTTACATGAGAACAGATACAAACAGGAAGGCCAATTACAGCCCAGCAGTCATCTATCTGTCAACCATTTGACAGGAACATAGCACAGCCAAATATATGACTCCCCCATAAATCACAGCATCTCACTCTAACCAGCCTGTCTTGTGTGAGTAATTAGTAGTATCATGCAGAAGCATTTTTGCGTCCCGAAATACCATTAGATCATTTTACTTTTGATTTTGAGTCACTTTTCTCCAAAACCCACACACTCAAATAGCCAAATGTTCCTGAAAATGATATGCATAAAACTGATTTAGGAGGCACTCAGGAAATCGATCATGCAACAGAATCGTTTAATGTTTAAGGAAGGGCCTTATGATTTGTGGATGTTGAAACAGAGTTCATATTCCACATTTCAAGATTAAAAAGAGGACCTTCTATTTCTATAGTGAGCCCTAACCGCCTTGTACCCCTTTGCAGCAGTCCCACCCCGAGAGCTCCATTGCTATTGCAGATGCTTTATGACGGGCAATTTAGCTTCAGCTGCTATCTGAGCCATCTCAGGAATGGACAGGCTTAGAATCAAGTGCAATAAAGCAGAGAAGGAAGTGAAGAAAAGAGAAGAGAAGAGGGGAAAAGAGCAAATAAAGAGAGACAACAAGCTTGTTAGGACAGCCCCCTTAGACAAAAGGTTTGGGGGTAGGGTCTCCTGTGGACACACACACACACACACACATGCACACATGCACACACACACACACACACACACACACACTCACACACACACACACAAGCACTGGTTTCCCACTCACTTGGCTAGACAAGGAAGAGACATACCTGTTTGTTTTTACAGCCGCTTCAAAACAAGGCCAAGCGTGCATGTGTGCAATGTACTGTATGTATAATGTGCACCAGTGTTTTCTAGGTCTATACATTACCGTGTGTGTGTGTGTGTGTGTGTGTGTGTGTGTGTGTGTGTGTGTGTGTGTGTGTGCATGTGTGTGTGTGTGCAGGCATGCATGTGTGTGTGCAGGCATGCATGTGTGTGTGTGTGCGTACGTGTGTGTGTGCGTGTGTGTGTGTGTGCATGTGTGTGTGTGTGTTTCATGTGCGTGCATGTGAAACATTTGGTCTTGCACCGGCAAGGCTTTGTTGAGTCTGCTGAGCCCCAGGAAATCTCCTGAGACAGGGAGACAGATTTACACCCTTTCCCCTGAGAGGGCTTTACAGCCTGGGACCCAGCAGAGCAATGGAAGGCCCAAGAGCGCAAAGTGAAGAGCAGGGTGATGAGACAGAGAGGGAGAGGAGAGGAGAGGAAAGAAGGGAAGGATAAAGGGAAAGATGGAATATCGATGGAATGCAACATGGCTGCTATTTGCTTGCTGCCCTTCACCTCTACTCACATACACTCTTTCTCTTGTATCTTATGTCTCTCACTCTCAATTTATTCCTACTGCTCCTACACACTCATGCGTAGACATACATGCACAAAGAGAGTCCATAAATCTGCCACTGAGGGCTGCTGGGATAGAGACACCCAAGACAGTCTGATGCTGTGTTTGGAGAGAATGCAGATGTACCTGCCTCCAGCACATCATCCTCTGTTCCTCTTCCTCTCCTTCGTTCGCCTCCTCTCCACCCTTTCATTTTATCCCCTCGATCTCTATCAGTTTTCTGTCTCATGTTCTTAACCTACAGCGTTCAACCTTAACTCGGCTCATCTCTCCTTCACTTTCCACTCCCTTTTCCTTTTGGTCTCACTTAAAGGACTGACGCTCTCCCACTTGGGGGGAACAAATCGCTCTAGCCAAGTCCCATGCCATTGTGCTGTGCTGAGACAAGGCTGAGCCAGAGGACGCACAATAGGTCGAACAGAAATAGGGGGATATGGCTCACACTATAGGCAGGCACCTTGTAGGGGAATAATGGTAACAAAGACGGGGTCTATGCAACCTGTTTGCTGCAGTTCCTCTGTCTGAGAGCCAGTATCCATCATCCAGTGACAGCTCTAACTACCTGCTGAGTGATACCTGATGTCCTTAGATGGGCTACATTCACAGCAATCCACCTCTACATGATATGTCTGTGATAGACAGACAGCGACATCACAAAAGAAACAGGAAAAGTATTGAGTAGGTTTCATGTTCATAATGTAGAATGTTAATAGCAGGTGTAGGTTTTGAGGGGATCTATAAAAAGCGTCTTTGTTAGTCAGACAGCATAAAAACTTTATAACTATAGCTAATGTGCCAGCCCATCTGTATCGGCCGTGATGGCCTCCAGATAAAACAGACCTACAAAGCCATGCACACGCCATCCTATTTACAAAGCAGTAACACCTATGCCTTTACAGTATCACAACCAGGCCTCACATAGTCCCCCAGCAAAAGCTTGTAAACACATACCATCCAAACAGACATGGCCTGTATGACCTGATTTACAGCAAAGTAAGCAGTTTAAGCCGCACATCTCACTCCAACACCTAAACACCTGACAAGCCTCTCATAAATGAGGCTGGCCAGCAACTCCCACATAATTTACACCTTGGCTATCTCCTAAGCTAACATGTCACAGGTCTTCACTCCATTTTTCACCACCCAGAGCTCACCACTCACTGTAGAAGATAGAAGTGCAGAAGTTAGTCCAGAAGAAGGAGGCACAGGAACTTCAAAAGCTTAGGAGAAAGGTCTAGATTTGGGGATGCGGTGCAGGGATTGAAGTTCTCTTAGCCTGGAGACATGTGTGTGAGCATGTGAATGACCCTGGCTTGGGGCGTAGCCTAGCCTAGCCTAGCCACATCCCAGCTCAGATCAGATCAAGGCCCACAGCCAGGAGTTCCACTTCTGTGTCTGCCATAAATCGTCCTGCCTTTGTCTGTTCTCTCTTTCACTGGCTGAAACTTATCCTCTTCCATTAAGAGTGATGGATCAGTACCTCTCAGGGCGTAAGAGACTCTGAGGTTACAGGTCCTTGCAAAGATTGTACTTTACACTGCAAATGTGAAAGATATATACACACAGGCATACTTCCACATACGCCCCTAAACCAAACAGGCAAATAAATTTCAAGGCAGGGATGGGAGATGTTGAAGTTGTTTGATG
The DNA here is from genome assembly GCA_013375575.1 of Percina caprodes. Lineage (NCBI taxonomy): Eukaryota > Metazoa > Chordata > Actinopteri > Perciformes > Percidae > Percina > Percina caprodes. The sequence continues at coordinate 792,651 of JABXJD010000087.1, forward strand.
TTGAAATAATTTCATAGCAGCTGATATGCATCTTCAATGGTAATTCTTTGTAGAATGGGTATGAACAATGATGTATTGCTTCAATGTTTATGGTTCAAGCCTTGTGGTTTTTAATTGTAAGGTAACTCCCTTGGATTTAGCAGCATCTGTGCTCCCTCTGGTGGCTGCTTCCCGCCATGATCATTTGATATGTCTCCTCATAGTTAGACCCATATACTGCACCTCATTTAGTCTTAAACAATAGTCATTTAAAATGTAGGCCTACTACAAGATAACGTTCTGTGTCAATCATACATGTAGGAATTAAAATAACCCAAGAACGCACACATTTGTGTTCATTGTAATTAACATAGATTTAAAATTATAGACTGGCCTAATGTTACAATAACATGCATTATATCACTATAAAGACAGAATGCATTTTTTTTTTACCAACAAAAGGACTTGGCTTTGTGTATGAGGCTGTTTTCCTACTGCATTAGTGAGATAATAGTTTGGCAAGAGATTTGACAAAAACTTTGACAAAAAGTAACATGTTGCAACGACCTCAGATTAGCAGCAGTGTGTGTGTGTGTGTGTGTGTGTGTGTGTGTGTGTGTGTGTGTGTGTGTGTGTGTGTAGTTTACTTAAATTGTCTTACAACATATCTGTTTTGCTAATCGTTAAATGGGGGCTGTTGAAAGATGAATAATTTTATTATCGTTGAAGAATTTTTAAAATGTCAAAATCTGTACTATAAATGTGACTATTCCCTCATGAAAAGAAAGCTGGCCTCGCCCAGAAACGAAGCATTAGGATTCGTGGAAACTCAGGAAATTGCTATATCCCTTATGCGTGAAAACAAATGCCAAGAAAACTAAATGTTGTAGACCCCGAGCACGAACCAGATTCGAACAGAAGCGCATGAATATTCTAATACACAATAGTATTTGAAGACTGCGTATGGTTGCTTCGGGCTGCATCTGCAATCGAGCTGAGTGATGTTGCCCTCCGGTGGTGAGAGTGGAAAACAGCAGCAATGAATGTGAAGTCCATCAGCCAGCTGAAAGATTCACTACTGATGCTCTCATCTGCTCGTTCGAATAGTACCCCATTCATGTTGGAATGAAGCGTTTTGATTGATTTGTGTGTGTGTGTGTGTGTGTGTGTGTGTGTGTGTGTGTGTGTGTGTGTGTGTGTAGTGCGCATGCGCAGTGATCGGGTGAGCGGTGGCCTTTGTCTAAAAATGATGGCCTCATGCGCTTGCGCGTTGTTCCGCCGGACAGTGGAGGCACATAAAGCCTGGTAAATTGCACCAGGGCAATAAAATGGCTATAAAATGACAACAACAGTGCATTAATCCATCACCAGGGAGCGCTGAAGGTACTGTAAAGAGCTCTGGCTGAAGTCAGGAATGATTTCTAGGGTTTATCAGCTCTGCAGCGCCTATTCAGGATGCCAGGGGGCAGTGAGGAGCTGGGGAGGGCTTGGAGTCTCCCTCCCAGTGGACTAGGTTTATATTAATCTCACACAGGTAGGAAACAGTAATAAAAAGATGTAGCAACTTTATATTGAATGGTCCAGCTTCTTTTAATTAGAAGAGAGAATTAATAAAATGAAGGAATGGAGCTTTGAACTAACTAGGGGGTTGGAAATCCCCAGCTCGCTACCTCTTTTAGCTTAGCCTTATTTGGAGCACTTTTTTTTCCATAACATGTTCTCACAAGGAGGCAGAGCTTCTCTGTTGTAGCAGCACCGCCCCTCCAGCTTGCAGCCTCCCCTCCGGCTCCCTGTGGCTCGTAGAGAAAGAGAGCTTTATTCAGGAGCACATGGATTTATGTGGGGAAACCAGAATCAGCAGGTGATGGAAAATGCTGGCCCAGTAGATTGGCTGTGGCCAGGGGGTTCTGGCGAGGTGGTAAGTGGACCCAGTGGGTCACACTGCCATTTCCTGTTTCTCTACCCTTTTACTCTCTTTTTTACCGTCCTTATATCCCAGTCTGCTTCATCTACTGCCCCTGTTTCCTGCCAGAATCACTTCCTCCAATAAGAAACAGATGAACAGCTTAGAGTCTGAGGTGGCCGTGCTTTGCCCTTTAAGTCATCAAGGCAACACATCTGACATACATTTTCACATAGTTGGGCCTAAAATATGCCTTTTAAAGATGACATTTTGAAGTAATACAGTCTTGCCATCAAAACTTATTAAAGGATATTTCTCTTGGCTTGTTAACATCTTCATGAAACTTTCCTTTTTTTAAACATAATTGCTGCGCAAAGGTGAAACCATTCTCTTCAGGTTTTAACGTGGATACCCAAGCACTCGTTGCCTGGCTTACCACTGACTACTGATCTTTTGCATTGTACTTAAAATTCAGAACGCACAAAGAAAAACCTTTTAAAGAGAATCTGTGGTGCAAACATTTAGACCTCCTCTCTACTAATGAAACCGCCTTTGCCGTCAGCTATTCCACAGAAACAGCATTCTAAACTGAACCAGGTGTGTACATGCCACAGTGGAGAGGTCAAAAGTGGAAACACATGATCCACCCTTTCTTCTTCATCCTGCTCTTCTTCCTCTAATAACAGATGCCTGGTAAAAGAAAGAAAGAAAGAAATAAAGAAAACTATGCTAAAATTGACCATTAAACCTTGCAACAAGGCTTGTGTAATGTGAAGCACAATTAAATTAGAAGAGATTAGAAGGAATTACACAAATGGACAGTCAGGTAAAGTGGGGGATAGATAGCAGAGAACAAGGGGATAGAAGTAGGAGGTGTCTATGTTGTGGAAAGACATCTGTTTGGTCTGCTCTGCCTCCCAGATTCCCTCACGTTTACTGGACCCCTGTCACATCGCTTTGCCTTGGTTTATTTCTGGCCAACATTTGAGATGAAAGACTCAATGTTTAGACATGAGCTGTTTGGATAAATTGGCTCGTTTGTGTTACGGATTCTGTAAATGAAGCCCTGTATCAATCCTGTGCCCTCAGAAGTATGACACCTCAGACACTTTATATTTCACCAAGATTCTACCATGAATCAGCAAACAGACCATCCTCCTCTATTTTCACTAAGTGAAGTGTTTACTGCTAATCAGTGTAATGGACTGGACTGTGAGCACTTAAATGTGTGTTTAACGTATATATCCTGTGGGCCTCGGGAGATGACAGGGCCTTTACAAGGATGGTGGTTGTAATATTGAATTATAAAACCTATTCAAGAACCTGTCAAGAGCCCCTTTATCCAGTGTGGAGTAACATCTATGCCTTCTTTTATGTGTTAGATTTGTTATGCAACGTGGCTTTATAAAGTATTTATCAAGGCTTTATAAGCCACTAAAATTATAATCAGTCCAGGAGCCACCTCCAGCAGCAGACCAGCCCATGTTGTTGAAAGTTCTGTATTCTGAGGCCTGGACAAGCCTTGCAGCATTATAAGTTCTGCCAGAGCTATTCCTTGTGGATCACTTAATATGAACTTCAACATCTCCTGTTGAAATAAATACTACCACAGAAAATCCTAGGGATTTCATGGCCTCTCTGAACTCTAATCCATGATGGAAATAGAAAGGACTGAAACTTCATGTTCATTTGACATCCATACGATTAAAATGTAAGATGTGTAGAGTTCTGTAGACAGATGTGATTTTTTTTGCCCTACTCTGGCAACAGCTGTGCTCTTCTCAATTGGTTATAAGCCTTGCATATTGGACCTGAGGCATATAATACTTCCCGTTCATATACAGTGTAACATTAGATAGTTTATGGTACTGTATTATGTGGAGGCTGGCTATGGCTTGGAGCAGGGGCAGGAGAATGTTGTGGTCAGCGGTGGGTCAAAGACTGTCAGGGCTCAGGGCTGGCAGAAAGCCAGGCTGCGTACGTGTCTGCTCTGAATGTTAATGGATTAACGCTTGCCACACATACAGCTAGACTGGGAAACCCAAGATGACTTTTAACGTGAAAGGCCGCCAAAAAGTCGCCATCATAAATTCTGGGACACATGCTGTCTGTAGCAACGCGGCAGTCAGGCATGTTTCCTCCAGGAGGCCCGGGCTGAGGGACTGTGTGATGGAGAATGGAGGAGCAGGTGGGCTCTACGTTGGCAGACCTTGCCTCTCAAGCCCCACAAGATATGATCAGTAGTCAGAGTAGATCAGAGTACACTGGCAGCTGTGGCCTTGCCTTAATAACACCCAAGGTATCATGTAGAGCAGGTACACCAACACAGTTTCCACTGACAGACTACTGTGTTAGTCTTACTGTTACTTCACCCTCATTTACTTTACAACTTCTTGTAATCTGTATAGAGTGTTTTAAACTCAGATCCTGCTGATTTAGCATTTTCCACCACAAGAAAAGCCCAATCTGTCACATCATTTTTCTCTTAATTGCTTTAACAAGTAACTTAGGCTTGTCTAATGTGAATTTCCACATGGCAAAGAGAGCAGCAGTTGTAGTGCTCAGACACTGTGCAGCGACAGCCACAATCACTGTGTAATTTAGCAGCAGGGTACAATGAGCTAATTTTGCAGGAGAGCATATACTCCCAATTTAAAGTCAATCAAGATGCATTTGGTTTTTTAGGACCTCCACTTGAGCTGTGCTGTAAATAAGAGTTAGGTTTAAAGCGCACAATTGTTGTCTGCCTGCGTGGGGGGTCATTTTAAATCAACTGATGGATTCACAGCACATTTCACTGCAAAGTTTCACACACATTTTGACACTAATATGCCCCATTTTTCCTAATCATTTTGCTGCTGCACTGCAAGTAATTAGGTATAATTATGTCAGTGGATGACTTCTAGCCATTTATTGAATAACTGACTTACAAGCAATCATTAGCAGCAGCATGGTTTTAAATACTTAAAAGAAAAACAAGTGGCACATGCAGGGACAGAAAAGTTATGGTCATGGAATTTGTAATCCAATTATTTTATTTTAGTGAATAAAACACTGTGCTGTGGTTTCCTATGATTTTCTGTCTCCAACCACCGAGGACTTACTTAATGCCTTCAATTTTTCCTGCTCTCTCTCCTCTCTGCAAATTAATTTATGGTCTAATTACAGGACAAGCCTCAAGATATGAAAGAACACAAATCACTGGTCCTTACCAGATGGCAGAAAAATGGCACAGGATAATTGAAAATGTAGAAGTGGATCAATATTTAGAAGCCCAAGGTTACACGAAGTATGACAATACTATTAATATGGAAATATGATGCATTACATCCACAGGCAAATTGGTGTTATTTGATGGTGAATGAGGGCTGTCTGAATTGTTACTAGTGCTGCCTTCCCATACTAGCTTTATCACAGGTTAACCACTTCCATACACCCCTTGATTATCTAAAATGTACCGTTGCAGTCTCATGTGCATACCTCCAGCCATATGTGCACACTTACACGCATGCATACTGTTGGCCAGTGGTGTGCAGATCAGGTCTGGAGGTCCCCTTTCCACCAGAATATACCGTGAAGCCTCAGAGCCCCACCGTGTCACAGACTGCCTCTTGCCAACCCCACCCTCCTTTAGCATTTACCTCTGGCCTGTTAAAAATGATATCAGCTCATGGAGGGCAAGCATTAGCATTTGCATTTTATTGGAAGCACAGAGATTTAGAGCAGAGGATATATCAGCTCTGAGCAGACAGAATTAGTTAACAATGCATTACCTGCCTTTTATGGCAGCTATAACTCTCTCCCCTGGTGGGGAGAGGAGATGAAGGGAGGAGTGGGGGGTGAAGGGGAAATACAGCCAGCAGAGGGTTGGCGGGGAGAACCGTGGTGCAGTAGAGGGGGCATTTAGAACGAAGAAGCTTTGTCTATGGGCCTTTACTGCACACTAAGTGTGATAGCCACCAAAATTAGAGCATCACATCGCAATCACCTTCACACAGATCAGTGCACTGTGCGGAGAAATGATGCCCCAGTCATCACTGCAGACTTTTTTCTCTCTGGTTGCAACAAGAAAATGGAGACACAGCTGTTGGGCAGCTGTGCCTACATGATCACAGCATGAGGAAAGGCCACATCTAATCACATCTGCCTCTGTGATACTCATGACTTACAACACATTTTTTCACAGTTTCTCTGGGACAATAACAAATAAAATCCTTTTTTCTTTCAAGATACTCTGTGCTGTGTATTATTTGTTTGCTGTTTTAGTAGTATTCTTGAACAAGCTGTGTAACAATGATGAGGCCCACTGCAGCAGTCTCTACCATCGCCATAGCTCCCCCGACACTCATTTGGTGAAATGTGCTGCAAGATACCTTAACTCTGCCGTGGGCAGTACCCTGAGGAACTCATTTGCACTAGATGTTACTGGTACAGAAGGGACTATGTTTGAAGTGCAGGGAGGCTGAATAAATAAATAAATTTACACCAACAATTTAACTATTTTTAACACATGATAAATGAGACAAAGTGCAAATTTTGCAAGACACACCTGGATAAAAATAGATTATTCTTGTTTCTAATAAGTAAAAAAAAAAAAAATGCAGTAAAAAAACCCGTTACATTAAAATATCTGTTAAATGTATTCAAAATATCAAAATATTCAGTGCAATATCCAAAAACCTATGCATAGGTTCTGAAAAAGTATCTCTTTAGCTAAACAAAGCACAGACAGCTCCTTATTGACTGGCACACATACAGTACACACTCATTTTTTGCACAAGGCTTAAATCAGATATTCCTCATTTCAAATTTTAGCTCCGGTAAAGCTTCACTCTGAACGCCGGTTGACCACGTACCAAAATTGTCTCTACAACTGTATTTGCCACACACATCACAGGCAGAGCTCCCATGAGTGCCACTGTGGCTTTTCCAACCAAACCTACTGGCCTGGGTTTGTCAGCAGACAGCTCCAGGCTCCATAAAACAGCCTGCTGCTCGCTCCCTTTGCCCAGCTTAATGGTCCCAGGGGCTGGAAATTTACTAGTGACCTTTGCATTCCATTTGGAGTGTAAAAGCCTTTTTGCTAGGAAAATTCCATCACTTTAGACGTAGCTGAGCAGCACTTTGTGTGTGTGTGTGTGAGAGAGAGAGAGAGAGAGAGACTATAGAGAGATACTATAAAAAGCAGCATGAAAGAAAAAGAGGGTGGTGAGATAAGAGCAAGGATTAGATTCAACCTTCACTGCAGTTTATTACTCATACTGCAGTAGGCCACCATTGCAGAAACACCAGTTCTATTAATCATAACAAACAACAATTTTTTGTCATGATGGCCAGCTTGTGACAAATATCCTTACATTTTGAAGTATTGCTTAAGAAAAAAAAACAAAGCTTTTCTCACATATTACAGCATGAAATATTCTGTGTATTTGGTTTGTTATTCAAATATTTGTGGTGCTTACAATAAGTGAATATTTTTATGGCTGCATCATTACATCAAATGGCCTGGGGATTTAAGGCGCCAAGTACTCCAAATGTCTTCAGGCCTTTGATGCATGTCATTCCCCATCTCTTTTTCTTTCTCCTCTCATTTTTATGGATTACTATCTCTAACTGTTTAAGGCATAATATGGCACAAACAAACTAAATGAAATGAAATGGAAGTACAAGTTATTTATTTTAGACATATTCACTCTGACATACTTTATCTGGTGACTTTAGAAACCCTACTAGAATTTAGAATAAATCTGTATGGGTTGGAACACTACATGCTTCAGTTCATGAGTCACCTACAGGTGGATTCAGCAGATGTTAAGAAGGCATAGTGACTCAAAAGCCAAGGGACATCCTGGAGCAAGCTGTGCCCCTCTGAAAGATACATAATATTCTATAAAAGCTTTTCAGAAGAGATTCATTTATGAGTGGTTTGTGTGTCTAAGTATTTGAACTGTGAATGACTTGTATAAAAATGACTTTGCATTGGTGTTGTTCAATAGTGCCATCTGCTGGGGGAGAGCAGTTGGTGCTCTTGAAACTCAACCAGTAAAACAAAAACTGGTCTCATTTCAACAAAGGCCACATTAAACAGCTTTGGTCTCTTATAGGCTTTAATTATTCCCCCAGGACATATAGTTATTTTCCCCTCCTGATAATAAATTCCCTGATGTTAATACAGGGTTTAGTTTGATTCATTATGACTTTTTAAATTTCCCAGCTCACAGTAATTTATTTAATCCTAGAGTGTAGGTAAGTAACTTGTTCTGTTGGCAGGAATGCCAAACAAAAGGCAACTGACAGCAGCTTTAACAGTGAAAATGTTTATTAAAGGGTGCTATTATACACATATTTGTAACATTTAGTCAACACAAGAAATGGTCTACTTTTTAAAAATTCTGCACTGGAAAAAACTGAGGACAAAGCTCAAGGGTGTGAAAGGACAAACTATATTTAATGACAAAGGAAATTACCCCAAAACCATAATCTGAGTGATAAGGGACAAAATAAATGTACTGTACGTATGACAGGGAGAAGGTCACAGCCTTCATTTAGAAGGCAGATTAAAGCACAAAAAATAAAATAAAAAAAATAAACATCTCAGTCTGTAGACACTAAACATTTGGTCATACAAGTCATGTTGGAGCACAGCTAACTATAAAACCGGCATCCATCTTTTTTGTTACCAGGTGTCAACTCCTTCCATCTGAAAAACTTGATGAAAATAATAAAATTACTTACAATAAAAAACAGGATATGCATCATCTAATCAGAAACTGGTTTTAATGTTTCAAATCAATGATAACAAATACTCCTAGCTAATTGCAGAATGGATTTTTCACTGTAAAATTAAAAAAAAATAAAAATAAACCAACAAGATCAAATACACTGTTAAAACTGCAGGGTTGTTATGGAGATTGGTCAAATGGTCGAGAAGACTTTTGTTACTAAACCACAAGGTGGCAGATCTGATCAGAGACTGGTGAGTGCTGGTTTAAATCCATGTGGCTATGCTGAAGATTGTCTAACGTGTGAACATGAGACTGGTCCAAATATAACACTGCAATTTAAAAAAACAAAACTGGTTGAAAAAAAAAAACAGCAATATTTTTTGCTGTCCTCTTATACTGGTGATAGCGTAAAGAAATTAAAAACCACACATTTACATGTTAAACTTGGAAATAAAAATCAATAACGAACATGGATATCATCACTACATCATTAAGAGATAATTGGCCGGCATTACCTGCATTTTTAAATTGAGTAGTTATGTCCTGATCGAGAGGACAAATTTAAAAAAATCTACAAGATAGTTGTTTGTTTTAAAAATGGAAGCAATTATGCAGACAGGAAAGTGCTGCAGAGATTGCTTCCTGAATATTGATACTACAGTTTTATTCTCAGTGGTGTTAGTGGGTTCTTAAAGCAAAGAGTTGCACTGCCTGTAAAGACTTGATGATGGGAGTTGTGCACCGACCATGGGGCAAGCTTGTAGTTAGCATAGCTTGTACCAAGCTCTCAAGACTATGTTCTGAGTTTTACCAGATGGCCATGTGCTCATAGATGCAACATACCTTACTGACATAACCGTATCTTGTAAGCACTAAAACATGTGTTAAGACATTAAAAAGAAGGTAAAAGAATACAAAGAGAATACAAAGAATACAAAGACAGAACAGCAGAAACCATCCCCAGTAGCATGTCACCCATGTCCACTACAGCTTCCCCTCCTGTCTGACGGATCCTTCTCAGCAGTCTGGGGGCCCTGTCCTCCAACAGGGCATGGATGGAGATAACACGACTGTGTTCGCTGTCTTTGTTGGACATGGTGAAGCGCAAGAATGGGAGGTTTGGGTGTGAAAAATGTCTGACTCAAGGTTGTCCCTGCAGTGGAGGTGGTACTGTTTCCTCCTGAGGTGATACACTCATGCACTGACAACGTCCTTCTCCTTCTTGTCACTGTCTTCATGCCAGGTGAGACGTTCCTCATAGAATGCTATGACAATCTGTGGGCACTTATGATTGGCCTCCTTGGCAAGCACAAGATCAGCCTCATCGGAGTCTTTCCTGCAAGATAAAGACCAAAGTGAGTCTTTAAAAACTTCAGAATCTCTGCAATAGTTGGATATTAAACAAAGTTTCTGTCTTGGAGCTTCTCTCTCTCTCTCTCTGAAGAAGAAAATGTTCCTCTGTAATCCCACCAACAATCAAATAAAAATTTTCTTTATACAGTTTAAATGAAACAGTCATTTACAAGTCTGTCATATTTAAACCATCTTTCAAAAATAGTTTTAAATTGTTTGGGCATTTGTGTACATTTTAGCATTTTGTAAAAATCGCTTGGGACTTTAACAGATAAGTTGGTTTGTGTATTTACATTTTACTAGCGTCAGATGTCTTAACACCAAAACAGTCACATTATAGATCATGCTTAGCTCTCCTGCTTAGGATTGGCCATATTTATTTTCCTTTTTACATTTGATTTCTCCCCCCCCCCCTTATAAACAAAACTAATCACAGCTACGTTACAACTGCCTCTTTTTGAGCCTATAAACACCCTGGAATTGAGCATGACCAGGCATGAGTGACAAGGTTTTATACATACCCATCCAGCTAATATGTAATGACGGAAAATGTTATGGTGTGGATTACTGTTTGTATATGAAATGGACAGCTAGGCTATTAATGTGGCTAATGGGTAATTTGTCAGTGGCTATCGGGCACAATGAGAGCTGCCATTTAGAAGATCATAATCATGCTTTGACAAGTCACAAGCAGCAGCGCTACATATGGAAAAAAGGTTGACACCAAGAAACCAGAAGAGCACCAATATCAGTTGTTTTCTCAGAGGAAATATGTACCAAGTACTTGAAGGGTTGTTAAGAGTCATATCTGTAGCAGAATAAAGTTGGTGAGAAAAATAAATCCATGAAGATTTTGTTTTTACTAATTATACTGTCCCATACAGTAAACTATGGCCCTGTTCAGACCTGCACTATATGCACATAAAAATGTAGTAAAAACATGGCTAATACAATTTAATACCAAAGTCAATAGTTATTGTAAGACCTGTGCATGAAGGAAAAACATTTCTAATGACAATATTGATGTTTTTTTTTTAAATAATTGTTACATTTCAAAGCAGCATTGGGCCAAAACATGAACATATTAACAAAACCTACCACTTCATTAGAAACATTAGGTCTCCACATGAGTCAGTTGCACCAATGATCTTCTCTGGCTCAAGTCCTCTCTCAAAGCCACGAGCAACTAGAATGTCCTCCTGAAGGACAACAAAGAGAAAACACACACACTTTTATAGTATGCAAAAAAAAAAGCTAAAATGCTGTAGTATGTTAAAGCCAACCATGTCAGATTGTAGACTAAACTATGTTTAGACAAATTGAAAAAATAAATGCATGATTTACACAATGTGTCTGCAGTTCTTACACAATTTTACCTAAGATAAAAATACACTCCACACATGTTCTCTATCGTTTCTTAACCTGATTCAATATATATTAACTGCATGCCAAAGAAAACTAGCATATGTTTTGACAACTCAATGAAAAGCTGCTTCAGTATGTTCTTAACATGTATAAAACAGTAACAGTTCTCTCTTCTAAAGCCCCTTTCACACAGGCTGTCTTTCCCTGAAATGGGAAGGCATGGGGCCATGTGTGAATGGGAGGAGGGACCAATATGCAGAAAATTTGCCACACCAAGATGAGACAACCAATGGCTGTTAACATACAAATAATGACCTAAGCTATGGCTTCTTTTAAGGGTGGAAAGCTTCGGTTGACTCCCCAGGGTGCAGCACACAAAGTCTGAAAAGGGTGTCAACCTCACATGCAAATAATCTATCTAAACTGACTTAATGCTATTTTACCATGCTTTCTAAACTTGATAAAAATTACTGCACCAACACATTACATACCTCCTTCTTTTTCTTGGGTTTACTTCCACCCTCCTCCTCATCATCAGAGCTTCTCTTCTTCGAGCTACTCGAGTCTTTGGAGCGTGCCAAGGAGGATGTGACTGATTTGCTGCCCCCACTGCTAGGAGTGGAGATTCCACCACTGCTGCTGCTGCTTTTCTTGTACGTCTTCATGAATTCTGAAATAAGCTCAGGGCAGTCCAGATTCTTCTCTGGCTCCCAGGTGTTGTGCTTTCTAAGGAAGACAGTGCAGCAAGTCAGCCAGTATAGCCATAAGTCTTAATCAACAGCACTGATCAGAGGTGATCCAATGAAATTACTATGAGCAACCATGATATCATCTGTGATATCCTTAACACAATGCATATACTTATCTTTGTTTATTATGTCCTGGTCTTTAAGGCAGCATTTTTCTGAGCTTATGAATCTGACTCAAATAAAGTGGTGCTCATGCTAAGAGGAATAAACAAATCATATATTTGAAAATTGATGCCTTAATTGTGACATTTTTAGGCTGCTTCCCCCTCAGGAAGAAGGTACTGGTGATCCACCCCCCCTCACCATTTTATTGTGGATTATTTTACTTATTTGTTTTAATCATGCTTTATGTGGCTATCCGTTTATAGTGTTTGTCAAGCTTCTGTGTTACTGATTGCCATGTCAAATCCCTGTATGGCTGCTGATGCGTTTGGCAAATAAAGGGCTTCTGGTTAAATTTAATAAAAAAATAAATCATCAAAAGAAATGTTCTTCCTTAAAATACAGGGGACATCAGTATTCACACCCCTATGTTAAATTCACATAGAGGCAGGCAGATTTTTAAAGGCCAGTTATTTCATGGATTGAGGATACTGCGCATCCTGATAAAGTTTCAGGAATTAGAATAGCCCCACATCACATACCCTTCACTATACCTAGAGATTGGCATGGGGCTGAACTCCCCCCCCCCCTTTTTTTTTTTTTTTAAAGGCATTGAGATCATTTCCAAAAGATGATTCGTATTCCTCTTTTTGATCAACTTATGAGCATGTAGGAATTAAATGCCCATGCTTACTTGGCTAATTAATTGCCAAGTAACACTCAACAGCAGTTAGCCCATTTTTGTTTCAAGGAGAAACCCATGCAATAATGCACTCAAAACTGTGATACTTCATTACAACTATTGCCCAGCACAGGGTTGAGTGATGGCGGTGTAAGCACAAGTTACGTTAACGTTACTGGTTAGCACTCTGGCAGGGAAACAACTTACTCTGAATATCCTTTCCACTTCAGGAAGAACTCAACCCTGCCTTTCACCACCCTCCTGTCCAGCACCTTCTCCACAACATATTCTTCCTCATCAGAGGATGAAGAGTCCTCTTCGCGTGACTTTTTGCCCATAGCAAAGTTTGTTGCTGAACACTACGCAGTCGCAGGCCAATGGCACTTCCCTGTACAGGAAAACGGTAAAAAGGCTAACGTTAACGTTAAATAATATGGATAATAATTTCTACCCGATACATTCGGTTATATAACGTTAAGCATGAAGCAGGCACTGGCTAGATTACTTCTATGGTATATCAACGAACGGCATAACGTTAATTATATTGTCGTTTTTTCATTCTGAAACAGGCACGACAAAATGAAAAAACTAAACTAATAAGCGTGCTAAAGACCTATTTATAATTGTCCACTCTCAAGTATACTTAGGGGCTAGATAACGTTATCCAAAAACGAATACGTGCACAAAGAAATGAAGATAGTTGTTAGCTAAGCAACTGGCTAGCTAGCTATTCAATGGGCATGATAGACAAACATGCTAATCGAGGTAACGTTAGCCGGAAGCTAACGTTTCAACAAGCTAACGTTACACAGCGTTGATACCAAATTGCAAATGTATAACGATACTTGTAGCAGCATTGTAATGCGTTAACCACTTCTTACCCTTGGACGTGTAGACCGCCGCTCTTGAACAGTTCGCTTCAGGGATACCGCGTCTTTTGTAGTTATACGGTGTTCAAGGCTAACGCTGGGGCTACTTTAGCATCTAGCCTGTCCTGGTTCACTTATGAAGGTGCTGTGCGTAGGCTTCACAGTGCGTAGAAAAGCGCGCGTTAAAGGCGCACAATGAATGTACACGCCCCTCGGTCAGTTGATGACCTACATACCTAACGTGATTATACCTTAATTTGTTAAGAGTTCGGCCACTTTTATTGTTATACATTTACATTGTGTTTCTTGATAGAAAATGCACAGTACATATAAAAAATGTGTATGTCAAGGTAGTAGAAGGTATATTGGCGTGGCGTTGCTTCACTGAGAAAAGCATGGCTCCACCGGTGGAGCCATATCAAAAATCTGAGTTGTTGCTGTTTTCTGTGCATTCCGTCAATGTATTTCATGGCCTTTTGTGTACATTCTGTTTTATCAGCATCGCGCACAAAAAGCCATTTCTTGCCTATCCCTAAACACAACATAACATCCATTTTTTTATCGTCGTGGTTGTGAGATGCACCGCCTACCGTCAGATTATTGGTCGTTGATCCTGACTGATTGGATTTGGACCTATCAAAATTCAACCAATGCTGACGACAGACTGCAGCGCGAACTGCTGACCAATTGCTGTGTGAAAGAGGTGTTTCTTTTGCTATTTATTCTACTGTTCAGAACAGGGCTGGGCTCGACTGACGCAGATCGCTTCTCTCCGGCCAGTTCATAAGGAGTCTATAAGGATTTGCTGCTAAAATGTCCAAAGATGTAAGTATTGCTTCAAATTATCAATTTCATGCAAATTGGATGTCGATAAACTTTAGTTATCTGAATATATTGCGAAAAGACTATACTCAATGCAGACTGCGTTTTCATCATTGCTACCGCAGCTATGAAGCATTGTAAAGCCGCCATTTTATAGCAGCTGGGCCTCGTGGCCTTTTGTTCCTTCTGGTAGTTACGCACGCAATTCAGATGTTTGACTAAACGCATGTGTTCAGTAATACTATGCGAACGATAAACCCTACTTGAACGTGCATGCGTTAGGGTTTGCATACAAATGCTGCTTAAATTTCTCAAGATCATCCGATCGGTCCGCTAACGTTAATGGCGGCGACGATGATTCCATCCTCCGCCCTGTCTCGATTTTTGATATGTGAACTAAGATTGGTTAAATGCATTACTGCCGTGTTAATTCTGGGGTGAGTTATGATGAATATAGTCATCATTGAAATGGAACCTACTGCTCCTTAAGTGTTGGTGATTGTACCGTGATGCGAGCTTGCATTGTCCATTGTGTAACGTTAGGTCCCACGTGAGCCGGAGCAGCTTCGCAAGCTGTTCATTGGAGGTTTGAGTTTCGAGACCACAGACGAAAGCCTGCGGGCTCATTTTGAGCAATGGGGGAGCCTTACAGACTGTGTGGTAAGTGGGTTTCCCTTCAACCCGTGGCACATTTGTGTATCATAAGTGGAAAGCATGCATTTGTGATTTGTGGGTAACACTGGTGCTGTATATATTAGGTCATGAGGGATCCCACCAGCAAGAGATCCAGAGGCTTTGGCTTTGTTACATACTCGTCAGTGGATGAAGTTGATGCTGCCATGTCTGCACGCCCCCATAAGGTTGATGGAAGAGTTGTTGAACCCAAACGAGCTGTTTCCAGGGAGGTATGTTTAATTCGATGCATCTGACAAAACGTTTCTTGAGGAACTTTAGCATACAAATGAGAGGAGAAGTGTAGTGAACAATGGCGAATGTCTTCACAGGACTCAAACCGGCCAGGTGCCCACGTAACTGTGAAAAAGATCTTTGTCGGGGGCATCAAGGAGGATACAGAGGAGTCACATCTTCGGGATTACTTCACACAGTTTGGCAAAATTGAGGTCATTGACATAATGACTGACCGTAATACTGGAAAGAAGAGGGGCTTCGCTTTTGTGACCTTTGATGATCATGATTCAGTTGACAGGATTGTCAGTAAGTGCATATTCTCTGCTATAGACTGAAATTTACCTTTCTAATGTCATGAATGCTAACATTTTTAAATTTCACAGTTCAGAAGTACCACACAATCAACTCTCACAACTGTGAAGTGCGGAAAGCTCTCACAAGGCAGGAAATGCAGACTGCAGGAATGGGTATGAGAGGAGGTGAACTTTTTATGCATTAACACAGATTAATCAATACAAATCACAGTACCGAACCTTATTCCATAACTAAATGTTGTTTTGGTTTAGGTCGCAGCAGCGGTGGGGGTGGTGGTGGAAGGCCTTATGATTATGACAGAGGCTTCAATCAGGGTAAGACTATCTGGTAATTGTTCAGTTTAATTATACAAGTGTAATATGCCGTCTTTGAAACCTGACATTGCATTTGCTTCTCTTTTCAGGTGGCAGGGGTAGATATGGAGATGGTCCTTACAATTGCAATGGAGGAGATGGTGGTGGAGGTGGCGGTAAGCAATTTGGTTGGCTAAAGTTGAGGAAACTTTTTTATATACTTGAAGCATGGCAATGTACTGAGATGATGTATGTTGTAGGCTATGGAGGTGGTCCCGGTGGTCCTGGAGGATATAATAATGGTAGCAACCGGGGGTATAACCAAGGCTACAACCAGGGCGGTGGAGGAGGCGGTGGGGGCTATGGAGGAAATGGAGGTTATGAAAGCAACGGTTATGGTAAGTGTTTTTGGCTCCCCTTGATGAACTATTGTGTTCAAGATGTGTATATCTAAGTTTTGCAAATATCTCATAGGTAACTGTGGTGGTGGGGGCGGAGGTGGGGGCGGCAATAGCTACAACAACATGGGCCACTATGACCCCCAGGCCTCAAACTTTGGCCCAATGAAAAACAACTTTGGAGGTGGTGGCGGCGGCGTTGGCGGCAGGAACTTTGGTAAGATGGAGATAGCAGATGGAAGGATGTTTGGTCATTTGGCATAGTTTCTGTATGCTGAATATTTTTGTTTCCAGGTGGCTATGGAGCTGGTTCAAACAATGGTGGATATGGCCGTTCAGGAGGACGATTTTGAAATGTGAAGTAAGTATTTGATGGCATGCCTAGATTGTAATTTTATATCATACAACCAGAGTTTGTAGTTGCAGGGACTCGTTAAGTGTAGATAAACATAAATAAAAATCACTCTGGATCTCAGGTCATACAAAGCCAGTGCACAGTTAACAATGTTGTTCCATATTGTTCAACAGGACTGAGTACTTAGGAGAGGAGAGCAAGGAGAGGAGAGCAAGCGAAGTGACAGGGCAGCTGCAGGTTTACCTCCTAATCTGCTCAGCCAAACAGTTGTGGCAGGTTACAGCTGCTGCAAGAAGAGATGTACAGTAGATAAATCATGGAGGGTCTTCATTTAAACGTTTTTTGTTTTTTTTCATCAATGTGTTTATGGAAAGAAAGCATTCCAATGAGGTTTTATGTAGATTTTTTTTCTTTCTTTAAGCCTGGTTTTTATTTGTAACTGCATCAAATCAAGCTGAAATAAACCATCATTCAGTTTTTTTACAAAGTCTTGGTAGCCTCTTGAGTGGTTTGGGAAAGGGAGGGTTTACTATTAGATGTTGCACAATGTGGGGTGAGGGACACTTTACATCAGGCAAAAAAATCCACCTGGAAAGCACTGCACTAGTCACAACATACACCATAAAACAATGGCAATGAAATACTGGTAGAGGAATGTGAAGTGGTGCACAGATACTTCCATCATAAAGTGCCCATCACTTGGTACAGACTCTACCCTGAGTTCTGCAAAGACCAACTGGAGGATGCTAGCTTACATGCAAGTCTTTGAGGCTAGTCATGGAAGCCAGCTGAGGGAGAGAAGTAGCAAAACCATCGCCAGGATCATTGAAGCAGGGGAGAGTGAGAACAGAAGCCTGAGGCTAGCAGGCAGCAGCTACCAAAGGGCTTAAGTGCTGTCTGTAGGTAAGACCAGACTTCTCAACTACTGATAGTATGTCATGCTTTTGTCACTTAGCTGGTAGTAAGTTGTGTAGCACAGTAATGACAACTTAAGTGCATCGGTTTTTAATTATGACTTATACCAATGTTGACTGATAAATTGGCCTCCTAATTGTGCATAGAGGCCCTACAACATTGCATGCTGTGAACAAATCAATCAACGCACTTTTTTTTGCAAAAGATTGCATTTTTACTTATTTTGCATTTCTGCCCTCTAGGATACCCACGACATCGTCTTGAAACCCTTGACTTCATTTCTGTGACAATGGCTCAGGTAAAAATTGTCAAAACATTGCAGATAATTTTTTTCTGTTTTTCCACTTTATTTAACATACTTATGTTTTCACAGGTTTTCTGATTAATCATGTGGGTGCTGGACAACTTTTTTTAATTTATTTTTTTAACTGAAAACTCCGGTGTCTTTCTTAATAAAGTGTTTTTTTAATATACTCCAGTGTGGTTTCAGTCAATTGTAAGGGCATAAAATGTTTGATGCATGTTAGTCATACCCACATGTAACTCAGTTGATATGCTTTCATTCGGCACAATCAAGGCAGTATACCTTCCGTCAGGATATCAAAACTATCCCCACATTTAGCATTGCTCTCTCTTTTGCATAACTGTGTGAGGTACTAAATAAATTTTACCATCTGGTGTCTGTTGTAGGGCATATTCATCTATTGAGTATGGCTGTCCATCTTCATCTCTTAAGTGAGAAAATACTTCTGAATAAAGGCCTGTAAGGCGACACTTGATAAAACCCAAGCTGCGTTGGAACTCAAGCCTTTCCTGTGCCAGGTGCTCTCTTTGGGCTTGCAGATCATTCAGTTCTCTTTCAAGGTGAATTATGCTCTCAAGCTTCCGTTTCCTGCAGTTCTGAGCTGCAACTTTGTTCTTCCCTCTCCGTCTAATGTCCCTCACCAGTGCTAGTTGATTATCTGTCAGAGTGTACTGTGTCAGAAGTTCATTGAAGTCATCAACTGGTAGATTGATAATCTTCTCTGTGGGGAAGGGAATTTTCAAAGACATGGCCCGCCTCTCATCTCTGCTCAATGGACCTGGACTGGTGATACGTCCTTGTGGTTTTATATACATGCTATGTGAGCTCCCTCTGCTGGACTCTCCTGAGTCATTGAACAGGTCGCTCAGAGCAGGGGCCTGACCCTGCTGTTTCAGTGCCCGGGGAGTAGGAGTATTGGGTTGTGACTGAGATAAAATGGGTTGGGGTAAAAAATAAGACTGTGTACCTGAGTGTAAATACAAGGAAGATTGACTCTGGTAGTCCACTGAGTAATGGATGTGTGCTCTTCTGGCAGGCTGAGTCATGCTGTCTGGTTCACTATCACAATATGTCATGCCAATGTCTACACTCTGGCAACCTGGTGCACCACCAACAGGATTATCTGGGGAGGCCAGAGGTGGGCTAGAACCTAGAGACAGACCAGAGTCTGACTCTAGTTCATCAGCTGAGCGAGCTTGTGAACTTTGTCCATGTGTAGTCCACAGCATGTGCCGACGTAGATCCTGAGAGTGAAAAGCATTAGCCCTCCTGTGCCCTTGACTGGTACCAGACATGTTCATCTGTTCCCTAAAAGCCATGTGTGATGGCTGTGTGTGAGAAGAGATGGGGAGCATTCTTTGATTGAGCTGAGCTTGTCCATACGTTGCATCTGTGTTACTGCCTAGGCGATGACAGACGGGCACTTCAGAGTAACATCCATCATATGCATCAGTGGTGCCAAGCTCACAAGCAGCAGGAGGAGGTACACAATTGGACTGAGCCATCCCACCTCCCATAGGGACCATGGGTTCCATGATTTGGTACTGTGTTTCATACGAGCCTTCACTGGGGACTTGAAACTCCTGCAACAAAAACCAAAGTTATGACCAACAGCAGGTACTGTACATCAGTATACATGTCACAATGACTGCAATAAAATGATTGAAGGCAATTTTTAAATTTGCAAGACCTCTGAGTTAATAAGTGAAATAGTCTAATTTTTGCATTTCATCTGGCTCACTAGAACAGTTTGCCACCACTTCAGCATGCCACCCCGAAAGGCTCTCAAAGATGTGGTCAGGTTTCACCTGAACAGATGGCTATTGTGCGGTGCAGGGGGCTGCTAGCAACATACAGCACTTGCCCCCTCTCACAATCTCTTCATCCTGCCATCACTCAAATGGGCCATTGTTGCCTTCCTCAGCTGAGTGTATTTTTCAACAGCAACACACGAAAAGTGGGAAATATGTATTTATTCCACTACAATGAAACAAATTCTGTTTAGTAATTCTAAATTAATTTTAATTGATGAACCACATTTTAACTGTTTTATTTCATATTCTTTGAACACAACAATGAGAATAACTTTTGTCATTAATAAAATACATTCAGGTCTCCTGAGGCTGATATATACTGCAATGTTTTTTGAAAGGCATAAAAAATGTCCTTTTCTAAAGTGTCCTCATATGCATTTGTTAAAAAGGGTTAGTAGAATGTAACAGTACATTTACTCAAGTACTTAAGTACAAATTTGAGGTGCTTGTACTTTACTTAAGTTTTTTCTTTTCATGCTACTTTCTGCTTCTACTCCATTACATTTCAAAGACAAATATTTGACTTTTTGCTTCACTACATTAATATGACATCTTTAGTTACTAGTTATTTTAAAAATTCAGATTTTTGCACACAAAACACATAGTTTATAAAATACAATGTTTTCTCTAATAAATTAAACTATCAAAAAAATATAACCGCCTGCAAGTACAGCTAAAATTACACAAAAAATTATAGATCATAAAATTACCCTTTTTACATGCTTTCAATGCTCTTGTTAATGCCCAGTTTCTAAAGCATGAGGCTTTTTTCTGTATTGAATACTTGAATAACAGAGTATTTTTACAGTGTGTTATTAATACTTTTACTTAAGTAAAGATTCTCAATACTTCTTCCAACACTGTTAAAAACAAAACAACCTGCACTTCCATGATAACACAGCAGGAGTCATGGTGATAACACACAGTAATTGGCATATCTAAAACACAGAACCTATAGTAACATTTTACAATAAAATAAAACGTTTGCTGAGTTACCTGCAGCTCTGTGATGGCCATCAGCTCCTGCCAAGCCATATCCATCTCTGTGTCCTGAGGAGCTCCATAAGATCGGACTCCAGGGAAATTAGTTGACATGGACACTCCACCAACCAGCCTGCTTGGAGTGGCTAATACCTTGTAACAAAAAAGGAAATTGATTACATCATTCACACAAGTCTATTTTAGGCTTGATTATGTGTTTCTGTTTTCCCGGCTTAGACAGACCTACCTCACAGGTTCTCCTCAGAGGGAGAACATAATTGGCTGTTGAACACATTCAGGAGAGACTCTTGCTGCAAAAGATTAACCTGGTAATGACAGAACAGCAAGTTATTGTCACCTACCCAGCCTCTATAAACTTTGACACATCAGGAAGATGAAATACAAAACCGTTAAGTCACACCATGCTTTTTAAACACATTTCTAATACATACAGTACAGTACATATCTGTAGACCTGTTGGTGCTAAATAAATGACTGTTTGGGTGTTGTGTAGGTTCTTTTGGAGCACATGAAGGGTTCAGTTGAGTTGACTCCTCCCAACAGCTGTCCCGGGTGCAGCTATGCCAATCCCTGATAAGACAATCTGCGGGAAAACAGTGCTCTCTTTGCAAGACACACTGGGGCCAGTGGCTGCTTTGGAAAATGTCGTGTAGGCCTGTAGCTAACATATTGGAAGTAATCTTTAAACTATTATGGTTAAGCTCTGTGAGTTGCCATTACTTTTTTATTTTTTTATTTTTATAAAGTTTTAGCATCTCCAACTTGTATTTCACAATTTAAGGTTTTCAACACACAAATGAAACACCAACAGAACACTGAATTCAGTTTTTAATGCATTCACTTCAAAAACTCAAATGTACACCTACCTAAATTTAAACTCACACATAGTACTTGCACACCATATGTCCGTGCATTACATTGTCATGCACAATAGCCTTTGCAAACACATAGGCCTATTCTGTTTTATCGGTTCTGTTGTTTTTTATTCTGAATCTGCTTGTTTAGATGTTTTAACCTGAAATCAGCAAGTTACCTACAGCTACATACCTGTTGCATTGTTTCCCCATATGAAGCAAGGTAATTAACAATAAATAAATGGTAAGAGGCTACCTTAACACTGAACTTTGGCATGGGCTAGAATAATTATTCCCTACCTTTACAGTCAAAGGGTCACCTCAATAAATGTCATATGTCATTCCTAATACTACCGGTATGTTGAGTCAATATATGTCACATATGTTTTAATTCCCATCAATAAATTCAAAACGTGATGTCATGAAGTGGAAGCCTCAAACTACTCCACTGAAAATAATATAGAATCTGCTTTGTAGTAAATACACATGGAGTGGTTAAAGGTACCTTTGAAGTTAGAATTATTTGAAATTTTAAAAAGTTATCAAAGTCAGGCTAATTGGAATGGAGTATCACACTGAGATGTCACAGATTATTGTCTTGGTTCAATGAGTTTAGCCATTAAATAGACATAAATAGCCTGCATCAATTAAACTGTCTCTAATCTGAAAACAATTCATATTTGCAAAATGTGGTATAGTTCAGTATGAGATATGTATTTTGCATTTCAAGATTTAAATTGCTGATTTACTGACATTAAATTTGTAATATTGCTTATTGTTTCAGTGGACCTGTGTAAGGTTATTTGCTATCATGTGCCATGTGTGAATTATTTTGTAATGTGTAAAGGTTATGAAACAAGGGGTTATATTTACTGTATCCTGCTATAACCAGTGTTGTGTTTCTTGAAACAGTTTCCTTAACTGTGAGGAATCATAATTCACTCAAAACTACTTACTATTTCAGTCAGTAAAATTGAAAAGATGATAAAACAGTATGTTACATTAAGCCAGCAGGATAAAACTTCTAATAAGATTTGTGGGAATCTATTTGTCTGTGTTATTACCTTAACTGTATTATTTAAAACTTAAATGGAAGCTTATGCTACAATATAATTACATTGTTTAATAGTTTAATTGTATTTGTTATGTGATGTTATGTAATGTCACCTCATCTGAAGTGCTACATGTACCTAATTAAATATACTGCAATAAAGATTTAATTTAAGTGGAAACATTGTGACCTGCAGCATAAAGTATAGCTTTACAATAGAAAAAGAAAAGATCCGACGAATCAGAACAAGGAAGATGTGAATGAACATACCTGAGCAACATTCTCTGCTTCTTCAACAGGTGATGAGTGAAAAAAAATCTTCAGATGTGAACATCCTGGTGGTACAAAAAAGAAAAAAATTAGCTGTTCTTTTTCACATAAAGTATGTTGCTGTTGCTGACTTTTAACCGATCACAAGAAGTAAAACACACTAAGCCTCTTGCTCTATCTCAACTGTCTGTCTCTTTCTGTTCAGCTACACATACAGCCAGCAGCATAAATGGGATGGCTCTGTGCAGCAAACGCAATCTTCCTGTAAAGCACCCACACCACAATTTTTTGCACTCTTGTATCCTAGCACACTTGCACCCCAACCTCCAAATTTCCCTTTTGCCCACATGACAAACCACAAACCAACAGTCTGGCGTACAGCACGACAATCATTCTGCCAGTCCACACTGAGGTAGGTAGATGTTTACAAAAATGAAAACCTGTAAGCAATTCTGATTCTAATTATGTAAAGACAATACACATAAAACAATCACATTCAATGACTAAAAATGAGTGAAAACTAGCCAGATGGTTGTCTCTGTCCTGGCCAAACCGTACAAGAACGGTGTCCTTTCAAATCCTCCTAAACGAAAGGTATGAGGAGTAGGATGTGGAGCACCTGGAGCCAGCATTGCTGTGAGGGCCCTGTTCAAGCAGGGGTGGGTTAGAGGTAGGATTGAGACTTTAGTTTAGCAGAGATGGAATGTACACCCTCCAACAGGTAAGAAAGACTACATTGTTCCTCTATCTGGCAGAGCAAGTGCCAAGGGAGAGAGAGGAGCAGGGGGAGAATGGAGGGGAGCGTGTCTTACATAGCAAGTGACCATTAAAATCCCTCACAAAAAATCCCCTCATTGCCCTGATCTGAAGCATTGTGAGCAGTGAACTTACAAAGGCTGTGTTATAGAGAGCTGCACTATTGTGCAACAGCTTTCACACAATTACTGTAGAGATGTTGCTTATTTACTGTACCATAGAGCAATTTATCTTTATACACAGTGATAGAGAGCAGTCTGTCTCACAGCAACAATGATGATTTTGGAACTAATCAACATCACATGAAATATTCAAGACATTTTAAGCTCTGTAAAAGACCCCCTACTGTGTACACTGTGTACAACACAGTGGATAGATTTCCTTTTTAAAAGCATTTGTTGATTAAACCATTTGGAAGAAATACTGAAATATGCATCTTGTTAATTCAGTTTTGTGGCTACAAAATATGCCATAGCCTTCAGTCTTTGTAAAACAACCTGATGTAAATGTGTGTTCGTAGGATTACCTGCATTTGAGGGATTGTTGGTCCACTTTCTGAAAAGACAAGAAGTCTGCAGTCATTTGCACATCAAACAACTGCAGTGTGCAACAAATGCAAGCAGTGTAAGCCTTGCTGGAACTAATTATTTTTTTCTCAGAAATGTAAAGCCGAAAACAGATGTCACAATCTGTTAAACAGAAAACAAAATTACTTAAAGAGGAAACCAAATTCCAATGAACTGCACCACACAAGTATAAATTAACAAATATTATAAAATACTAAATAAATTGATATACAAACTTTCAATCAATTATTTTGTGTAAATAACTGATTAAAGTGTTTACCCTCTTTATTAAGGTGATAAATCTACATGTATAAAACACTACAGATTAAAACAGTATAAAGGGGAGTTGAATATTTTTATAGTGGGTAAATAAAACACTTATGATCTACATGATTCACAGCAGCATTAATTCCTTAAAAGAGTTCAGACTTTCAGTAAGACACTGTATATTCAAAACCATGAGAACATAGAGGTTTTGTCTGGCCCATTACAATATCACATCCCACAGAAACATAAATCTCAATGTTTTCTTTGTCATTGTTCTAAGATGGAAAAAGTAGGTGGCTGACAGAGTCAAGAAAGGTGAATGTCTACCAGGAATCAAAGAAGGGACTTCCCAACCCAAGTTCCTAGCACCCAGCCCCTGACTCAACCACTGCCCCAGCATGCCAAAGAGCACCCTGTTATTACTGCAACTACAGTGGTTTTGGATCTGGACACAGTTCCCAGGTTAACGCCCACTTTCCCTGTTTGTGTTTGTTTGCTTCAATTAGTCTTTGACATCTTTGCTTTCCATCTTGTCTTAACTTAACCTCTCAGGACTGTCAGCTTTTTGTTGTTGTGCACCTCGGTGTTACCAACAACTCTACTTCAAAAATAGGCCAGACATGTTGGCTGGGAACTGCCCACAGTTGACTCACTTAGGCTTAAATTCTCTTAATGATCATTAAGGTTGAATATACTAGATGTGTCACATTTTCATTTGAAATTAATGGTTAAACATGTTTGTCTGTTTGGTTGTTTAACCACCTCCTGTATGTGTCCTGGTGTTTACGTGGCTTAATTTGTTCATTAAAGATGGAGGAATGTGGCATCTTTGGTTAACATCCAAAAGGCTGTATCAGACATGAGCGGAAAAACCACCTCAATACTAAACAAAATGAATGTGTGCCTTGGGTTGTGGTATCAAAAAAGGAATATTTTTGGAGTCTGCTTCTGGGAAAGGAAAAATGAATAGAGAGGGCAGATGGAGTATTATTTTTTTCCCTTATATTTATAATCTAACTAGTCTTAATCTTGATCTGAAATGTAAAAAATAAGAACATTTTACTTTTTTCCATCAATATTGAACTTCATAAAAATTACATTCATTGGACATAAAATGGTAATATGTGCAATTTTACATATTTGCCTATCCTATTGTGGATGATATTAAAGATGCATTATTCTAATTTGTACATTTCTGATCTTTTTCAAATGAGAAATTATCTTTATTGCAAACAGTTCTCCTCAGTGCAACTGTAGATGTAGATAGAAATGGGATTCAGAAATAACCTTTCCATTGTTTTTCCTTAAAATGTCTGTCATGATGGTCACACATTATCAAAACCTGAAACACAAGCAAATGAGGAACATGAACATGCAGCATCATTCTTCTGAATGTCTCAATAAGGCCTGCACTTATCTCAAGATGTTTAGATTAAGATAACATTTTGTAAGAACAGTACTATATTTCTAAATTATTATTTTTTTGCCCCTTTTTTGCATTTATACATTCACAAATTATACAACTTGTATTGGGGTGGAGGGGAGGATAAAAAAGATTTAACAGAAATAAGTACTTTTTCTAACTCAAGCGGCTATGCAAGTGTTGTGTGTCTATACTGTGCATAGGTAATTGCATAAATGCAACAATACATGTCAACTCTGGTTGGTAATACAGCTACAGAGAGGGAAGGTAAGGAAAGGAGGATGTTGGTTGGCGGAAGCTCTGCTTAATGCTGATAAAAGGAGCACTTGGTTCTTAGGAAGGGAACTGCTAACTGCTGTGGTTGCTGGCATAGCTGAGAAGAGGGGAGTAGCCCATGTCACACATTACTTAATTCTCTCTATCTATGGCTATATTATTCATTTCTACTTCATGATCTTTGTGCGCATTAGACAGGAATAATAGTATATGGTAAATATTTACTGAACTTTAAGCAACATTATAGTCTCTTGAACAGTTTTCTCACATCATGCTTTAAAGATTTTTTGAAGAGGTCAATGTATTAATTTATGATTGATTCTTTAAGGTCCTTCAACTATGAAGTGTATAGGTGCACAAACATTTTTGCCATCTTACGTTAGTGTGGTTCTATTTTTAAGCCAGCACCATTAGAAGTAACAGTCATTATATACTTTTTGCATGTTCATTCATCATATATGTTGATTCACCATTCAATTTTTATTCATCACCATCACCAACTCTGCCAGTCATCATCATCACTGTGATGGGTTTAATACATATAAATGAATGTGTTTGACTTCTAACATGAGACAGCATGACATCTGAGTATATTTTAACCTATAAGTTTGAGCTATGTTCAGGGCAGCATAGCTTACTGTTTCCTCTGCAGTCGGGGTAATTTTGAAATTTCAGTGGCTAGATTGTGTAAACAAAATGCAGTATTGCAACATTTCATGGTTGCCCGCAGGGGTTCTTTGAATACATGTCAAAATAGTTTGTCTCTTTTCAACACATACTTTTTCCAAGGTAAATAATAGATATACGCCACTTGCTTTTACTGTACATATTCCAGTATTATTTAAAACTCAAGCCCAAAAAATATCTTACTGTAAGGCCAGTGATGTCATTTATGGAGTGAGATACAGGGAAATCCCCATCAGCCTGGGTTCCCAGATGCTTCCCAGAAGTGGGAACTAAGATAATTGGAGTTGGTTACATGTAGGAGGATCCTGAAAAAAGATGTTGATGAGTTGAGTACGAGTAAGCTAAAACGGCTGGTAGGCCTAAGTGGATGTTTTTCCCTTATTTATGTTACAATGCAGTCCTGTAAAAAAAAAAAAAAGCAACCGCCTACAATCACCAAATGTATAATGGTTTATAATAATAATTTGGTTTCACTATAGTAGGCTAACCATGGTAGAGATTTGAACTCTGACATTAAGCTACCATCAATGGTAGTTCATAAGAATATGTAGAAAGAAGTCCTCTACACCATCACCAAGTAATTAGATTACATCTGGGAATTACAGAACAGATTAACGTTATGTTTTATTTTAATAATAAAAGGAACAGGGTTTGGGATAGTTGTAATGTTAGCAGAGGACAGAATAACACAGAAATAGGTTCATGGAGAACAATGTTTGACTTTACAAGAGGGACATTATCATGATGCAACTTTCCCCACTGAAGGGACAAAAGTGTTACAGATGTTGGTGAGTCTGAATGTACTTTATACTGAACCATATCCGTTCATTAATTAAATGTTTTTTTCCCCTGGCTGCCCGCCCTGTAGTGAACTGCCCTTTGCCCTGTACGCATCACGCAGGGCCCTGCGTCAACCAATAGGAAAGGGCCTAATTTACTGTACGTGTTACGTAGCTTGCTGCTAGCCTGCTAGCTAGTTGCTAACAAGGAAAAAGATGGATTCTCCCATACTGGTAATGTTAGCGCATGTATTCATTTGATACAGTTTACGTGTCATTCAAGCTTTCAGTTATAACTGTTTAACACAATGATATGTGTTTTCTCGAAACGAAGCGAAATATATTAATTTAGCTATGAAGTTATCGTTAACTCGACAGGGAGCTAACTAAAGTAAACGGGTTGCCTGTGTTGGCTAACCTGATCTCAGAGAAATTAGCTTCGTGTGTGTGTTTGTTGGTGATATGGAAGTGTAATGTCTTCCTATTGAATTCGCGAATAAGCAGACATTTCTATTTGTATCACATTCGTGACTTTGACGGGATTACGTTTGTTTCATTGTTTCATTCATCCCATGTTGGCGCATCGGACTTTGACGTTACCAGTTCACTTTTTGATTGTTGACTTCAAACTGTGTTTGATAATTTAAGTTACTGATTAATGATAATTGCGTAAATTGAGTCAGTGCTTATGTCTCCTTTCTTAACAGGAACCGTCCCTGTACACTGTCAAAGCAGTTCTGATTCTGGACAACGATGGAGACAGGCTTTATGCCAAGGTATGATTAAGACAATTACAAAAAACTATCCTCACAAACTTCTCTTAAGCAGTACCTGGCTGAACTTCATGGCCCTGGGTCAACTGCTTTAAAGGATACGTCTGGTGATATTCTATGTTTTTTTCTTAACAAATTCCACTCAAATACTAAAACCACTACTGGTTTTGTATATTGACATACCATTACCTATTGCACTACCCTCATTCCCACTAAACCAAAATCTCTAGGTATATGTGTATATAGGACAACTGTATATTGCGTTAGTTTTATTTAGTTTCGTTCTATGCTATTTTAAGTATTTGTATACATATTCTGTGTGTGTAGTGTGAAGGGGCTACAACTTGCATGTCATTAGATGGGCAATGATTGAATAGGTTAACTATTAATTAGTTTGAGTTATTTATATATATAAATAAAATTCCAGCCTCTTAAATGTGAACATATTCTATATTCAACAACGTTATCGCATATTTTACTCATATCTTGCAGCCATATTTGCCAGCATCCCATTAAATATAGATTCAGTAAAATGACAACCCTCTGCATGCAAAGAGCATTCTCCCATCACATGTGCAGCGCACATTAGTGCACTATCTGAGCCAAAGAACTACATGCTTTCAGGAATATATATGACTATATAACTACATATCATTTTTTGTGATATGTCAGTTAACCAGTAGATAATAGCCTAAAGCAATAATACTTTATTTATTCTGAAAGCAATTATCGAAAAGTACAACAATTCAAAGTCCACAGATTAACCTGTTAAAGGCCCTGAAGACCCACAAAGGTGTTTTTAAGTGAATCTGGCTGATTAGACCTCTTTCCAGGAGTGTGAGTGTGAGTGTGAGTGTGAGTGTGAGTGTGAGTGTGAGTGTGTGTGTGTGTGTGTGTGGGGACTGATTGCTTGACATCTTCCTGAGTCTTGTTTTTGCTGCGTTCCAAACAGTTTTATCACTGAAGCCTGTACAGCATCAACAGGGGTTGTTAATGCACATGTACTACCACCAATGTGTTGCCATTTTGATGTACAGTATACCCTCCTGCTTTTACCTCCTTATGAGTTTCTCCTAATGTTAGCAATTGATTTTTAATTTACATTGTTTGTGTGTGTGTGTGTGAGAGAGACACGTCAAAAACTGGAACTGGGAGTACAACGATCAGTTGACTGCCGTTCCATGGCACTTTCATGGGTAGAAGGTTGTGAAAACACGGGTTGCCTGGAACACAGCATGCACCTGTTAGGGCAGGACAAATGACGGCTTTATCATTTTTATTAGTAGAAAAGATTTGTGACCTAATAAATTTCCACCTAAGCTCCGGCTCACTTCAACCAGAGCAGAGGTCTAATCAGCCACAATAACTGAGATCACCTGTGTGGGCGTTCAGAGGCATTAACACCTGCTACATTTTGCTAGCGAGATGTTACCACGTGGGATGTAGCTTAATTGAGCATGCTAATTGAGAATTTTTAATTAATCTATTGCCATGCCTTTTTTACTGTATAACATTTTTTACAAATGTGTTGTTCACTTTAAACCCTACATTTGCACTCAGTCAACATTGGCGGGTCAAATTTTCAAAGTACCTTCCTTATTAGTTAACTTGCTAGCTAACTCACAACATGGCACAATTTACAATATCTATATTAGAAATTAATGGATTTATTTGGCAAAATAATGGAAAACGTGTGTGTGTGTGTGTGTGTGTGTGTGTGTGTGTGTGTGTGTGTGTGTGTGTGTGTGTGTGTGTGTGTGTGTGTGTGTGTGTGTGTAGTTTTTTTTTTTTTTTTAATAGATTTACTGTTACTGTACGGTCTTTTTATTGAATTTATTGGCAATAAGAAAACAATCTTAAATATCACCAGCCTTACCCTTTTAATCAAAATTCAAACTAGTTAGTGTTTTTGGGTTATGGATTAATACATAACAACATATAATATTGTCTTCACTTTAAATCCATCTACAGTATTATGATGATACATACCCGACAGTCAAGGAGCAGAAGGCATTTGAGAAGAACATATTCAACAAAACACACAGGACAGACAGTAAGATGTTTACTACATTAAAAACTCACTTTCCTGCCTCAATACATGTCTTATAACATGCATGGTTGCTTTTTGTGTGTACTTAGGTGAGATAGCGTTACTCGAAGGCCTTACTGTTGTCTACAAGAGCAACATAGACCTCTTCTTCTATGTGATTGGAAGTTCCCATGAAAATGAGGTAAGCCTAATTTTAAGATTTTATAATGAACCATTCTTAAGTAAAAGTTGTAACCCAACTATTGGGCAATTTATTTGCAAAGTCACACAAACAACCAGGTCTACCAAAAATGCTAATCCCATCCTTTTTCTTACAACTGGGGTAATCTTTTGAACTGTAGGATATCAATTAATTTGTGAATTGATAGTGTCTGCAGTGTAATACAATATCTTAAAACAGTTGTGAACTCTTTAATGTAAAATTCGGTAGTTTACATTTCCCAGTCGTTTTTAATTTTTTTTCTTTTTAATTTTTACCAACTTCGGTTTTGTTTCAAATGAAAGGTTTGGCCTGCTGTCTTAAGTGATTGAAGTACCGTTACTTGGTATTTCTACATGTCCCTTGTGGCAATGTTTTTCAATTTTTTATTGCTGTATTATTTTTTTTCCAATTCAGCATGACATTAATGTAGACAACAGATACATGTTCAGTTTAAAATAATGGACCCATCATACAGATTTTTACTTTCATAAAATGTCTCGACATAATGACCTTGTTTATATTGATCAGAGATGTTTTGACCTTTTGTTTTAGCAAATATATTCTCTTTTAATTTATTCAAGTGTCTCCTCACGGCTCAGATTATTTGGGATACCAATGTTGTGGCATACAGTGCATGTTGAATTTATCTGTCAATTTTTGAGTTTTACAATTATTTTAAAAAATATATATATTTTACCAAAAAAGAATGCTTGTAATTAAAAACCATTTCTTCCATTTTAAATTTGTGTTTTTTATACTCCATCTGTCTTTTATTTATAACCACGATAGTTGAGAGCCTGTACAGTTTGATATCGGATGGATAAATTTGACTTAGGTAGAAAATATAAGAAATTATGTACCTTTTTAAGATCCAAAGAAAATATTGTGAAAACCACAACAAGTGATTACAAACACGTTATTTGCTGAATGTTTTTTAAAAAACAATGTGGACTCATTAGACAATAGTACAAAAATTATCTAATATATTCTTCTATTCTCAACAGCTTATGCTTATGGCTGTTTTAAACTGCCTTTTTGATTCCCTCAGTCAGATGTTGAGGTATGTTTTGGTCGCTGTTAATTATTCTACAACTTGAACTTTTTTTGTACACTTATCATACGTCTAGAAAGTTAAGCTTGACATGTACGTATTTGTTGTTACCCTGTAGAAAGAATGTTGAGAGAAGAGCTTTGTTGGAGAATATGGAGGGACTCTTCCTGGCTGTGGATGAAATTGTAGATGGAGGGTATGTACAAATTCAGCGGCTTGAAATTATTGATGCCAAGTCTTGTTAAAAAGACTGCAGTGTTAGGACTGCGTTTTTCTCTCGGGGATTACTATATGTTGGTCTGTCTCTGCTGCCTCCTGCAGGGTGATCCTGGAGAGTGACCCACAACAAGTTGTGCACCGTGTGGCTCTCAGAGTAAGCTCCTCTCTCCAAAATATTCAGCATAGTTGGATGTTCGTTGTGTTGGATGTAAACATAAGATAATTGTTCCTGCAGGGGGATGATGTGCCTTTGACAGAGCAAACGGTCACCCAGGTGAGAAAAACATTCCTTGCTCTTCTCTCTGCTATAAAGTTTAAAAGCTCCATTAGTTTATTGACTGTTGAAGCTCATTACTTCAGAATTAATGAATACAATGGCATTGTTACAGCATCATTCCCCCCTACTCCTACTTTGTCACACTCCTCTAGCTTGTCAAATATTGCATTATCTTCTATGCATGATGGTGTACATGATTACTAATTATTCAGTGTACAATGTTGCTAGCCAACGGTGGTTCCTGTATTATAGTTCTAACGTGTGTGTGTGTGTGTGTGTGTGTGTGTGTGTGTGTGTGTGTGTGTGTGTGTGTGTGTGTGTGTGTGTGTGTGTGTGTGTGTGTGTGTGAGAGAGAGAGAGCTTCTCTTGATTAATGTTGTCATTTAAGAGGCCTTAGACTGGCTACCGCCATCCCTCCTCTGGCCGTGATTAATGGCGACCCCCAATCCCCATACTTTATGGTTATGATTCGGCTTTCATCCTGTGATTAATTGGAGCTTTCCTATTTCTCTTCATTTACATAACTTGTTCACCTTCTAATATGTACATTTTCCAGCCTTGTTCCCTTTTACCTCCTCAACAAGATACCACTGTTTTTTCATTTTGTTTTATTTGATACTTTATCTCTTACTGTTGCCTTTCTTATTCTGGCCATGCGGTTTTGTTGTTGAAGTGGTCTGCTTGGTCAAAACCTAGTTTTACTCCATAGGTTCTTCAGTCTGCCAAAGAACAGATCAAGTGGTCGCTTTTACGATAGTCACCGATGCACCAGTCTACCAGTGAGCCACTGTCCAGTAAAGTCTTAGTGGCGCTGATCTGCATACTCCTTTCCTCTGATTTCCACTCCTTCAATCAAAGCTGTGAGGAGTACCACTGGCTGATCCAGTCAACACTCCCAGGACTACGGCTCAACAGTTTCATTTCACAATTTTTTTTCTTTATTCTTTTTTTTCTCAGGCTTGCATATGTGACATAATCAACATGAGCATAATATACGGTATACATTCCAGTACGAATACTGGCCTGTTTTGTTTTGTCATTACAGCATCTCTGTTTTATTAAACTAGCGTACCTGTCTATAAAACATTGATAAACCTCATCATAGCCTGTGGCAACATTCCAACTGTCTCCTTGAACAAGACTTTTATCCTGTTGACAGCCCCCTGTTTTACTGTACAAGTATTGAGGCACTGTATCATTTAATTTGCATGAATATTGTGAATAAAAGGTGTACAACTAGTACTGTAGTCATACAACTGATCACAGAGGTATGTTTTGCATATATTTTGTCTGGGAATCTTCCATTCATCACATACTTATAATAAATGTTTGACACTGGTGTGTAAACAGCTGTGAAATGTCTATATGTAGAATGCAG
The DNA here is from genome assembly GCA_013375575.1 of Percina caprodes. Classification (NCBI taxonomy): domain Eukaryota; kingdom Metazoa; phylum Chordata; class Actinopteri; order Perciformes; family Percidae; genus Percina; species Percina caprodes. The sequence goes on from JABXJD010000087.1 coordinate 826,384, forward strand.
TTTTCAACCCACTGTTGTTAAACTGTAAAATAGCTTTCTTAGTAGTAATATGATTTGTCATGTTTTTTTTATGTCTGCAAATGTAGTAGGCTTGTAAGAGATAGTATTTCCTTATTTCAGTGCTGCCGTATTGTGTGCTCTTTGTTCTTCAAGACTTCAGCTAGAGCCAAAGACACTAAAGCAAGGGCTCCATCTCCTGGAAGCTACAGCAAATTGCGATGCTGAGGTACATAAATACTGTAGACAAGAAGGTAAAGAGGGGCTATGCCGCTTTGATTAGGAGCTTACACTGTACTGCTGCTGTGACATGGAGATACGTTTTATGGAGTCATACTTGATTCATTTCTGCTCTGTAGAGAGCCACTCTGTGCCGCATAAATTGTGTCCCTCAATGTATGCACCCTCAGTTTCACACTAACCTCGTCTCATTGTAATGCAAATGAGAGAGAGAAATGGATGTGAGGAAGCACACTACATCATGTTGGTATCTGATACAGGGGAATAATTAATCTATCTGAGTTCTTCCAGCTAGATATCCACATATGTTCTCGTGATGATCCGTTGAAGATTTTTCTTGCTATAAGAGATTTGTGTTGGCTGTGCAACAATCACATCCAGCTATGCCTAATTTGAACTACCTTAGGTAGCTGGTATTGTTACAGATTGTGTCCCCCTCCCTCCTTGTCTGTACAGTCAGACACCACATCCTACTGTACTTGGCATGCCGTGACATGTCTGTTGGCCTGAGTCAAAGGTCATTAAGCTAGTGTTAGTGGCCTTTTCACAAACTGGTATAAAAACAAGTTTGCCTTTTTCAGTTTCTTTCTCTTATCTATATTTATGAGGCATTTGGCCTAGGCATCAGTGAGAAGCAAGTTTGTTATGTAGAGCTGTGCGTGGCCAAGAGCAGTTTGTGGAAAGGATCACAGAGTGGTAATGTTGGAATGTAAATTACAGCGTTTCACCTGTTTGCAGAATGGTAAAAGTCGCCTTTCACTGGCAAAGAATCAGTTAAATCTTTATTGCACCCAAAGTGAATTTTGATGGGAGCTGCTGTTCTCAATCACAGAAAACAGCAGAAAAGATTGTAGTTATGGTATTCCAGGCACAGACATAGTGCAATTTAATGTGCACATACTGTAGGGTTTGTGGAGGCAAAACACATTAAGTTATTCTGGGTCAGATATCAGTTAATCAGCTCAGCATTACAGTACATGACTAATAAATAGCTCTCTGCATGTTGTGTGTCACAGCTAACTGCTGGCAGACAGCAGCTGATAACACAAGGCAATAGAATGTATGTGTGTGGAAGCATGCATGTGCGTTGTCTTCACATAACGAAGAGGAGTGTAGTCAATGAAACTGTTATGGGCTCTGATCTGTGGACCTATTGTCTTGGCTTTGCTCCAGTTTGATTCAGCCCTTGAATCGGTGGCTCTTTGTGGCTGCATAGATAGCATGAATGGACACCATTGTTGATGCTACTTTCTAACTTATTTACTGGATAAAGAGCAGTAGGACAGGGAAAGGTAATCATTATAAATGGACTCTATTATGACACCAGTTTACTACTATCGCACCAGTTTTCTGGTATAATGAGGACAGCTTCTGTCTCAGTGTGTGGTTTCAGTAAGGGAGGGGAAACATGAAGGTTAAAGAGGACGAGGTTAGCAGAAGTAGACCGCAGTTAATGTGATTAGATGAGATCCCAGCGAGGGCACTGCGGGGAAGAGAGGGTTAAAACAGATCCCACCCAAGGTGCCTGTCCAGACCCTCACTTTTAATCTAGATAGCCCTGCAGCACCATCAGGGGCGCAGTGACTTGCTTTCATCTGCTAATTACAGTTGCACCATCATAAAAAACCAGCAAGGTAATTTATATTAATTATACAGGCATGAGTATAACAGTTTGAAACACCATTGCTTGACATGCTGTACATAACATGCAGTAAAATTGTCAGAGACGTGTGGGCTAGAGCCTTGTAATTGATCGATGCATACAGTCAAAGAGTCACTCTTTCTCTTGTGTGTATGTGTGTGAGTGAACTGTGTGAATTAGAGCCAATAAATTATCATCATCTGTAAGCTTACAGAGTCTTTATGTCATAGTCAATGGGCCTGAGCACCCATCCAATGGCTTGCACTGCTGAAGAGAAAGAACACTGGGGAAACCGATGACAGCATGTTGGATGCAACACAGTAAACATATTAAAGGAAATGTCATTATATTGTCTGAGCAGGACAAAGGCCAAGACCCACATAATGTTTTATGACCCAGTGTATTAAAATTAACAAGGCCATTTAGCTCTACTGCTTTCACATTTCAATTTAAGTAGATAATGCTTGAGACTTAACAATGAATTTAACATAATGTCTGGAAAAATGACCTAAATTGGAAATCAGCCCATCCATTGTCTATTGTTGAGCTGCATTTCTTGCGTTTTTAAAAATAAACCAAGCCACCATCATATCTGCAGAATCAATGTAAATGTTACATAGCATTTTGAAAAGGTCATTAAAAGCTGCTCAAAGTGAATGTGGTTGTGTGTGAATGCAGAAAGCAAGTGGTATGGGCCCAGGCCTGCTCCCTTTGCCTCAGCAGCATCTCGGCAGCCTGACGTGGTTTATGGTCCCAGTTGCCCCCTGTGGGTCTGTTTATGGATTCCCATAGAACAGAGAATCATGGCCACTCCAGGAAAAGCCAGCCAAAAACAACACCTCCACCATTGCACTCTTGCCTGCCTTTGCCATAACTCAAAAAGAAAAAAAAGTATTCATAGTAATGACATAAGATGACTGTAAATTCTAATGCTAATGCTTAATTTTTTTGTTGTTGATGTAAGATAAAAATGTCACCACAAATGTGGCTGGTTTATTGTATGCCGTTACATGTTGGTGAAAAGATTGTGGGCTTTGTTAAGGAAAAGCTTTTTTTCTTTGGTTTGGGGTGGCAAAGACGTTATTTTATGATATCAGTAAGATTTATTACATGAAAATGTTCAACTTTGATAGGATAATGAAAGTACACCCCCAAGGGCATTGTTAATCGAGGAAATATTCTACCTGAAGTGTTTTCCCTCTACTGTTTTCCACACAGTTCTCTTGTGCCAGTGCAGTGCATTACTCTTTACTGAAAGCATGTTTCAGAAGACTGATAGTGGAAGCACTCTGGATGTGAAAATACTCTCTGGTCAAATGTGGTAGGCTACTGATTGTGTTTCTCTGTGGTGAGATGGCAAAAGAAAATCCTCAAGTGCAGTTGCTGCTGCAGGTTTGCTGTGCTGCAGCTCCATCATTCTCTGAAGCTGCACAACTGGGGCACATCTGGTTTGTTGATGGCTCGACTGGACTCTGCCTGTAATCCAGAGGTTAGTGTGTAGCCGGGCGCCTGCCGCTGTCATGATGACAGTCAGAGGTTACTGGGTTACTGCTGTTATCAAATAGTCAACACTAAGCTTTCGTCTCGCAATGATGCAAAAGAAGCACTAAAGGAGGGCCATCCGTCATTTTCACTGTATACAGTTAACATCAGACATAGCCATGCTGGCCGTAAAGCTTTATGAGTGTTTCTGCTGGTGTTATTCAACTCCCACTGCATCCATCAGGGAAACATATTGTCTGTTTCACTTTTTTCTGGCCTTGTTTAGTCTTGTTTTGCCGGGAAAAAAATCCTCTGCAAGCCCTCCACTGTTACTACAGCATGTGTGTATGTAGTTTTGTAGCAGGACCAAAGAATGTAAAGAAAAGCATTTTCTGTTGCATAGCTCTGAAGCCTCCGCTTGTTCCCTCCTCCCTCTGTCATCTACTCTTTCTTACTTTCTCCCCTCCCTCCCCGTGGATTCCCCAACCACACCACAACACCGTTAACAGACGCAGCCCTGACAGATTTACTGCCATCGTCTTTCCATTGGCCGCCAGCGTGACAGCAGAGATTTAGTGCCGCCTTCTCATTGGCCAAGACTTGACAGGTTAATTTATGGGTGCACTGTGATTTGATGTCTCCTGCCTTTGAAGTGAGTTACAGCTCTGTCGCTTATAGGACACAGAAATGGTGTCAGGTTGCAATCGTAAAATCTTAGCCCTGAAGGGAGGTGGCGCTGGAGTATAATAGTCCTGACGTCATGACAGGAGAAGAGACCTTCTTGTGAGCAAAGAGGAAAAACAGTAGCCTAATGTGTGATATGATAAAATGCTAGGTGTCTGTTCAAAATGTTTTTAATAGTTCGCATCATATTCTGCTAATGTCAAAGAGAGAAATCCAGTTGTGCATCCAGTTACATCTTGCCTCTGATTTGAGGTTTTTCTACGTGTATGGGAATGTGCATTTGTCTTCTCTTTTCACATTCCACATCGCTAATGTTCAGCAGGTTTTTGCTTGACTTTGGGGTCAGAAGATCCAAAGTGACTTGAGTAAATCACACATATCTCATAGCTGATCAACAGCAGCAAACTGCCAAAGTCACTTTGGTGTCAGACGACTGTATCTGCTCACTGCAGCCCCATTCGTGCAACATCATCATCTATCTGCAGCCTATCTCTTCATCAGCCTGACAGTTTATCCTGACAAGATCAAGAAGAGCAAGAGCATGCAGCCCTGTAAGAGCCTTGACCCATGGAAATCTCTAAGGGTAAAAAGCATGGCTGCCCCTGCCCTGTCTATCAACCTCAAGTGAATTCCGTGCTCCGTTTCCCTTCGATATCAAATCCCTGTCTTTACTCTTTCACTTCACACTTAAGGTCGTCTGCTCAAGTGGAAAATTGTCAAAAATAAAGAGACAGAGGAAAGCCCTAGACTTGCCTTGTCAAGTGGGATTGCATAATTTCATCAGAGACCTTCTCATGAACTTGATAACTTGGGGTTACACACCTGCTCTCTGACAATGTGCCATGTAAGAGAGAGAAAACAGGTTTTACATCTTTAAGAGACATGATCCCTCTGAACTCAGAGGAATGATGGATAGTTTGGCGGTGTGTTTGAAGAGGTTGATACAAATATACTTGTATAGAGTTAACCATTTCACTGAGGTATTTTCTGTAGAGTCATGCTCTAGCTGTAAACCTCTGTCGTTGTTGCTCTGCTGTTTGTAGTATGGTTTTAATATTCAACTTGCATCGTTAGCAATTTTATTAACCACATTTGCAGTTTTGAATTAATGAAAAATGGCTATTCTGATAAATTTATACATATATTTATACAAACATTATACAAACATAAAGGCTGTGGCTTCCCAGATAAATGTCTTCCCACAGTGTAGTGAGCATCCTGCACCTCCGAAGTCCAAGTATGGACTCTTGTTGTGGCTGGTTGGTTGTTCCCTGGAGAAGCAGCTCAGTGCAAACGTGTACCAACAAGCTGTAGATTAATAGGGAGGCGTAAGGCCAAGGCATGTTAATGTATCTGTCGAGGCTAAACGCACCTCTGTTGGAAAGGGATTTTTACACAGTTGGCAGGGCACCGGGGTGTCCATCCTGTCAAGGGGAATGTGGATTACAGAGGTCAAATAAATCTCAGCAACAAGGTCCTGCACATCTGATTATGATCTTTGTAAATATATCTCTTTGGGGTTAAAAAAAAGAGAAAATATTCAGTGAGCGGCAGGAAACTAAGGCTACAATTGGCACAGGCTCTCCAACATTGGACGGAAGATTAGAAAAACGTCTGCTGCAACATTTAAAGGGTAGAGTCAGAATTTGGCATGAACGACATGAAAGTATAGATCCAACCTGCCTTGTATAATCAGTTCAGGCTGGTGGTGGGGTAATTGTGTGCGGAGTATTATCTTGGTTCACTTTGGTCATGTTAGTGCCAATTGAGCATCATTTAAACGCCACAGACTACCTGAGAATTATTTCTGACCAAGTCCATTCCTTTATGACCCCAGTGTACCTATCTTCTAATGGCTACTTCCAATGCGATTACACGTCATGTCACAAAGCATGTCAAATCATCTCAAACTGTTTTCTTGAACATGACAATGATTTCACTGTACTCAAATGGCCTCCACAGTCACCAGGTCTCAATCCAGTAGGGCACATTTGGGATGTCGTGGAACAGGAGATTTGCATCATGGATGTGCCGCTGACAAATCTGCAGCAACTGCGGGATGCTATCAAGTTAATGGACCAAAATCTCATAGGAAGGTTTCCAGCTCCTTTTTGAATTTGTGCCACTAAGAATTAAGGCAGTTCTGAAGGCAAAAGGGGGTCCAACCCAATATTATCAAAGTGGACCTAATAAAGTGGCTGGTGAGTGCAAGTGCACACCCTGAAACCGAAGCAACTAAATGGAATTCAACCATCATTCATTTTATTATTTACACCTGTACTTTTCCTACTGTGACATGTCAGAGGCGCCACTGGTCGCAGGTTTAAAAGCTTGAAGCCTTTTTTGAACCTCGCTTCGCTGTTCCCCCTAAGCAGTTTCTCTTCTTCTCTCTCAAATCTCTCAGGCTTCACTCTGTATGTGTGATTGAGCCAGGTTGCAAAAGATTATTTTGAAAATTTAAGTTGCAAGTTCTGACATGACTGGAAATTAATTTTCATGTATGAATATTCATGATTTAAAAGTATCAAAACACGCAAGTAGGCCAAACTTGACTTTTCCCTTGTTACCAGTCACATGGCTGATGGCATTTGCTTCTCCTCCTCTTTGTGATACAGTTTGTAGTACTGGGAATGATATGCAGAAGCTAATTAATCTTATTGAGTTACACTAATTAGAAATGTAGTGGCAGACATCTAAATATGGGACAGGTTGAAGCATGACATGATTCCCCATCAGAGACATTTTGTTGAAGGTCCCATAGCATAACAATTTCACTTTATGAGTTTTTTTTAATATTAACATGAGTTCCCTCAGCCTGCCTATGGTCTTCCAGTGGTTAGAAATGGCAATAGGTGTAGATCGAGCCCTGGGTATCCTGCTCTGGGATGGGCCGATCTGGAATCTTATGACATCAGAAGGGGCCACACCCCCAGCCTTCACCTTCCCCCTCTCTCTTCCTCAAAAGCTACAGACTCAGAAATGGCACATACTAAGGAAAGCTCATTGTGGACTGGCATTATGGCATTAGGGGATAACTAAGGCCTATATAAAGGCATCCAAAGAGCATGGGACCTTTAAGCAGGTGGCTGGCAGGCATCCAGTTGGTAATTTCCATACATTTATTAGATTTTGATAACGCTAACAGTACTACTATGGCACTACGGACACTGTGTATATACACCAAATTTGTATATGCTTTGGAGGCCATTTTGTCAATCTCAGATTGGGGGGAAATGGCTGCCGCTGAAACACCCTTCACTTAACCCAACTTTCTTTAATTCTAGATTACTAAACTTCTCATACTGGTGCAGGATGCCTTTTGGTTATAAGGCAGACCAGAATTCAGCTACGTACATAATTTATTTCTGAATAATAGCCCCCCAGTATAAGAGAATATTAAAATATTTGGTAATCATTAATAAGTAATGCATTCACACTTTCACTGCTCATTGTTTGACTAGAACTTTAGATTTATGGTAAAAATCTTTCATATAATATCAAATAGTTCTTATTGAGCAAGAGTGATAAGTCAAATGGATGTTTTTACATTTATGCTAACACACTTGGGTTAATATTAAAATGCATGTGTTAGTGCCCCAGTAGAGTTACGTTCACAGTTAATTCATTTGATTTCAGATAGTTACATTTCTGCTTTACATTTCATTGAGAGAAAAACATTGTTTATTGTCAGGTCTTGATTGCCACTTGCAGTGAACACTCAACCTGTTCCTCCGTGTAAATATTTGAGGAGGTGTTCACTGAGATGTCCAGGAAAATGGGAGTAATCCGGATAGAGGAATTGAAATTTTATGATGATGATTTTATGATGGTGGTGCTGCTCTTGATGAGCAGCACCACCACGCTGACGGCAATTGAGCACCTCAGACAGCTTAAATATCACCGCTAATTAACACAGAGAGGTGGGCTGTCACAGGCATGATGGATGTTCTAGAGTTGGGAAGGGGGTGGGCAGATCCCTGCTTTCAACCAACCAGTGATTCCTTTATTAATCAAAGCCTGAGATGAAAAGGCTCTCCCACACCTTGGGGAGAGAGAGATAGCAGGAGCCATTGTTAGGAGGGTTTCAATCATTCGCCGGGAGCCTGTGATGTATTTGATCAGGGGGCATCCAAACATTTGTAGGAGACAGAACATTTCTGCTGCTAAGCACTTGTTTTTGTAAACCTCTGAACCTTCCACATGTTTACAGAGCACAGTATGCACAGTCAACTGAGATTTACTGGTTCTTAGGAAACTTTCTATTTGGAGGACCTATTTTTTTGTCCCTCTGACAGGAGAGGTGATCATATAGAGAGTTGGCTATCACTCTTAAACAGCTCTCCTCCCTGATGGAGTGAGCCAGACTGAGCACAAGGCCCCTACACTTTACCTCTGGACTGACTCCATGAACAGTCTGTCTTGCAGAAATGATTTTGAACCTAGATGATTTCAGCACTTTGTGTATGAAGATGGAGTGTTATCTCCCCCTCTCTGGTCTCCTCCCTATCTACCTCACTTAAGGAGGTCCATTGTTAAGTGCCAGGGGCCTGTGGGTGCTGTAAATCAGGTGGCAGTGGATGTCTCTCATGGGGGAAGGCACACACTGCCAGCAGCCTTCAGGCTGATCTCATCCTACCTATCTTAATGCTTTAATTAAGGAGCTGGTCAATAGCAAAGTGGAAGGTGCTAAAGGGTATGATCTGCACTTCCTAACGTACGACTGATGTTATGTCTGTTTGACTACCCAGTTTGACAAATAGTTCCAAGTACTGGAATTTAACATCAGATCTGGGTCATCTATTTCCAACCAACTCCAGGCCATGATATCAGTGATTGGCTCAGGAAAGATGCGTATTGGTTATCTTAAGCCCCAGAAAACTAGAGAGTTGGCTTTGTACAGTGCAAATACCATCAGTTTCCTTACTGTCTCAACGAAGGTTGTGAACAGATAGTTCCTTAGGGTACATCTCCCTCTTGTGGTGCAGACAAGGCTTGGTATGAGGTGTTAAAACTATTGTTCATCTCATACAGTTTACAATAAATTACTTGGCTTGTAATCGTTTCCCCAAATTGTGATGTTTTTAGTAGTCGCATTGTAGATTGATGGATCTTCTTTGTATTCATGCAAAATGAATGTGAACAGAATTTGATTCCCCTTTGGGCCTTGACCTCACTGCAGTTGCTTTCTACAAAGTCTTCTACTAAGACTCATTGTGTACCATTCATTTGAATATTAAAACAATTATTAACCTCTTATAGAAAGTGAGTACTATCTGCTTTTATCTCATTCATGTCAATCCCTTTATTTTTTTTCCAGAGCATTGAACACTGGCCTTCATACAGTGATGGATGCCATCTGCTGACAAGGTTGGTGCATTACATGTTTCTGAAATGTTTGCAGTCTTTCTAATCTGGAGGATTCAGTAAGTAATGTTCCATTTGAAGACAACTAAATTAATTTCTTATTTTATGTTGATTCAGTGGAAGTCCCCACATCCACTTTTGCTATCTACAAAACAAATGGTTTCTGAATATCTGGATCCTTAAAAAAAAAAATCCCTTTAGATCCACTGTTGCAGGAAATGTGAAATACATGCATTTGTTTAAAAAGTGTAACAGCTTTATTGAGACAGCTGGGGCCCTAAAACTCCGTTTACTACAGTATGATTGACCGAGTCAATATTAATTTCACTTTACCCCTGAAAAGACAAAAAATGTGGAGCTAAGATTTAAAAAAATAAAAAGTATATATCTTAACCAAAAACAAAATATATGCAAGATCCTCCAACAAATACATGCAACAGAGAAGTTAAAAAAAATATGCTGACTAATCATGGCTGCTATTCTAAAAAGGGTAGGAGTGGCAGCTTTTACTTTACTCCTAATAGCAAGTTGAAGGATGACTTTTTCAATTTTCAGCTGTAATATCAGACAGACTAAGGATTATAACTTTGTAAATACTTTGATTTTCTTTTGAAGTGTAGGTCTCATACATACTATTTTCTACCCCTAATACAATTTAAATATATATTAACTTCATAAAAAGTAGACAAGTGGGTGATGGGCCCCAAACTCCTTTCACATAATCTAAATGTCGGGCAGCAATAGAAGTACCAGTCTACAATACAATCCATTACAAGTGAGCTAACATCTTCTGTCCAGTGTTTACAGTCTGATTTCATCATACAGAGGCATTAAAAGAATATAATCTAGGTTATTGTCGTACAAAAAAAAACACAGGGACCTTATATTCCCGTCCATTGCTCATCTTCATTGTAGATGCTCAACATTAAACTGGAGATGAAATGACGTCACACTGTATTCAGATCACATTTTGTCAGCGCAAGATGGAGGCAAGTTCTCGAAATCTGTGGATGAGTCTTCTCACCTGAGAACTGGTTGAATTCATCTGGGCACTGAATTAGACTAGTCTGCACCAAATTTCTCCAAGTACCCCAGGTGAATGGAACTTCAGATCTAGGACTAGTTTGAATCAAATTGTATGCTAATGCTCTCTCACAGACCTTTATGTGTATCTCAGAATTTCAAAATACACAGTGACCCAGCCTCACTTACCAAAATACTTTTGAAAGGATGGATATCATTCAAAGTCTGAAAAATCTATCAATGCTGAGCAGGGAAAAAAAGACTGACAGCAGTTTTCTAGGAACAGAGAGACAGACACAGTTCATTTATATTGAGGGGGTTATTACAGAAGCACCTATTACTGCAACAGACAGGTGATTCCTACATCCAGTTTTTATATAAACAAAAAAGCTCACTAACTTTGTTCAAAAGCATCAAAAAAAAAATCTTCCTACAAAACCTGTCAGCCTTCTACTGTAATTTCAACAGTAACCTATAAACAGTCAGGACAAAACCCCTCTAAAACAAGGTACAACAGTGAATATGTGAGCCAACAGTCGCTACACAACTTAACTAATACCAAGATTAGTTGAAAATGTTACATTTCAGGAGCATCTAGTTAACTTTTAGTGTTTTTCCACCCATTTGTACACATCGCTGTCACCTGTTATCCAGTTTTACAGCTGGATGTATAGCAGTACATTTTTTTTATTTTAGATCCATTTAGATTGTGTGTTTGAAAAAAGGTGAACTACCACATGAAGTGAAAATAGATTACCAGTTTGCTATGTAATAGGTCCATTTCATGTTTAGATTGATGTTATCAAAAATGACATAAAATTTAATTTCAGATTACACACACACACACAACACCTTGCGTGTTGGATAGGTGGCAGCACAGACCACAAGTCAACTGTGATCTGTCACTTAGAAGTAATAGCTGGTACTTCGTTAGTTGCATAAGGAACACAAAATGAGAAAAATCTGAACACTAAAAGGCGACACAGTTCTGTATTTGTGTCCTTTAGTGAACAGTCCATATGTAGTAGAGGGCAGCACTGGGGTTGATTGCAGGTCAACAGGATACCTAAGAGGTGCTGCACGATACATTGACAGTCAAAACTACTGGCAGCAATACCAACAAAAAAAAAACCTGCAACGTGTCAGATAAAGAGACTTGCGATTTCATTCAGTTATTGCCATAATAGCAAGACCTGTCGTGAATAACTCCTTCCCATTTCGTCTGTATAGCGAATAGAATAGTAGATTAAAAAACTACAAAAATCCACTATCAAGCACTGTGAAAGAGCTGGCCAGAGCAAAGTAAAGTTTGGTTGTGTTTAAGCTAGGCTGTTTTTCTGGTTAAAGTACTGTTGAGCTCCAATGCAAGACGTTTCTGAGCTGCAGACTGTGGTTTGCTGTCTGTAGGGTCTCTGGAAAACGGTGGGTCAGACAGTCAGACGGTTGTTGGAAGGCTGTAGGGGGCTCCAGGAAGCTGGATGGGCAGATGTGTCCTGTGAGTACTGGTTCTCCTCTTTGCTCATCCCAACTGTACATAGCCGTCGGTGTCTCAGTAACCTGTCTGTCCGTGAGAAGTTCTGGAGGCAAAGAAAGACGTTTGTTTCAGTCAAAGTTAACAGAACAATGCTACTGACACTGCTAAAACAGATGGATTCGTTGAATGCGGTCCTGAATAATATGCAGAAACCTACAAGTACATGTAAAGCTATGCTGAAACAACGGCTAACTAACCTGATGGCAGCGATCACACTGGTACGGCTTCTCACCGCTGTGCACCCTCTTGTGTCTGTCCAGGTGGTAACGCTGAATGAACCGCATATCACACGCGTCACAAGCAAATGGCTTCTCTCCTGTGAACAACAACAGACCGACGTTTTAGCAGAATATATCAAGACACAAGGCATATTTCACTAGATGCAAGATACTTTTAAAATTAATTAGTAATTACAATCTCTTTTTTTGAGAGGCATGGCCAAAAGAGCAGCACAATTACATCAAATAGATGAACCAACATTCACAAAAAGAAGAAGAGTAAGGACAGGTAGAAATACATATAAGGCATTATAACAAATTAAAAACATGCATACCATACATTAAACAATTGTAGCCACCCGATTTAGTTGTGATGTTTTAAGTCTTTGATTTTTGTTGTTGTGGTTTAATCCAACAAGTTGGAGCTTCAGAAGATGCTGACTGAGGTCCACAGGCTGAAAAGTGGCCTTGCTACTCATTACACTACATTTCCCATATCTAATCACTAAATGCAAAGGAGCGAGAATGGTCACTCTGAAGTGAAGACGTGAGCTGTGAGTTCTCACCTGTATGTGTAAGTATGTGACGCTTGAGGTGATAGCTACTCCGGAAAGCTCCATAGCAGTGGTCACAGATGAAGTTCTTCTGGACTTTCAAGGAACTGTCATCGTCGTCCATAACCATTGGTGGAACAGAATGCTAACAACAATAACAAAAGGAGATGAATGTAAACTGAACATCAACAGCAGATATTTGCACATTTGCATGTATACTATCCTTACCTCCACCTTAACTTTGCTGGATGACCCTGATTTTTTGTGCTTCTTCTTGGGTTGCATATTCTGGTTTGCCTGCATGTCCTTTCCATCCATCATTCTTGATGAGTGATAATCCCCGTCTTTTCGAATCAGCTTTTGGAGGAAGGAATGGTATTAGGTAAACTGCACTGAAGGCTAGCTTACAATCAGTCACATTTACATTATAGGGCAACACTTTAACCCCTTTTATAATTCATATGCAGTATTTAATCACTGAATACATGTTTTTTTTTTTTTTTTATTACACAACTTGGTTGAATACTTAATTCTTATTGGCCAATGACAGCATTCGGAGTTCTACTATTTCTGTATAACAGACTGTTGCCATGGACGGAGTCTGATCACTTTTTTTAAATCAATATCTGTGGTCATACGGAGCTCATACCACTGAAGCGCAGATCACAAAGAATTTGAGCGTCTCGTTTTCCACCTTAGTTTTAAGTTTATTTAAGTTTATTTTCTTTCTGAGTGACCCTGCACAGTTTTCTCTCTCTATCTTACCAGGGGTGGACAGCTCCCGGCTGAAGGGTGGCCCATGTGGCTGTTGTGGGGTTGTCCATGGTGAACCTGGTGTCCATGGTGGTTGTGGCTGTGCTGCGATTGGGTTTGGTGGCTCTCAGGACTAGCCCTGTGCCCTTGACCCAAGGGGGACACCATCCTCTTCTGACCTGGGATGTTGTTGGCTTGCATCAGGGCCATGCTGGACAGCACCGCCTCGCAGCCCAGCAACCCAGCCTGGCAACACAAACAACATGTCAGAGCAGAAAGAGCGGGCTGCAGGACTCCTTACAGAGACAAGGAGTCAGGGGAAAGAGAGAGAGACGAGTAATGGGAGTAACAGAGAAATGCACTGGCATCTGGTTTGGAAATACAAACTAAAAACACAATGGTGAATCTGGAGATGAAGAGACTTCCACTGACCCATTTCATATGGTCTCGAACAGAGTTGTTGGAATGGTGTGTCATCGCCGTGGTTTGAATGCGTGTGTGTTTGGGGGAACAGGGGGGGCTTCACTTATGATGAGGGGTAACAGAAGAGACCACACCCACCCAAATCATCAGGGGCCAAGCCTGAAAGTAGAGGCATGATAACATATGGCTAACATTTGTACATGCTTGAATCAGGAGCTGGAAAACAGACCAATCTAATAAGTTTCACAAATCTGGATATATGACCAGAAATTTAGATCCAGCATATGTCCAGTTTATCAGGCAAGTATGCCCTAATGGTTTGGTGCATGCCACATTTTCATGGGTGAGTAAAACGGTCAGATTGAGAGAGAAAAAATGACATCCAATGGGAAAAATTAAAACAGTCAAAAAGAAAAAAAACATCTGTGAAGGTACGATACATTGATCAAACAAATGCTTCATACATGAAGTGATACTGACATATATAGAAAGACAAGTATGTAAAAGATGAGCTGCTGTTTGAGAGCAACAAGGGTACTGTAAAACAGTACCCATTGTGTAGGCATCTTAAAATAGAATACAGGCAACGATGGATGGCTTTCTAAACTGTAGCTGTACTTTGGCCTAATATAACTGCACACTTTAAAGCATAATTATGCAAATGTTAAATAAGTTTACATGCTTAAATAAGTCTATACATAAGAAAGCAATATTGGCTTTGTCATGTTTCATAGCACAAGCCAGTTGATGAAACATTAAGGTATTGAATAGTTCAGTAGCCAGTTAATCATTATACAATATACTGGATTTCAGGCAATAAAATCTGTCAATGAGGTTACAGATGATATTATCACATGTACTCAATGACCTGTGGTCTACTACAGGTCATTAAAGCATTGCATGTCAATTACTGAACACCACAAACTATTTACTAGGAGTAGGTACACTGTAAAAAATAATGTGTAAGATCCATGTTTGCACTATTCTGAAGAGAAAATGTAGCTCTATTACTGAGAGCTTTTATGTTGTACCTAAAACTTAATTAGTGCGGGAGAAACATTAATTACTAATTAATTACCAATTTCATCCTTTAGTATCTGGGACAGCAATGTTAATGCTTAGTGTGAGTGCAAACTCAGGAACAGGAACAGTTGTGTAAACCGTTACACTTACATATTTTACAATTCATTTGGAAAATAGGACTAACTCTTGGTTAAAGTTAAGCATTAAGAATCCATCCCAAACTTTCCAAAATGTGTCTTTTGTAAATGTGCCACTTAAACAGTAGTGGAAAAACAACTGCCTCTTATGCTTTGGTACACATGTACAACACTAAAAATGGCAAGTCGCAGTTTGGCCTATGATCTAAGTGGGGAATGATTAAATCCGTGGCACTGGAAAGCAGATTATTTGATATAAACACGTTAATTTCCTGGCATCAAGGCAAATTAACATAAAACCACAACGCATATACCTCTTTATTGACTTAAAGATTATATATCATTAATATCATGATTATTGCAATTTTTTTTTTTATACATAAAATAGGCTGTGAATACAAATATATAGCTGATGTACCGACCATGCATGAAAGCTTAAACAAACACTGCTATACATAATTTAATTCAATGTTAATCATTCTTTTCTGTAAGCGGGTGGTTTTAGGATCTTACACACATGATAAGTCGCTAGCTAGCTAGCTCAGCTAGCTCCGCTAGCTAGCTAGCGACTTATCCTAAAAACGTAGTTTCTGTTGGAAAAGCAACTACCGGTATGGCTAAATGAGCTTTTAAATTAAACTGGACTAACGTTATTTATATATAGCACACTTGAAAGGCAGTTTGTATTTAGATACGATTTTAGACTATAGGTTTAAAAGTGTGAAGCATGCGGAGAGTCTCTGCTGAATGAAACAGAAAAGGCTAACCTGCTAGCTAGCCAGTAGTTGGGGTTTTGGGGCAACTCTTGTATGACTGAACCCCCACCCCCCTCCAGACAACACAACAACAGCCAGCCAGCCAAGAAGGCAGGCAGGGCGTGCGGGCTTAGCGCCGACCACTAAATTACACCTCCCTCATAGACTACAGCAGTTAGAAACAGACACGTAGCGGATTACAAAACGTGTAAAGAGCCACGAGTTAAATTCTTTGGAAAAGTGACAGCTTACCTTTTGATTTTTTTGAGTTTTGTAGGTTATTATTTCTTGTCGCACTTCCAATTTTTCCTCAGTTTACAAACACTGACAGGAAACGCCACCGGAAGTGCTCTCCGCAGCGAGTGGTGATTGGCAAGACGCCCTGCCACGTGACTGAAGCGGAACGACCCACATTCACGGCCATAGTTTTGAGGGAGTGAGACCTTGCCTTAGTTGTAAATGAGTGAGAAAGAAACGTATTCGGCAACTATTTTGATAATCTATTATACATTTAAGTCATTCTTGAAGTAAAAATTACAAACATCCGATTTCTATTATTGTCCTCAATGCAGTTCATGGACGATCTTTGAGATTTTGGACATTTCAAGCCATCACTTTGGCATTTTTCACTGCTTTCTGATGTTATCCAGATCTTACAAGATGGAGAATATACCAGGGACCCCAAATTTATGTCCTTTGGAATAATTGGACGTAATATTTCTATAGTCTTAGTTTTGCAAACAACACAAGAGAAATGTATTAAATACATAAAAAAATATTTTCACGTTTTCAACACAAAAAACAATGCAATTGACATTGATTAAATTAGCTGCAAGTAACACTGTGCTTAAAACAAAATATCAATGGCAAACCAAGAGAAAGGGGCATTTCAGAACATACACACACAAATATCAGAGAAGTGATAAGTGTTTTACTTTAGTGCATACATAGTCTAAATAAAACGTGGATTCAAATTACAGTATTTAAAATGTACCATGTGTTAGATTAAAACATAATCCATGAACTAAATTAAATAACCGTAAACCTTCATTGTTGAACTATGAAGCCTTTTGTAACTAAACAATGTATGTCATGCTCATTTAAATGAATGAAGAGTGCCACGGACCCAACTTTGAGAAATCACTGTTTTATAGAACATAACATTATCAAAAAATGAATCATCATAACCACCAGTTGCAGCATAGAGTTGTGGAATATAGGGGATCAGCTGACATTAAGTCTGAATAAATTCCTTCCATTCAGAAATTTTGCCAATGGTGGAAAAGTAAAATATAAAAGAATATATCCCAACAAATGACAGAATAGTATTTCTCCAGCGTTGTAAAAATGGTGTAAAAAAGTTTCTGGCAGACTGATTTCACAACAGTGAAGTTTAATTTATTGAAAATGTTTCAAAAGAATGAGGAGCCTTTATTTGTATTTATTCATTCATTCAGATTTTGTTCCCTGGTTAGTATCTCTCCTTATGGTATCACAACTGTCTAAATCAAACAAATCACATCTTTGAGCTGGTATAGTCAAGTTGTTTGTTATAATTTCTGATGTTACAATGGAAGGCTTCGTACACAACCATTCATTTTAGATAGACAATTATGTACATCCTATAAGTTGTTTATCTGTGTTCACAAGTCCTTTCCTAGTCTTTCAATTTCGTCAAGAAAGAAGTCCATATCTTTCTCGGACAGCAGTGGCGAGCAAACAACCATGCGGAAAAAGTTGACCTTGTTTCCCAAAGGTTGGTAGCCCACCATCATAGTGCCTTCTTTTATCATGCGTTCCTTGATGACTGGAGCTACCTATTACCAAGAACAAAAACACACAGAGTTATATGTTTGATTCAGAAGTGTTGCACCTAAGTGGTAAATATTCAAAGATGGTGGCTTCCACGCTTTTTGACAAAGTACTGTATGTGCACTACAAGTAATTAAGAAGTTGAATCTGAGTCAGTCCACTGATGTAAAACAGAAACTTACTTTTGCCAGCCTGTCCTGGTAATCTTTATTCCCTTCCTTCCCTCTTATACTGGGTGGTATAAACCAGAAGCATACATTCACAAACTCCGGCTGTCCATGGAAACAAACACACACAGGCACTTAAGATTTTGCAAGGAGAAAACAACCCATTTTTCTCAGTATGCTTGAGATATTTACTTACCTCACGCAGAAGATGAAACCCTTCTCTTTTCTTCATCTGCTCCACCAGATACCTACCAGAAGAGATGTTATGTTTTCACTTTCTATAGGCCTGGATAAGCTAAACAACTGCTTCTCATACTGTACGATTTATTAAAAAAAGAAGATTTTAATAATACTGTTCCTGCTGTACTAGATCAATGGTTAGCCAAGAGGAAAGTAGCCTACAAGTATCCTTAACCTTAAAATATGGGTCAAAAATGTTTCTTCTCCTTGATGTTAACATTCAGGAAAAGCAAGATCTAAATGGTCAACTCACTAATAAAGGGGTAAATTATTTTGACATGCAAAAGCAGAAATAGATAAATATCAGTGCTTTTCGCAGTGCATTTTGAATGTACTTCTTGAATCAACCTACGGCAGGCTCCTGTGGTGTTACAGCTGCATGCCTACCTTGCATGGATAAAAGCTTTGTCTACACGCTTGGCCAAGCCACTGGAGCCAATAGCTTTCCACATCAACCATAACTTCACACAGTCAACCTTGCGGCTGCACTGTATCGACTTATCCCCGAGATCCAGATTCACATCATAGAATTTGTCTTGCTGGAAGAGGTATGTGGCGTTAGCACTGTGGCACTTCTTCAACAAGTTCTGAGGACAAGCAGAAATGATTGAGTGTCAAAGATATTTTAAACATAAACCTTTAATGTGTGTATCTGATAATGCTGAAGCCTCAAACCGTGGTATCCTGTAGCAGCAAGGCAGAACACTGCAGGCCAGCAGTCAGCATCTTGTGAGGATTCCAGGCTACTGAATTTGCTCTTGTTACAGACACAGAAAAACACACGCCATTAGCTATGAAATGTTTATATCTTTTGTATGACCACATCATGACAACTGTGTAGCTTTACCATAGACTATATATTAATGGACAAAGCATCCGGTTCGGCGAAGTGCTGCAAATACAAAAGGGCCTTAAACCTGCATTCTATCTGAATTTCAGTACGGGGTGACACGTGCGGTTGCAAAAGTTGGTCAGTTTCTGTAGAAGTCTATGAGAAAGTGACCCACTTTTCACTTACCTCAGAAAACATTTCATGAAGAGTTTATGGTCTCAATCGCTAGTTTTAAGTCTTCTGCAACACAGAATGATGTTCATTTTTTGAATTATGGTCTGGATTTAAAAATTGAGGGTGTGGCTATGATGTGATTGCCAGTGAAAGAGTGTAACGTAACGTGGAGTGTAAAGGCTCCTCCCTCACGTCTAAAATCGCCACCTCCGCAACCAGGATGGCTGCGCCCGTAACGGCAAACTCAACAACGGATAGCAGATCTCCACAAACCAATGGGTGGCGTCACACATGCTCTGTCCACTAATTTTACAGTCAATGAGCTCTACTCAGCTGCAGGTAAAATGTTGCCATACTCGTAATGAAAAATGTATGTTTCTGGCATGCATATTATTATGTCAACCTGTCAACCCCTTTCATCAGATGTCTGTGTTGTTTGGAAAAGAGCACGCTCCCTCCCCAGGCAGCCTGAAACACACGACAAACCAGACAAAACTCTGAATGTTCTTAAATTTGAACAAATGCAACAGAAGCTTGTCAACAGACATGGATTTGGCTTCTACAGGAGGACTCACGTCTACATGCATCCAGAGCTTGTGTTTCTCACAGACATCAGCTATGTGGTCCAGTGGGTCAAACGCACCCTGCACTGTGGTCCCTGCTGTGCAGCTGACAAGCAAAGGCACAGCACCCTGGTAGAAACAAACTGAAAGTGAACTAAGCTTTCTTGCACTTGTCTCACAGGTTGTACAACATGTTTTATGATTAGTTATACTTTTTGGATAATCATGTTAAAAGCAATACCCTAAAACCACAACATGTTGTATTTGATATATCTGAGTGCTTACTACACGCCAGTGAATTTACCTGAGATTTTGCCAGCTTTATCTTTTCATCCAGGTCCTCTGGAATCATGCGGCCTCTGAAGTGCACAAGAGAACATAGAAAAGGTATCATTTTGACTATATAGAACCCTGAGATTCATAAGGAGGAGGGCTGCAACTAACAATTATTTTCATGACAGATTTTTGATAATTGTCTAGGATATATATAGCTTAGCATATTCCCAGTCTTCAAATTGCTTATTTTATCTGATCAACAGTCCAAAAGATGTTAAGTTTACAATGGATATAAAATAGAGAAAAGCTGTCAATCCTCACATTTGATGTGATGGAACCCGTTTTTGGCCTGTTTAACCTTTAAGCAATTAACTGATTATGAAAATTGATGGGCTCATTTATTATCAATGGCGTTTACTTTTAATATGAAAAATACATTACCCATCATCCACTTTCACCATGATGACATTGTCTGTCCCAATGCCCAGAAAGGCAGCCCCTTTCTTCACAGAGTAATGGCTCTGGAAAAACAATCATATTTATGTATGAAACATATACTACAGTGTAATCTTCAATAAATATCTCTGATACATCATCATCCCCTCAGACTTGCAGTGTTTAACAGCCATTCCTGACCTCTAGAGATGTAAAGATGGTTAGTCGGGGGAGACCCCACAGCCCCTGGCTTTTGACCTCTGGGAAAAGTTGGTAGCGTGCAAGGTTTATGGCGTACATATTAGAGATGGAACCTCCAGGACAGAAAAGACCATCCCCTTCTGTCCATCCAACCAGCTGCCGCAGCCTTCTCAGAACCTCGATCTCCATCAGCACAAACACCGGGGCCACCTCATAGGTGTAGCTGCAATTGACACACACTGTCTGTGATAAGATTGTATGTGCAAAACACATGATCACCCAATATGAATATAACTCTATAACAGCAATACAACAATAATGAAAGCTCTCAGTGAGATCCCCTGATACAGATTTTTTTGTTATGAACCTGCTGTTCTTTTATAAAACCTTCATAAACACATAAACTAATATGTATAACTGCATGTATATCAACATTTGTTTTAAATACATTTACTTACATAAGACCCTATTCTGCATTAGTCTATTAGGAATATGTTTGTGCCAAAAAGGCATATCTCACTCTTTTTTTAAATATTGAATAAATATTTTTTTAACTTAAAGTGTAGCAATATTGTTTTGGTAGATAGTGATGCTCAATCTTATAACACTAAAAGATCAATTGTGTTCAGTAGGTTACACGGCAACAGCAGCGGATTCAACTTTGGTCATATTTTGTTTGGGATCTAATGTAACATCTGATAAAACTCTCTTACTTTCCTTTGGCTCCATGCCCTTGTGTGACACATGACAAATAAAGATTTTGGAAACTGATTGATCCATCCCCTCTATAAGGTTGTCCATATATGCTGTAGATATACGTTATGTTGACTCTTACAGGTTCGTGTTGAGAGCCTCAGTGAGGAATCGGCCTGCCAGGGCATGATAGTCAACTCCTGCAAACAGCTGATTGAAAAAATGTGGGTGACCTGAAAGAAACGAAAAAAGTCTCATCGTGAAAGAAAAAGGGTCAATCTATTAAAATGTCTCAACTGTCTTTGGCAGTCTTACTTGTCTTGATGCTGTACTTGGCGACATCTTTTACTCTCTGTAGGAGCCGGTGCTGTGGCTCTCCTGTTGCCCTCAGCTCAAGATCTAGCAGCAGAGCCAGCTGCTCCGGCTCTTTCCACTCACAAACCTGCCAGAAAAACACATGGACAATGAGTTTTGCTGAGAACTCACTGTAATGTGACACCATTGTGATTTGAGGCTTTACAAGACCTTTTGCTTGGCATCCGTGCCCTTGCAGAGCACCTCCTCCACAATAATCTTGAAGGCTTCATTCAAGAAGAGTTGCCCCTCTGAGTTGTCAACAAAAGGCTCACTCAGGTCATGGAGATTAGCTGCTTCCTTCCCATTTATAGCTGATTCCAGCCCGTTTGTTGCTGATTCCAGGCCGTTTGTTGCTGGTTCCAGCCCGTTTGCTGTTATTAGATTCAGATTCATTATGTATTGTCATAGAGGAAATTGGCTTTTACAGTCAGTAATCAACAAACACTAAAACAAGTAATGGGCCTTTCATACTGCGCTCTGAAACCCATTGTTTCCAATGGCTTGCCAGGCGCCACGACGGCGTGGTTTCAAACGTTGCGCCCAACTTTTGAGCCAGGATGAACGTTGAGCAGCGGCGCAAGCCATTTGAAACCTTAGGTTTCAGAGCGCAGCGGTGCCGTTAAAACTCAGGGGTCTTTAACATTTAGAAACATGTATATCGTTCTTGTTTTTTAATATATATATATATATATAAAAGACAAGAACAAAAAACAAGAACATCAGAAAAACACAATTCTGTAACTGTGTAATTGTAACGGTGCTATTTAAAGCACTGCCTTAAATAGCCTGGCACACTTTAACATACAGTAGGCCTACAGGCAGTGATAGCTTAGTTAGAGCATAAAAAAAATGCAAGAGTTACAAACAACATATACATATGTTGCACACTGTACTTACATGAGAATGGTAACATGTTTGCCATATCCACGCGTTTGAAAAGCTGGTGACTCTTGACCCCTCTTTATTTGGTTCCACTAACTAGGCAGACCGCGGAAAAATGGCTGCAGAGCAAAAGGAGAGTGGGGTACAGTAGAAGTGGGAGGGCGTAAACCTTTGCTCCAGTTAAGTTAATCAATGGCTTTTAGTTTGAAAACTCCGGGGTTGCGTTGTACTGGGGTTTTTCCATTTGCACTTCTGCCTGCGTGATTGCAGCCTGAGATGAGGGAAGATACTGGAAAAATCCATAGAGAATGTAGGCACAAGAAAGGTTCTAAGTCACTCTTCTGGCAAAAAAAAAGTTAAACGCCTTTGGTTGGATGACTATTTCGTGTTGAAATTATAACTATAGTAGGCCTACATGTTGAAATGGAGCTGTCGTTATGCTTTGTTTACATAAAACCTGAAAAATTTGAAAATAAAATAAATAAAAAAAAGAAGAAAAAAAGAGAAAGAAATACATCTGAGTAACAACCCACGCATAGCAGCACAAATAATGTATTGTGCATTTCGTTATGATTCTCACTGAACTCAACCTCTTTAGCCTACAACTTTATTTTCAAGAGTATCAGACTTGAATTTTACAGAGAAGAAAACTCTTAGAGGCAGCAACTGTGATATAATGAGTTTATGAGTTAATGTAGTTGTGGTCAGGGCTGAGTTTTAATCTGTTTTATATCTATAGGCTGGTAAAAGTAATAGTTGCGCGGTTAGCCCAGAGGTCAGAATCCCAAAGGTAATTAAAGCTGTCATAGAAAAGTAGTATAAGTTGATCCTTGATCTTAGCCCAATATCTTAAAGGGCTTTACAATCTGTACAGGATACAACACCCTCTATCCTTAGATAGAATAGACCAACATAGTAAAATTACAGTATGGACAATCTGGATGACAAAAATATAAGAAGATTGTAAACATAGGCTATATAAAGAACCTTGAACCTTGAAGGTTTCAGTGGTACTAAATGGAACTGTGGGGTAATTCATACTAAAGTATTCAAGTGTTGTTTTTCCCTGATATGAAATTATAGTCTATTTGATGAGAAACACAATAATTCTGAGTAAAAGCAGGGTTATAGTCCCAGGAAGTATCAGAGAGTGACGGCCTCAGTCAGTCTCCAACAGAGAATCAATGCTTTCAGGTGGCAGCGCCCAGTCTTCCTGACTGAGCAGTGAGTGCAGGTGAGCAGCAGTGGCTTTTTCCCTCTGGCATGTGCTCCAGTATCGAAGCATGGCAAACACTCGCTCTACATGGAGCGAATGGTCTTCCACAATCTGTTCCAGCTTTACGGAGGGGATGTCCAGAGCCAGTCGGCCAATCTCCTTCCAAGATCTACCAATGGTACGAGCCACGGTCATCAGCTGCTTCTCCTTAACTAAGCGAGACCCTGTGCAATGACAGAGGCAGATATCGTAGGTGAAGGTCTCTACAATGTTTTAAAGGGAAAAGCTTATTGTGTATTGTGTTGTGTATTGTGACCCACCTTTGGTGTAGATCTTTTTGGAAGGAATGGTCTCTTGTAAGTCAGAAGCTATTTTTCTCTTTCTTGATGTTTTACCTTTTCGTTAGAGCAATAGAGAGAAAACATTTATATTTTAACAGTATTTCACAATGTGATTACTGGCCATCCTTAACAGACCTTGTCCTACCTGAAGACAGTGTCTTGACTTGCAGGTCCTTAATGAAGTGAAGTCTTGGGAAGGTTTCCTGCAGGGCCTGGTCATTCAGAAGTTCCAGCAGACCCCGCGCTGCTTCAGGACCTCTCTGGATGATGTGATCCAGCAGGTCTGTCACCTTCTCACTAGGAACACGGCAAGCTTTCACCTGCTGGTAGCCGTGAGCAGACAGCAGACAGCAAGAGTCTGCATGCTGCAGGACAAAATCGGCATCGGCACTGAGAATGTCTATCAGCTTGACCTTCTGGCTTCTGAGTAGGCGGATTTCTGCTGCTGGTTCCTCAGCCATGATGGAGTATCACTTAAATGAGAAAAAAGTGATGATGTATTCTTTTAATGGAAAATCAGAATCAAATCAGAAATACTTGCAAAACCAATTTTGGAATACATTGTGGCAGTCCAACAAAACTTAGCTGAAGGGGTTTAAAGCAAGGGTGTAGTCTACGTGATACACAGGTATACGCAGTATACCCACTAAGAAAGCTCCAGGATATTTATATACCCACTTAAAAATGCCCAATGACGCGCAACAACATACTATCTACTATATTTTTGATACATTTTGAATCATCTGTGTTTTTTTCACGTAGGCTAAATAAAGGTATTTCCATCGCAAATTGGTGCATAAAAATGTATCAGAATACAGGAAATGAAGTTGTTTATGCTCAAAATTTCCCTGGGGAGGACCTCCCCCTTCCCCTCCCCCACACACACTATGATATGCCCCCTCCTCCAAAGGCAGATTCTTGGTTTAAAGCCTTCAAATATCTCCCATGTTATAACACAAGACCAGGAAAAATGACCCAGCAGACTCTCTTCATCATGTTTACATGGAAAAAATCTATTACTTGTCCTGCACAATACCTGCATAACTCCTACAAGACTCCTTCACGACTGCAGCTGTAACTAACATGAATATAGAGATATATCAAATAGATGTGAGTATATATACTCACATCTATTTGAGGAACACTCACTATTTGAAGAACACTTCCAAAGCCATTATAGAAAGTCTTCTTCAGTGATTTCTTAATGGCCAACAAGCATCTGTCAAAATATATTATAATATATAATAGAATACATAATTATCTATTTAAGTTCAAGTATAGAACGACTGCCCTATCAATCTTCAGCAAATCAACAGGAACTAAAATAGGCATATTTATGTATGTGTGTGTGTATATATATATATATATATATATATATATATATATATATATATATATATATATATATATATATATATATATATATCTAAGGGGAAAAACTTCATTAAAAATAAACTTTATATGTTTGTTATTTTAATACAATATTATTTACATTCTAAAATTACATTACAACATTATGTATGTGTCTGCAGTCCAATGCTAAAAGATGTCTGGACTTCCTGGTTTCCTGCCGGCTACTATTCAGAGTGCACGGCATCTGTTGTCGTCCAGTTCCAGATGCGCCTCACACTCTCTCACCGCAAGTACGGCTTTTACTGTATGTAAAAAACGAAATCTATTCCCATAAACCTCTCTTACCATTATTGTAACAGCTGGAGTATTAGAAAAAAACATACGATTAAACAAAAACAGCTGTTTGCAGACAGACTGAAAACATTTTCTTCCGTTTACACCATCCTCCTTTAACTCCGCTGCCTTATCTTCTTTGTCTATTTTCGACAGACTGCATCCTCATGCCATGCATTTCAATGCAGTGGAAATATTTGTTACCACCAGCATTTCTTTTCTGTGTGCTTCCATCCAGTGGATGGAGGATTTAACTGCAGTTATCTGCCACATGTGTGAGGATTTGGTGACACCTGGTGGAATGGATTACACATTGCACTAATGGTGAGGGACGCACTCGGGGCTTTTAGGTAAAACTAAAAACACAATGTGTATATAAAGATAAGATTTTAGTGATTCACGTGTTATGGCAGAACAGAGACAGGCTATGAGCTTAGAAAGCAGATTAAAAAAACTATTTAAATGAAACAAATAAGAAAAGAAAAGAAGAGATTGTTGGAATTATGAGTGAGATTAAAAAGCTAAAAACAATGAAGTACATATAGAAATAAAAGAAAATACTGTGGCATATAACATGATAATATAAAAGTGCAATAATAACAATAAAGTAGCAATATATTTTGTTACATTGTGATATAAATATTATAATGCAATATAAAATTAAATTGTAATATAGATATGTTAGTCGTTGTACTAGCACTACTAAATGAAGAAGAGAAGCGAATAATGCTATGTGTAATGTTTTGCTGAATTGAACACATATTATGCATCTGACTGTTGTTATTCATTTAAATTGTTAAACTGTAAACTAAATGGTTTCTCTTCTTCTGGGCCTCGAAGCTCAAACATTCATCTCGACACCGAGAAACATGTTGTTCATACAGTGGAAGTGGAATGCTGTAGACAAGGAACTAAATATTTGATAGTTTTATGTGAGCAGAAACGATTCACAAAATGAATACCAAACAGAAGATGTGTGTGTGTTTACAGGTACATGCATGGTCATGTGAATGATGTAGTTTAGTGAATAATTTCCTCCACAGGCCTCTGACTGTTACCAAACAACAATTATCAACCGCCACCGGTCACACATCTGCTTAGCCTGTTTACTCAGTTTCTCTGGGAAATGACAAATCAATATCTTATTCCTGGACAGATATTTGCTTTGTGTGAGAGGAAAAGCCTCTCGAGCCCATTTCATCCACACACAGTATACACTCTGAATCACTGTTTGTATTAGCTGTCTGAATAAATCCAGTTTTCTCTCTGCCTACAGTGGGAGGAAAGATCTTATTGTTTATTCTTACCACCCAGGTGAGACTGCAGTGTGAAGTCCGTGAGAGAGGGATGCACAATTCATCTACGTTAATGTACTTCTGACAACTTTATTATGATATAAATTTGCGTTATGTTCAGGCTTGATCTTGAGAAGATACATTGTGAAGACTTACACAAAGCTGAAAGGCAGTGATCTAGTGATCTGAGAAAATATGCACATGTTGACACTCTGGTGAGCTTTCAACTCCAAATGCTGTATAATGTGCCAGTGAAATGTGCACTCAGTCATTTTGCATTAAATCACTGCAACACGAGTGGAGCATGTTCTGTATGGAATATGAAAATGAGCCTACTCTGCCGCTGATTGAGCACGATCCCACTCATACTCTTGTGCTTTTCAGGCCCCATTGCACTCTCTGTCAAGTGGTAAACTCCATTTGTATATGCACGCTAGTGGTGGATTGTATAATAGCTTGGACACTCCACAGTGCAGATGGAGAATAATGCAGTTTCCTTATGAGTGGCTCTGACTTCATTCTACAGACCCCTGCACCTGGAAAATTGGGATTTTGTAGAAAAGTGTGTGTGTGTGTGTGTTATTGTTGCATGTATACAATTCATGAGTGAGCTGGTGCAGCAGCTTATCTTCTCCGCGCCTTAACAATAAATTAAATTTACATGTAAAGTAAGAGACAGGGGAATTTGCTCTTACCGATAGTCTTTAGCACAAGTAGACAAAATTAAATTTGGTCTACATTTGCTTTCACAATACACGAGTATGGACTTTTGCGTGGATGCAAAGAAACGATTGTGCACTAAAACGGAACTCCTTTACAAGAAAGGGGTGATGAAATTCTTCATAAATGTTACTACCCAAAGTAGTCTAGGGGTGGAGGATGCAAACAGTTTAGAATAATAAACTCGGGATAGCAAACAAGCAATAAATAAGGCAATCTTATTGTGCCTGCACAAAACAAGGCAACTTAAAACAATCTTCAAAAGGAAGACGAACAAAGGCACAGGTATCACAAATTTGGTCTAGAGCAGGTCACAGAACCTCTCTACACATGGCTTCCAAAGAAGCCTCTCTCTTCCACACAGCCAGGCTGCCCTCTCTTAAGCTGCTAAGCACTGATCAGCTGATCAGCCTCAGCTGCTGGCCTGTCATCAGCAGCACACACCTGCAGAGAATCAAACACACCTGCAGAGAATCACAAAGCACAACACAGCACGTGACGTGACAATGTTGTTGGCTCCCCTCTTGTGGTTGATGCAGATGTTGTAGCCTTGGGCCAGGAGTGCCCAGAACATCATTTAGCGTCCACAGGCCGGACCTGCCCCTGGCCAACCTGCTTACCAAAGCAAGTGACAGTGGCCTTACCAAACTCACACTTGGCCAAGTTAAGGGTAAGGGAGGCGTCGGCCAGCCGATGGAATACAGTTTCTAGACTGGACATGTGACTCCTCCACTCACTGGAGTAGACCACCACATCATCCAGATACACACTGCAATTAGGTACATCTCCTAATACATGCTGCATCAGGCGCTGAAAAGTGGCAGGTGCGCTCTTCATGCCGAAGGGCATCACAGTGTACTGCATAAAGGCATTGGGAGTCACAAAGGCAGAGATTTCAGAAGCCCGCTGTGTCAAAGGAACTTGCCAGTATCCTTTGAGAAGATCAAGCTGTGAAATGGTCCAACCCTGTCAACACAGTCATCCATACGGGGCAAAGGAAAGGAGTCTGACACAGTAACAGCATTCGCTTTATGAAAATCCGTACAGAAGCGAGGACTAAGGTCAGACTTAGGAGCCAACAAGCACGGTGAACTCCAGGGACTATAGCTGGGCTTGGCAAGACCATTCTCTACCAAATAGCTAATCTCTTTCCTCATGGTCTCCCTTTTAGCGAGCTGCTGGTCAAATTTAGACAAGAACTCAGAGTTAGCTAGCCTACCACACAGACGACCCTCACAGGGTGTCATCAAGTCTGCCTCCAACTCAGGCTGAGTACCAACAAGAGAAGAAACCCCACCACAGCAATGTCTGGGGTCGTCTCTAGCCCTCTCAGGTCAGCCCCTGTGGGATGAAAAGATTTAAGCATGTTAATATGACATAAGCGGGTCTTCCGTCTATGCTCAGGCATACGGATAACATAGTCAGTATTGGAAACTTTACCTTCCACCACATACGGACCTGAGAACCGGGCGGCAAGAGCAGAGCCAGTTGTGGACAGCAAGACCAACACCTCGTCACCAGCGGCAAACTGTCGCTCGACTGCCTGGCACAACAACACAACACGGCACGTGACAATAAAAGAGAATTTTGCTCCTTTGAATAAGCATCCACTTTACAAATAGCTTCAGACACAACTTCTTTACTATAGTTCCTTAAAAGTTAGACTTGAGCACATTTGCAAGTATTCTATATTATAGCTCCTTTTGCAGAACTGGTATGGTTTTATTTGATGAAAGAAGCTTCACCTTTTTGTATGAACAGATTCTCACATGTAGAATTTAGTATTTGCTGTAGCTGACTAGTTCAGCTGGCACACAGGGGCCTCAGAGACGTGACCCCCCACTCTCAGGGTGAATGGAGCAGCAGCGAGGGGACACCAATGCATTTGAGTGACTCTGACATGTCTGTTTGTTTAACATGCATTATATATGAAAGACCAGAGTGAGGAAAGAGCATGGGAGCAGGGCAGCAAAACAGAGAGAGGGAGTAAGAGAGAGAGGCCAAGGGATGCAGCTGTTTACAGTAGAGTCGAAACATACTGTAGGTGGAAAGTTTCAGTTTCTTGCAAAAGGAGGCTAACGTTATGTATTATGATGGAAGAATAAGAGCAAAGGCCTACAGAAAAGTAGAAAAATAGATTTCAGTAAGGCTCAACTCAGAGCTCCTAAGTAGGCCTAATGCTATCTGAGATGATATTATCCTTAGAGGAAAGAAAGTTGTAATATGGTATAAAGGAAGGATAACTATTCATTATCATTCAGCATGTCATATGCATTCTCTCAAATTAAACATACGGTATATGAAGCTGTTATTCATTATGGGAAGGAGAACGTTTGCGGAGGACTTATAGGTTGAGCCCATAATGTAATCGACAGCGCTGGTAGAAGTGTGCATAATTTAAGTGTGTGTGCTCCTCAGCACCCCTCATTTAGAGAGGAAATTGAAAAATGGCAAATACAAAGGCATTTTCCTCCCTTTAAGTCTAATGAATGGAAAAGACAGTGAGTCTGACTGACAGACACATTCTCAGACTGCATTAAAGCCACGGAGGAGCTG
The DNA here is from genome assembly GCA_013375575.1 of Percina caprodes. Lineage (NCBI taxonomy): Eukaryota > Metazoa > Chordata > Actinopteri > Perciformes > Percidae > Percina > Percina caprodes. Next base: position 856,659 of record JABXJD010000087.1, read on the forward strand.
CCGGAGAAAATGGATGAATTGTGCGTGTGTGTGTGTGTGTGTGTGTTTGTGGGTGGCTGGGTGTGTGCGTACGTGCTCAAGTGCGTGCGTGCATGCTTGCATGCGTGTGTGTGTTGTTAAGCAGGAGACCTTGAGATCATCACAGTTGAAGTCACTGCACTCAGGGAGAGGAAAGTGTTAAATGATATCAGCACGTTATACCTGCTGTAATTCAGTGAAGTTACCCGTCAGAGTTGTGTCGAGATGCTATTTACAGGATTCAGCAATCAATCAAATCTGCATCATTACCTCAAATGCAAAGGAACAAAGTGAACCAAAGATGGGAGTGAGCAAATTGATGTTTCTACTGCTGTGAGAGTTGGCCTCTAGAGGGAGCACTTATCATTCGAAAGTATTATTTGAATCCCCAACTCATAGCTGGCCTTTTGGATAATTTCAGCCATGAAGCTCAGACCTGCCTCAACCCAACAGCATCTCTGTTTTTAGACATGAGACGACACATGGGAATACATCCTGAGCTTCCTGAGCTCTGTTCTGCTGCCCTGCTCCCACAAGAAACTCAGAGGCAAAATGGACCCACAATGTGCTGACTTTGGGGTCTGGTTAGGACTGTCCTAAATTATTTTCCCTCTGTGTGGTAACTGGAGTGACCCTGGACCCAATGAGGTCTGAATCTTAAAGTGTAATGTTTTCTGAGTACATCACACCTGATCTTTTGATCCAAGCGAGTTCCTCTGTTGTAACTTTTATTCTTGTGTTTTATCTGTTTTTATTTTTTTAACTGTTTCTTCTGTGTTTTATCGGTTTTATTTTCTTTTAACTGATTTTGTGTAAAGCACTTTGAATTGCCCTGTTGTTGAAATGTGCTATACAAATAAAGCTGCCTTGCCTTGCCTTGCCTTGTTGTGACAAAGACTGAACATCGACTCATGTCTCTATCTTCTAATGCAATTAGGGTCCTTATAGATTTGCAGCAACATGAACAATATTACCAACGCCGGCCTGGTTTAAACTTACAAGGAAAAACTGTCCAGAATGTCTTTCCACTGCTGTTGGGTTTCTAAAGAGATTTACTCAGGTCAATGGGGACATCAATATTTTTACAGAATTCCCCGATAACAGCTCATCCCAATATAATCTAGTCTTTCTCTGTGGTTTCCTAACAGGTTCACCGCTCATTGTATCACAAACATGATCCTGTGAATCTGTATTGCATATTGTGAATGGTTGTTATGTTTGCTTGATGTTAGTCACAGTAACCCAATATAAGCCGTTTCATCTGTCACAAGAAACGTTTCCCAGTTGTTCCTTCTGGCGTTTAGTTAATTTGGCAGTCTTAGACGTGTCCATAGATTGGTAGTGAGAGGTTTGCAGATACTCTTGAAGTGCAGATGCACTTGCAACTGATCTGTATGCAGTGACTGTTTTGCACACAGTCATCATATTTTGAGGATGCACTGCACTTGCTTGTGCCCCTAGTCAAAGCTCAATACTGGAAATATGACAAAAATACTCAAGTTTTGGGTAAAGGTTGTATTATCTATTTATGCTTGCTGGATAATTTAAAAGTGTGAACATAGATTAATATTGTGGTATTTTGTGTGTGTGTGTGTGTTTGTGTGTGTGTGTGCGTTCGTGCGTGCATGCGTGCGTGTGTGTGTGTGTACTTGTGGCTGAATTTACCTGCATGCTATAGCTTGCTTATGATTAATGATTTTCTGAGGTCAGATAAAGAAAACAAAAGCAAACAAGGTTTATTATTTCCAGTTATGTATTGCATGTGCACAAACAAACAAAAGCACTCATCTACAGCTACCTACTTATTTGAATTGGTAATATTTTTGGGCTCCAATGAATAAGTTCACAAAAACATTGGTTTTATTTGTAGATCTCATGTTCTCATAAAAATCTTTTTCAGGCAAAAGGGGAAATACAGAGAATAGAAAGGAATCATTATTGAACCAACTGCTTGCATTGCCTTTAGCTATTTTGTCTTGTTCCACCAAGTGAATATAACATTAGTTTTAGTTTTCAAGGCTTATATTATCTTCAGTGTTCATCATCAACTGAAAGAATCCATGGAACTTTATTGATCTGATCAATACAGGAAAAACAGTGCTGTATGTGACAAAATCAAACTCCAGGCAGTTAGTTTCTTTGCATATAAACATTATATAACCAAGCAAATTGTCTCTCATTCTTTCCTGTCAGCTACCACCATTACCTGCACACAATAATTTCTCTTACTCTTACTACATGCTAATATCCTCATTAGTGCCGGAAAACAGCAAATTTGACTGGGTTAAAGAAGTCCACTAAACATATGCAGGGTGTGTTTCTCCCTTACGCTTTTTAACAAATCCTGCCCTTAAAGCACTAGGAGACCAGGGAGATGTCTTTGAGTGATTTACGTATGTGTGAATGTGTATGTATGCTGTGGTGTTTGTGCATACATCCAAAGCTTAGAGATGTTTCTGTGATTTTGAGTTTATGACAGCTGTCACTCTCTCCTGCTGTGTTTTCATTGCGTACTGTTGGTGAATATGTGTATTTGTGCGTGTAATAATTGGTGGCAGTCCAAATATGCCAGTGATTCACATTTGAGTGTTGCGTCACACCCAACATCCCCAGAAGGAGCAAGTCTCCTTACCGATTTCACAGAAAAAAACTGCGTGAAAGCCTTGGAGAAAAAGAGACAGATTGAAGTTGGAAACAATGTGTAATATATTTTTATAATCAGATATATTGGAGTATTTTAGTCTTCATCATCTCCATATTTAATTTGAACACCCTCACTTTATGGCATTATTGAATTTTGATGACAGATGCTGATGCAGATATTTTTAGTAGAAGTCGCTGATTGCTGGTATATTGTGACAAAATTCCAAATCTGTAAATGTAAGTTTTATAAGTGTTTGTTTCTCAGAATGGCTGAAAACACTCTAATAGTATAGTTGCTACTAATACTCTAGTTGCTTTAGTTGGGTTATACATTCTTTAAACAACATCCTCATCTCACCTTGGGTTGCTAGCACACCCTGGAATATATTTATATATGAAAAATCTATTCATGAATAAGGAAACCAAATGAAGGAAAACAGAGTTGCACATTGATGTGTGATGTGTTGAAGATGCAAGCTCAGGGGCCAGGGCTGGAAATCAGTCCAGGGTGGTCCCCTGCTTTCTAATCTGTGCATGTGCATATGTTCCAGAAACTCAGTAGTAAAGACAATGAATTAGTAACTAACCAATTACATAAATGTAGAAAAAGTTCTTGTATCACAGTGTTCCTGCCTGGTTAAATTTAAAAAAGTGAATAAAAAAGTGAAATTGTATTGGTCTTCTACATATTTACTGAAAAACTGTATCCCTGCCTATAGATCTCCATGCTATAACCAGACAATCACTTAGTGTCTGGCTGTGGCCTGCAACCCACAGATTGCATTATTCCTCCCTTGGCTACAGGAATGGAGTGTTATGCCACGGGTGGCCTACCTCAGGTCATTAAGATGCCCTCACTCAGCAAAACTGGCACATCTGCGTGTGCTGATCAGCCTGGCCCTGTGGTTGGTGGAGGGATGATAACTGTATGCTAATTAAAAAGCCATTCATTGGAGTGAAAGGCCAATTAAAGGCCTAATATTTGATAAGGCTCTCAGTTCACTCAGCTGCAAGCCCACCTGGGAAGTGTTTATTACTGGGCATGTTAATGGAGACTGTAATTAATATCCAGGGTGGATTAATGTGCAAACAAATATCATTTATAATCAGAGAAAGGGGGAGGGAGAGAGAAGAAACAAGTACAAGTGATAGACAGATATGTAACTCAGTATTTTGCTTTGGTAGGCTAAAGTGAATACAAGAGGCTGTTATACAGGATTGTCATTAATCCACATTGTTGCTGCTGTGGAGCATGACAAGTCCTTTTCCACACACTGTAAAGAATGGTAGCAGAAATGTTCAGAATCCTTGTCCCAGTTCACATTTTCTAAATATAGCAGCCAGTTAGATCTTGATATAGGGTGTTTGTGTCTCTGTGCATTCACAATGATGAGCCATGTGAACAGTGCATTTGTTTTTGTGTGTTTGTAAATAAGCTTTGTGTGTGTCTTTTGATGTTTCTGTAATGATAGTAGGTTCTATATTTTACTGAATACTAAATATACAGGAACTAGAACGCCATATGCAAAGTGTAATACATAATGTAAAGTAATGTAATGATTTGACTTTCACATCCAAGTGCAAGGGACCCTTTTGCAACTGAGGAGTTTTTGTTTCTTTTTCACATTCTAAAATCATGTTTTCTTATACATTTTTCAAAATGCTCCTCTCCTTCCACCTTGTTTTTTGTCATATTGATCAGAAAATGTCCTTTGACAAGGTTGTGCTAAGGCAATACAGAATTATAGGGCAGTTTTGATGTTATAGTCCCCATCCGCTCCACACTTGGATTTCACTTAAATCACTGATCATTTTGTATTATGGCGTGACTACACTTGTAGATTGGTAATGTCATGATGCGGTCTAATGTCCAAAGACTCCTCACATATCCCTTCAACCTTTCCTATTGTGCACAAAAAATGTAAGGCAAGGCATGTTTATCTTTATATCACATTTAATAAAAAATTCAATTTGTGTTTTGTATAAAGCATAAAAAATTAACATACAAAACAAATAAAACAGAAATCAAGATAATTTATACATAAATATAGATACATTTAAAAAGACTACAATAGATTTTAAATACTTAAAACTTAATAAGAAGTGCAGAATTACAAAAATGTCTTTAAAAAATCTTTAAATGTCCTAGGCAAAAACAGTGGCAAAGTTTTAGGCCTCAATTTAAAAGTAAAAGTAAATTACTCTTTAGAACTCTACTTCATTTGATTTTTTCCTGACTGAACTGACATTGCACCAACTACAAAATACAAAATATCCACTCTATTAGTATGTAGTATGAAGTATTCGAAAACAGTCTGTGTTTGGCCCTCTTCTGTAAAGTGCTTGTTTTGTGACTGCGTCAGTGTGTTCTGTTAGAGTGACTGTCCTTGCTTCTGTCAGTCAGAAACTGCCCTTTATAAGTTGTACTTATAAAGTACAACTGTGTCCTCCTGGTCACTGAGCAGCACAAAGCTTGGGAGAGACACTCCCTGTGTTCCTTGGCCTCTCAACAACTGAGGACACACCAAGTTGAACTGTAGATAACGTACCTGACAAAATGATTTCCCCCTAGAACCGGCCTCCTGCTCCCCTTTTCCTTTTACAAATAGCTTTGTTAACTGCTGCTTTCAGCCGAGACCGTGATGATTGGTTTCTTTCATTTTCTTTTTATTTTGATGAGCTGTTTTGGTTTACTTTTGACCTTGTTTACATCCCTTCCACAAGCCATTAGGAGCTATGTAGTGTGTCTTCATTACAGATGGCTGCTCTATTGGCCACGACTAATAGATATGGTTACAGAGGAAGGACATGCCAATGCAATGCCACTAAATATGCGAAAGCTCACGATCTATTGGATTGGTAGCAGGATTAAGGTTACAGCTGACTCTTATCCACAGTAGACTGTGTCAGATGTTTACCAGTGGCCAAAAGGATGAAAAAAAGAAAGGAAATCACTAAGTGATTTGTATGTGTCTGCATCTCATGACGGATGTTGATGACAGTATACACTGTGTAGGGGGAGAACTGACAATAATACTATGAATAATACATATGCCTCCACCTGTGTTATTTAAATGCTCCATTACAGTAATAATAAAGAGACACTAACCATGAGCTCTAACCCACACCACCTATATTTTACTGTAGTTGCACACACTGGGCTTTTGAGGCACAGAATAGAGTGAGTGAATTTGTATGTGTGTGTGTGTGTGTGTGTGTGTGTGCGTGTGTGTGTGTGTGTGTGTGTGTGTGTGTTTAAATGGATTGGTGTTTGTTGTTCCAGAAAGACTGATGCAAGCTGACATTGTTTCATTTAACTAAATTAGAAGGCAATTAGCTGATTTATTGCCTTTTATCTGTCAATCTTTGAAATGTCATTCTGGGTAGTGTAAGTCTGCAAACAACAGACTCAGAAGCAGCAAACCAGGCGTTACATGCCTTGATTTGAGGAGAGTCTTAGACCCCGTAGTAAATAGTGATTGCTTCAATAATAGATGAAACCTCACTGTAGAGCAGCTGCAGAGCTAAGATGGATGGGTGGGGGGACTATTAAAGGATATAGAGTAAGAAAAGGAGGGACGGCGAGAGAGAGGAAATCAGCAGAAAACTGTTGAATGGCGCTCAGATCAATACTAATAACCACACAGAGAAAACTTCCTCTCATCCCTAATAACTCAAACAGAGGAGGATGGATAGAGAGATGGAAGCACACATCGTGAAGAGGGAGGAACATGGAGGCCGTTAGAGGAGAGGTGGAGGAAAGGAAAAATGAATGTGAAGTTCAAATGTGTCGGTTTTGCAATCTCTGTTGGCCTATTGCTTTCTCATTCTCTTTCTTTCTGTTTAATAAGAGGGCAGGGCGAACAGACGGCCATGTTTGAGGCACCACTTTATCACAGTGGAACCCATCTCCTCCTCCTGCAGCCCTCACTGAGCTCACAGAGCTACATCATATTGGGAACATTAGAGAAATGTGTGTGCTTGTGTGTGTGTGTATATGTGTGTGAGAGAGTGTTGGAGTGCCATACAATTTGTGGAGAATTAGATTTTTCTAAAAGCATCTCTCAATAAAAGGCTGCTGAATGCGTTTGCCCTAATGGCCTGACATTTTATATTTCTTTAATGAAGTTACAGAAGAGGGGAAAATGGTCAACCCACCGTGCTCACACACACACACACACACACACACACACACACACACACACACACACACACACACACACACACACACACACACACACACATACACTTTCTATGCTGAGGTGCAGACATTAACCTCAGCTAATTCTGTGTGCCAGAGAGAAACTGAAGCTGCATAATGCTTACCTCTTCACACTTCAGCACACAGGGAAATTCAGTTTTGTGTGTGTTTGTCTCTGTGTGTTTTTTGTGTGTATGAACATATCTGTGAACGTGACTACGTTAGCTAAACTTAGCAACACTGTATCAAAGCATAATAATGTGATCCCGGCTTAGTTTAGAGTGACAATCCCATTTCACCCAGGCTTCGCAGCTTTGGTGAAATTTCAACACCTTTCTCAAACTCAAACATATTCACGCTCTGTTGAGTTGAAACTTCCCCATGAGAGTATGTCTGAGAGATAGAGGGGCAGAATAAAGTAAGGGTTTGTCTGATGTCAGATGAGAAAACAATGCACACATGCAGACATTTTAATGTTGCATATTGTCTGACAAGCGGAACAAGGAATCCAGTTTCTTCTTTTTGGTGCCAAATATGAGAACCAAAGGCAATAGATCTGTCCAAAGGACATGCCTTCCCCAGTTTGTTGAAGAACCTCTTCAGATCATTTCCAACGAAGCAAGTGTGTTGGAAAGTGGACTTGTTATGATTCCCAGATGGCAGACAGCTCATTGTCTGCTGCTACATACATAGAGCCACATTTTAGGACAGAGCTCTCATAAGCTGGTCATTATGGTGAAACCCAAGAGCAGATGGCTCCCCTAAAGCCCTGCATGGAATTTGCTACTACCACCACTATGACATATTGTCTGGAATATTTTTCATGCATTACTTTGCTAGGTAATGACCCCAGGGTTTGGAAAAGCAAAAGAGATGATATGAATCTTCACTTAAAAAGCAATATGTTGCAATTAATTCAAGTAGTGTATGTGGTAGTGGTTATTATCCAGGCAATCTGCTAAAAAAGGCCCTGTGTACTTGTAAAAAAAACAGAATCTGAAAGAAAAGTTAAGAAGAAATAAATATGTGACAAAATTGGAAACAACTGTGGATTATATATATTTTTTTACGATTTGCAACTTTGAAACACTATAATTTGCAACAAAAAGAGATGTGCTCAGGCATAGCATCCCAGGTGTACTTCTAGGTATTGCTGTGCAACTAAACTGTTCCCCAGCCCAGTATCAAGAAAGCACCTGAATTATATGACTCAATATAGCTTGAACAAAGCTTACGTCTGCCAGGTAAGTAATTTGATCAAACCGAATGGTGCATATGAGGATTCCCTATTGATTTAATGAACATTTCACTGACACATATTTATTTGTCATCAGAGAAACATTATATAAGAAATGTGCTTATCAATAGTCTTCCCTTATATAGATTTTCTCTAAGGCTATCTTCAGATGGTGCTATAGCTTATCAAACAATAATGATACATATCACCATCCATCCTAATCACTTAATTAATCCTAAAACCTAGGCCCTACCTCCATATTTTACAGCCCCTAATGGCCATATCTATCTATTCCTGCCCTTTCTGTACTCCATCATATGCTGATATTGACTGAGCCAAAGCTGAGATATGGATGGTATGGTCTGGCCAACATCTTTCTGATTTGGACAATAGGTATTCACCAAAGTTGATCTCATTGGCAATAAAATGATTTTGGACATCACAAGAATATGCATGCCTGTGAAGAACCAATGAAGATAATGTGAGGAGAAATTACATGTCTCTATCTGCATACATAAGTGTAGAGACCGTGTCAAAATAATTAAAATAGAGTGTTAGTTTATGTATATTTTGTGGGGTCAATGTTGAACCTGTCAGTATAACAGTAACCACAGCACTGCTAGCAGTCTAGCTACTTTTCTGTAGTCCTTGTTTGATGTTCAAAATAAAGAAGATTAAACATATAACAAATTAAAAAGACAACATATTAGAGTGGAATATGGATATCCTATTGCCTTTATTGTCAATTATAGTACGTACAATCAATATTTAAGAGAAAAGAAAGAAAGAAAAAGAAAGATGATGATATATTGGTCAACAGGCTATTCTTTTTTAAAACATGAAGACACAAAATAGGGATAACTGAAATATGAACAACAATGTCTTAATGTTTTTGCTGACTTCTATGTACAGGATTAAATACACAGATTGATCTGTGTATTTAATCCTCCTAGGATAAAGAAAACTTCCTAGGATCTAAAGGTCCTAGGGGTTTTTCTTTTTATTAGCCTATATAAACCCTAAGAATACATGTTCAAAGAAGAGAATGGGATCAGTTCCCGCTTACTGTTTGTGCTAGGTTGGCCTGCAGTTAATAGCCTACAGTTAAATTATGCTATTAGGACAGCTTTAATGCATAGAACAAGTCAAATTAAAAAAAATGATTGTATGTCAAGACTCATGCTGCACTAACATATGTGCAGTCATCTCATAGTAGAGAGGGCATAGCCTAGTAAATGAAAACATTTTGATTAAAATATGAATATTTTAGTTAAATTAATGTGGACTCCAGAATAATTGGTTCTCATGAGCAAAGGAGGTGCTGAGACAGTAAAATGACAAATGTTTCTTTCCAAGATGCTAGAATTGTATTCCTGTTTTTGTGAAGCATTTTTGAGGTGCCAATGTCAGTCCTCCAAACAAAGAGTAACACTTTTCCCTTCCAGTTTTAACTTGTCCACACTCCAGCACTGTAAGTGGCGGAAATGCACCTTAACGTGTGTTGCCATTTAATGGAGAAGAAGAACAAGAAGAAGAATTTGTCCCTGTTCGTGCCACCATGGCACCCGTTTGGTTGGCAAAGTAGCTAAAGTAGTGATGGTAATGTTGACACAAAGAAACACTAGGAACGGTTTTGTAACACCATATTGCCGAGGGAGAGGGAAAGTTTTGGAGACAAAGGCACACAACCCTCCCAGAGTAAGTCTGAATCAGAGGAATGGGCGACCTTAAAACATTAGATAGCTTGTGTGACAATGCTAACAACGTAACAATGTATGCTAACATACAACGTTAGCGTTACTGTTTCCCAGGGTGCTGAGGAAAGTTGAATTCTGTTATCAATCATATTTTTCAGTTTCGACAACATTTAAAACACTGGCTAAAGTTGAAGTAAGTTTGGACTTCTGAGGATGTCTCACCTATTGCCATCATTTTGGTATCTAATTAATTTAAGGTCAGATTGGTGAAGCTGAAGCAGAGATGATTCTACAATGCCATAACATAACGTGGATGAATACAACACTACAAACTGTAAGTTATTTTTGTCATGATGTTGTGTTGGCCGCTGTGCCGTTGCGGTCAGTGTATGTTTTGGTCATTTGATTTTCAGTTCATGAACAGGTATTAAAAAACAAAAAAACGAGCGGTTATTTGATTTTCGTTTTAAAAAACAAAATTGAAATACAAAGCATTTTTCCTTTTCATGGTCCAAAATGATGGTCCAAAATGATTTGATTTTCATTTTCTATTTCATACAACGAAACATATAATCACTAGAAAATAGAAATTCATATTCATCTTCATCTTCTCAGACCGGGCTGGCGTCTCCCTCAGAGATTGGGTGAGAAGCTCAGTCCTCCAAGAGGAGCTCGGAGTAGAGCCGCTGCTCCTTCACGTTGAAAGGAGCCAGTTGAGGTGGTTCGGGGATCTGGTAAGGATGCCTCCTGGGGGGGTCCCCAGGGAGGTGGTCCAGGCACGTCCAGCTGGGAGGAGGCCTCGGGGAAGACCCAGGACTAGGTGGAGGGACGTCCAGCTGGGAGGAGGTCTCGGGGAAGACCCAGGACTAGGTGGAGGGACTTCCAGCTGGGAGGAGGCCTCGGGGAAGACCCAGGACTAGGTGGAAGGACTTCCAGCTGGGAGGACGCCTCGGGGAAGACCCAGGACTAGGTGGAGGGACGTCCAGCTGGGAGGAGGCTTCGGGGAAGACCCAGGACTAGGTGGAGAGATTATATCTCCAACCTGGCCTGGGAACGCCTTGGGATCCCCCAGTCAGAGCTGGTTGAGGTGGCTCGGGAAAGGGAAGTTTGGGGTCCCCTACTGGAGCTGCTGCCCCCGAGACCCGATACCGGATACGCGGATGAAGATGGATGGTATGACATAAGTGCAGTCTCTTTTTGGTTTCACAGTAAGAGCATGGTTCAATCACACACATTTTTCACTAGTTATTTACCTTATACCCACCTATCAAATTAAAAAGAAGAGGCAAGTAATGTAACAAAATAACAAATATTGATCCCAAATAAATTGGACTATCCCTTAAATAGTTGTAAAATATTACATACAAATAGCTAGTGCATTTAGTCAATATGTCTAAATGATCATTGCTGGACATTTACGTTGTTATGGACTGTATTATAGTGTGAATAAGTGATTTGGATAATGAAGCTTGAAAAGTTTTGCACAAATTAAAACCCACTCTTCCATCCAATAGGCCTGCTGTACTTACCTGTGGGATGTGGGACCAGATGCGACTAGATCATGGAAAGGAGTTTTATTGGACCCTCTTCATGCAGTTGCTGCTGTCATCTCATCGCCACAATCAGGAGAGAAGACCTCATTTACAGACTTCATCCACAAGGGTACAGTTCCATGAAAAGGAAAAATGCTTTGTATTTCAATATTCAATTTTGTTTTTTAAAACGAAAATCAAATAACCACTTGTTTTTTTGTTTTTTAATTCCTGTTCATGAAATGAAAATCGAATGACCAAAACATACACTGACCCGTTGCTTCCCCTATTTGGTGTTTCGCATTGCCACACCTATCTCCACAGAGCTGCATGTTTGGTGTGACCTGTGTATCTGTCGAAGTTGTATTTAATATGCTAAAGAGTTCGTTGTAATGAGACCTTGGCCACAGTTACACGTTTACTATTGTGTTCTCATTATTCAAAATACTGGCTTTGTATTCATTTGTACGTCTGAGTTGGCTACCTTGCCATCCCTTAACGCTTTGGACCTTCTCTCTGTTTAAGCAAATACAAATCTGTAAAGTATTTTATATTAACTTTATTTTATTTACACATTAGACTTGCAGGGTTTCACTTTTGTGAGTGTGACATTGTTTTACTTTATTTGACCCTCACTTGGTGTCTTTTAGTCATTCTGCCAAGAAATATGACTTTATACTTTCCCCCTTCTGATTTTACTTACCTTAATAAATATGATGAGTACGTTTCAGGCATATTATGTGTAGTACTGTGGGCATTTGCTGGTCATCAAAGTTGATTGCCCAACACATATTGATATTGCATGTGCACATAATACTTTTGTTATCATGAATAATTTAGGCTTTTCTTTTACTACAGTCTAATAGAAATACTTACATGTGTTTGTAGTACAATACATAATGTAGCCTAAAGGGTGAAGCTCTGTTCATCATTTCTATACCCATATGATAAATAAAAGTCTCAAGGAATGGGCCAATAAGGAGGACTTTTATTTTGCATTTAACAGTAGGTGGCTAAATAGTCATTCTTAAAGTAATTTCATGTTTTTTGTTTAATGTTGCCCTTGTGCCATCGCTTAATCTGAGGCTATGCTTGTCGTTACCAGTTGAATGTGTGGTGCTGTGCGAACTGTAAATTTATCTGCGGATGAGTCACATGACTGCACAGTAGCTAAGTTTTCCATCCACTTGTCAATCGAATTATCTGAAGTTCAGTAAAAAAAAAAAAAAACTCATGCGAATAAAGCTGGTGTAAATGTGTTTCTATCCAATGGCTTTATGTGCGTAATGACATCACATGCTGTTTTGCGATCAAATTGGTATATCAAATTGATTTTAGGCATTTTAAGATGTTTCCATTCATTTTCACACTGAAACATTCAAGGAAACTTTTGCGAACAAAGTTTGTTGTAACCTTTGTTGGCCATTTCCTTGGCAAGTTCCTGATAAATTAAATTAAAGTCTTTCGTCTCATCGTCCGTCCACTTACATCTGTCTTTGTTGACACCCGCCATGTGTGCAAACACAGTGGAAATACTGGGCGGAAATTAACTAAAACTTCTTCGTTTGTGGTGGGTTGCAACCATAAAATGACCTAAAACTTAATCGCAATTCATTATTTATTCGGCAAATAACATTTCCATCAGCATTTATTGCATAAGCTGCATATCGATCAAGATAAAATTTATGAGACCGAACGTATTTCCTTTGAGGAGATATTCATGAAATTCCATAGAATTTTACTGTTTCCATAAGGCATTTTTTATTCGATATCACTTAATTTGGATAAAAATGTATGGATGGAAACATAGCTAGTGTTGTCCTAGACAGAGGAATGGTATTCATATAAATAATTCTGTAGACTCTCAGCTTTGTATTTGCATGATTGAGTTTTTTGGGCTAGTCTGTCATTAGTAGACCTACATGCTTGGGATTTTCTCTCTGTGACAGATTTATAGAACTAATTAAAAACAAATTGTTCACACAGGTCATTTGGGTAATATAGGAAGCAAAACTGGATGTATTGCCTAATATTTTGTGTTATAATTTTTGTCAGTTAGTCTAAGTATTTACATTTGGCATCAGAGACATGCTATTTTTTTTATTTTATTTTTTTTTATTTTTACTGTTGTTTCAGTACCATGGACTGCAACATTGTTATTTGGCCTTGGTTATTTTAATCCTGGTTTGCTGAGATGTGCTGGTCATTAGGAAATCCCATGGTCATTAATGCCTAATATAGTCCCTTTTCATGGTAGACGTTTTGACTTGTCAAAGCAGGAAACGCACGTGTCACTAATGACATTAACGATGGCTCAGCTCCATTAATTGTCCCGTCAAATCACACCAGCAAAGCAAGGCCCTGAAACTAGCTCAACAAAATGGAATAGAGTCGTTATGAATGTTTTTAATTATTACATGTGCTTTTCCTGCAAGGAATGATTTAGTTTGAATCAAGGTTTATGATAAATAACTTTGCTTCTGTTTTACTTTTGATGTGATAATTAAAATCAATTTCATTTACATTACAAATTATTTGTAGTACAAGAAATAATGTAAAAAGGCAACATGGGTGAATTATTTTGTAATTCAGTCATAAAACATAGTATTGTATATTTAATGGCCAGACCAAAGAGAGGTTTTAGCTGAAGTGTGTGTGTGTGTGTGTGTGTGTGTGTGTGTGTGTGTGTGTGTGTGTGTGTGTGTGTGTGTGTGTGTGTGTGTGTGTGTGTGTCTCTATGTGTGTGTGTGTGCGCACTCTCACTCACATGTTTGAAGTGGATGTGGACAAGGGAACTAATGGTGACTTATTAACATCATAATTCAGCCAGGCAGGACAACTAATCACTGGGACCTCAGATAGACCAGCCACAGGGGTGATGGATGAAGCTTGTGTGTGTTTGTATGTTTCTGTGTGTACACATTGGTGTGTGTGTGTGTGTGTGTGTGTGTGTCTGTGTGTGTGTGTGTGTGTCTGTGTGCGTTATTGATAGATGGGTTGTGTGTGGGTCCTTTCACACTGAGATTTCTCCCAATCAGTCTTAATGATTACGCTCCATTGATGAGGTGCATTGATGAGAATGGGATTGGGGGTGTAGGGCGTGGCAACAAAACTAAAAAAAAAAAAGACCCAACCAATATTCTTTCTACTTCAGGATTTGAAGAAGGTACATTTAAGACTAAACAACAAATCACTCAGTGTCTGTTGCATGTGGGCTAATGATTAGTAGTTCTGTGTTTTTGTATATGTTGGGTCTGCTGTCTGGCTTTAGCTCATGGAGGGCTGGGCTGAGGCCGTTTATCACAAGTAACTCTATAGAGAGGGGTGTGTGGAAGTCCCTTCTGTCTATTCCTCCTCTGTCTGTGTCTCCATCTATCTCTCGCCCTCTTCCCTCGACGATGCCACTCATCTGTCTCTGGCCCAGTCAGGGCTGTTTACACTCATTTAGCTCCAACAGAGGTGCAGCTTGATTTGCAGGCTTTGAGGTATTTATAGGCAGCAAGTGAATAAGAGAATAAAAATGACTTAGAAATAATAAAATAAAATTGTGTTGACATTATTTTGGATTATTATTTAGGGGAATGGCATATGACAGGCAAAAACTATTTTCATTAATTTATTTTGGAGTCATCAACCTTGGCAATGACCAAGAGCTGCAGATAGGCAAAAATGAGATGATGGCTGCTGCTCTCTTAAGCTTGCAGTTATTGTAATCAATGTAAGCAATGAAATTACACTGCAGAGATGATTTAGCACATGTCTGATAGGAGTTATTCTTAATATGGACATTTCCCCACCCTTCCTCTTTCCCTCTCTCCATCTCTTAGCAAGCAGTGAGGGCCAGCGGAACAGAGGAAGAGACAAACTGAATTAGTGTTCTTTTCATCATCCGTGACCAGCGAGCCGTCTGATAACCCTGATCTCATTATGAACGCTAATTGTTAAGTTCTCCCTCCTCTCATCCTCTGTTCCTCACCATACACATATTTAGAACTAAAGGCCCATCTCAGTGAGAGGAAGCTTCTCTCTCTCTTTCTGTGTGTGTCTAAGTATTTGCTTCCTGCCTGCTAATGGCACCAACTTAAGGGAGAGGTCCTATATCCACTTTTAGCATAATCATTCGGAGCATGGGCAGCAGCATGAGAGATTTATAGTCTGCTGAATGCAGTCTGGCAAATCTTACAGCTTTCACATTTCAACCTCTTAGCGGTCTGTTTTCCCTAACCATCTCCATCCTGCCATCCCCCACCGCTCCCCACCTTCCTCTCTTTTCACTCATTTTTGCAGGCACTGTGTGCATGTTTGTGTATGCATGCCTATGTGTGTAACTGCATATGCAGCTATTTATTTATTGCTGTATGAATATGTCTTCATTTTAATTTGGTTTATTTAGCATCTCTTGTCTATTACTCTTTCTCGAGCAAGAGTAAAGCCAAATTTCCTCCAGTTTCATGGTAATACCAAAAATACATCTAGTGTCATTGGTTCAACTGGCTGAATCCCTGAAAATGGGACAAGAGAGCATAGGCCATGTTTTGATTATTGGTTTCCTCTGTGTTCCTGTTGTGAGTAATGACCACGCCTTCTAATGGAGGTCTTGCCAGTGTTCTGCTATTAATTAAAGCTTGATTGGAAGAATAAATTAATCTAGCTGTGGTCTGCCCGATCAATAACCCATATGAGGGCTCCATTAAGCACCAAGGGCTGAGCGCTCTGCATGTGATGTGTGTGTTGAAGGAGTTAAGGGAGTCAAATGGGCCACTTATATTGCAAGTGATTTTCACCTCCATTAATCATAACAACCTCATCAAATTATGGGGGTGTGTGTGTGTGTGTGTGTGTGTGTGTGTGTGTGTGTGTGAGATTGTCCAACTATGCATGTCTTTTCAATGCAGCAGTATCTTGTAATTTAATTTTTTAACTGTCTTGAATTGATTTTGTAGTTCGTTGTATAGGTCATTGAATAGAGGCTATTTAACACGCATAAGTCAGGGGAATCTGACATGTTTCACTTGAGTCTGTGAAAACCTCTGCTATGAAACAAAGGCAAATGGAATTTGCACATAAAGTTCACGCAAATGAAATGCTAATCCAGAGTCAGTTTAACTTGCAGGCCCAACTTTGGCATTGTAATTTTGCAGAGCAGCTTCATAAAGTTGGCAAATATAATATTTACTAGTGCTGAATTCTCAAACACAGGTGAGAATAGTTGGTTTATATTTAAAAAGATATGATTTGCAGGCTTTGATGTTTCTGGCATCCTCTCAGATTGAAAACCTATCAATACAGACCTGTTTTTCAGATATAATTAGGTTTTCCCATGTTGTGAAATTAAATAGATTTATGCAATGAGAGTGTGTGGAATAGATTATAGCAAGATTGGTGTATTAAAGCAAATGCATGTTTGCATTTTAATTAGGCATGTGTATTACATGTTTATACATGATTACATTGCCAGTGCCCCATGTTTCTCTAATAATAATGTAAATAATAAAAATAATAACTGCAATCACCCATTTACAATTTTTATTTCAGGAAAAAAGCCATGTGGTTGTTGAAGCTAAATAGGATTGATGCCCTTAAGAACATTCATTCTGCTTTGAAAAGTTAATCTGCTTCTTCAATCTTCTGCATTACCTTGGCATTTTGGCCCGAGGATGGCAAGTAGTGTCCAACGTAGAAATTGTTCATTCTCAGTAACCTTCATGGTGATCAACCCACCACTAGATTATTTTAGGTCCAAGTTAACGTTGTGGCCTTATTTTGGTACTAGAGCAAAGGTCAGTTTATTGTTAATAAATAAGTTATTACTTGTTTAATTGCTAAGGCCTTATTTCACCAGTAAATTGTTAAACGACAAAAGAAGACTCACTGAATGGCACAAGGGTACTTCACAACAAAAGTGAATGCACCTTGAGCTTACGAGGTGCAATTGAACACAGCATTAAGTCCCGTTGGTGTTGTTTCTCCAACAACTCCAACTACGGCTGTGGCCATAATGCAGCTAGTCTTCTCTGTGTCTTTAGCTGCAGGCTGTTGTACGTCCCAGTGTTGGAAGCCTTTCTAGTGAAATACAGTCACACTTTACACTGTTTGCCTGTCAGCATTTTAACCATGTTACAAAGAGCTAAGGCAACCTGGTCTCGTTGAACAACAATACTACTTCTAAAGGCTAGCCTAGCAAGTTACATTATTGGTAATGGCCTCCTCTCCTTGCTTGTTGCGTTTAATGTGAGAATGAGACCTGAGCTAGCCTGGATGAGTGTAAACTTACCTACATAAGAAGGGTTGTGCTGTGTTAAACTGACTCATTCTAACTTTTGGTGTCTCCTTCGTCGAGAAGGTCTGCCATTGTGATGTGCTGCTCCATCGTTTCTGCCGTTGCAGTCTGCATCAGCCTGCTCGTCGGTGTTCGTGTTTTTAAAGGTGTATTTTATAAAATGTTTTTTTTTTATGAAAACGTCTCTTCAATCATAAACAGTCTTTCTCTCCAATAGTCTTTTCGGTGTGGAAGCGTGGCTTTTCAGCGGCATAATGTTTAACATTAGACACATACACACATATACATACACACACACACACACACACACACACACACACACACACACACACACACACACACACACACACACACACACACACACACACACACACACACACACACCCCATGTAGGTCTCATTTGTATATGCATTGGACTGTTTCAGCATGAGTGCTTGCACAGATTGGGACAAGCCATACACACAGAAGTACTAACCCCAAGCAAACAGCAGTAGTTGCTTGTGAATTAACTCTTTCTTATTGAGTTTTGCAGTGCTTGTTAGTCAGCTAAATTGTTTTTTTACTCTTTTTAATGATTCATTTGTTGTTGGAGATGTTTTCCTCGTAGCCCAAAAAGACTAATAACCAAAATCCCTGCTCTAATTTAATTTTAACATTTTAAATATGCCTCACACTGTTTCCTGATGCAAATAGAGAAGTTCCCCTCTCTCCATTCTTTTCCTTTGCTCCACATTGAATTCCATTTCAGAACAAAGAAACCAATACACCTAAGTCCATCTTCGGCTATGCATAAATGAATTTCTGACATAAAGATGTCCTATTCCTATTCCTCCTCTAATGTTTCCCCATTTTGCTTTCCATTTTACTTTCTCTTTTTCTATTGTGCGTGAATGTGTGTGTCGGTGTGAACATCTACTCGCTATTGTGTGGCATCCCACGGTTTAATGGAAAAGGTTGCTTGGTTTCCTCTACCTCATTATTTGATAGACCAGATGAGAAATAGATTTATGATTCCGATTAATAATGTTAGCCAGAGTTCATTGTTTCCGCCAGTCAGCCAAACAACTTCATATCAGTCCCACTAATGCGTTTGAAACACCAGTGCTGTATGTTTAATAATATCGCTGTTAGAAAACCCATTCGTTCTCATTTGAGCAGCAAGTCTCATTTGGTTCGATGTAGAAGCTCTCCACCTCACCAATCCTGCAGACACTATGGGGAATACCAGGCAAATGAAGGATAGAAATAGCAATATGTCTGCTATCGCTGTGCACAGCTCCAAGAGCCTGTTTGGTAATATTAAAATAAAATATATTGAAAGAGTTAAGATTTTATGAAAAACAGATTCAAACTAATTTTACTCCTAGTATGCACAATTTAGCCACGTGTTCCAACTTTTTACTGTATGTGTGTGTGTGTATTTGTGAGTTGAGATTAGGGTTGTGTATTCAGTTTCTCATTTGCAGGGTCAGAGTTACATATTACGTCTGACTATAGTTAGCCCAAAGTTTTTCTTGTTGAGGTCACATGCTTTGGGAGACGGCTGGCCCCAGCTACAGCTGTGAACAGGGGTGTACTCTAACAATAAATGAATGTGGCAGCAAAGGAGCTAATCGGCCAAACAGTGCTGGTCACAATGGGACACCCTTAGTCATCAAGCTGCAGCAAATTAATTACCACAATCATCTTCCTACGGCAAATTAATTATCACAATCAATCACCACAAATTAAACTGGGCCTTAAAATAGCCCCGCAGTCAACTGACAATCAGCACCTCTGGCCTGCACCCAGGGCGGGCTGAAAACATGCAAGCAAATATGCCTTCACACCGCGGAATAAAAACATGAAGAGGTGTATATATAGTACATAGTACATATCAATATATATATGCACATACCAAATCATAAACACACCCACACCTACAGATCTAATAGAAAGCAAATGTCATCTCAGCCCACTTAATTAGAGCTACAGAGGAGAGAGGGGACAAAGGTGTGGGGGTGGATTAAGAAAGGAGATTGGAAAAACAATGTTTAATTGAGAAAATGAAATGAAAGGTGATAAGAGGGAGTACACTGACATCAGTTCAACTTGAAACTCTGCCCCCTTAAAAGCAGTAAAACTAAGTGAAAATCGTGAAATAAAAAAACAACAATTTCAGTATTGCAGGTTGACAAGACTTCTAAAGTGCTGCTGTTGGTTAAAATCTAAATAGATTTTGGATAAAGTAATATCGTAATATAGTAAGTGTTGTCATTTCCTGGTTTTAAAGGCTACATTACAGAGGTGATGTCATTTTCTTAACTTACCAGACTGTTCTAGCTGTAGGCCTTAAGCCACATTGTCAAACTTATAATATTGTTGCAATGTCGACATCGAGGTACTTCTCATAGTTAATTAGTGATACATTTTAGCAGTACAGGGCTTCAGAGCTCTAGGCAATATCTGGTGTGAGAGTTAAACCTGCAGGGAAAACGGTTTCATGGGACTAACTGTGAAGTATGTGTGTTTTTTCTGCCTCCAACTGTCTCTGGTACAACAGTCCAAGTTTTTTTGTCAACATTGTACATTTGTCTTTGATATACCAAAACAGCTTGTTAAAAGTATTAGCATCTCTTGGTAATAGGCACTTAAAGCTGAGTGGGTTATTGACATAGTTAATGTGATATTTTTATGGAAATTCAATTTCATTTAGTGGATAAACTATATATATATATATATATATATATATATATATATATATATATATATATATATATATATATATATATATATATATATATATATATATATATATATATATATATATATATATATATATATAGTACAGGCCAAAAGGAACCACCTTCTCATTCAATGCGTTTTCTTTATTTTCATGACTATTTACATTGTAGATTATCACTGAAGGCATCAAAACTATGAATGAACACATATGGAATTATGTACATAACAAAAAAGTGTGAAATAACTGAAAACATGTCTTCCAGTTTCTTCAAAGTAGCCACCCTTTGCTCTGATTACTGCTTTGCACACTCTTGGCATTCTCTTGATGAGCTTCAGGAGGTAGTCACCTGAAATGGTTTCCCAACAGTCTTTAAGGAGTTCCCAGAAATGCTTAGCACTTGTTGGCCCTTTTGCCTTCACTCTGCGGTCCAGCTCTCCCCAAACCATCTCGATTGGGTTCAGGTCTGGTGACTGGTGCACTCCATCACTCTCCTTTTTGGTCAAATAGCCCTTACACAGCCTGGAGGTGTGTTTGGGGTCATTGTCCTGTTGAAAAATAAATGATGGTCCAACTAAACGCAAACTGGATGGGATGGCATGCCGCTGCAGGATGCTGTGGTAGCCATGCTGGTTCAGTATGCCTTCAATTTGGAGTAAATCCCCAACATTGTCACTAGCAAAGCACCATCACACCTCCTCCTCCATGCTTCAATGGGGGAACCAGGCATGTACAATCCATCCGGTCATCTTTTCTCCATTGCGCAACAACAAGGCGGTTGGAACCAAAGATCTCAAACTTGGACCCATCAGACCAAAGCACAGATTTCCACTGGTCTAATGTCCATTATTTGTGTTTCTTGTGTTGCTATTGGACCATGAAGGCCTTATTCGCACAGTCTCCTCTTAACAGTTGTTCTAGAGATGTGTCTGCTGCTAGAACTCTGTGTGGTATTCATCTGGTCTCTAATCTGAGCTGCTGTTAACTTGTGATTTCTGAGGCTGGTGACTCAGATGAACTTATCCTCAGCAGTTGAGGTGACTCTTGGTCTTCCTTTCTTGGGGCGGTCCTCATGTGAGCCATTTTCATTGTAGCGCTGGATGGTCTTTGCAACTGCACTTGGGGACACATTCAAAGTTTTCGCAAGTTTCCGGACAGACTGACTGTCATTTCTTAAAGTAATGGTGGCTACTTGTTTCTCTTTACTTAGCTGATTGGTTCTTGCCAAAATATGAATTCTAATAGTTGTCCAATAGGGCTTTTGACTGTGTATCAACCTGACTTCTGCACAACACAACTGATGGTCCCAACCCCATTAATAAGGCAAGAAATTCCACTAATTAACCCTGACAAGACACACTTGTTAAGTAAAAACCATTTCAGATGACTACCTCATGAAGCTCATTGAGAGAACACTAAGGGTTTGCAGCGCTATCAAAAAAGCAAAGGGTGGCTACTTTGAAGAAACTAGAATTTAAGACATGTTTTCAGTTATTTGACACTTTTTTGTTAAGTACATAATTCCATGTGTTCATTCATAGTTTTGATGCCTTAAGTGATAATCTACAATGTAAATAGTCATGAAAATAAAGTAACGCATTGAATGAGAAGGTGCTTCCAAACTTTTGGCCAGTACTATATATATATATATATATATATATATATATATAATATATATATACTGTGTGTATGTATGTGTGTGTATGTATATATATATACACATACTGTGTGTATGTATGTATGTATGTGTATATTTATTATTATTTTTTAACTGAGTCATCTGGTTTATTAACATTGGCAGTGTTTCAATAGTTGCCATGTCTCATCTGGGTGTATATTTTATACATTAGAAGAAATCTGTCCCATCCTATTCTACGGTTCAGTATTACACCCACCACATATCCTAGTTATTTCCCAGGCAGGGTGGTAAATTAACTTTATTGCGCCACAGTGGCTGGTGGATGCCCAATTTTACCAGCAACATATATTTATTACCAGCCACTTTTTCCAGAATTCAAATATATAAAAAGTGCACTAGCATATTTTGAATTGCTTCAATACATTATTTTGTATTATCAATACATATTTTATTACTATAAGCAAACAAAAAGTGATGTGAAAAAAAAAAATTGCCTTTATTGCCACACTCTGCTCTTTGGGTCCCATCTTTGCCAGCTGTTTGGCAGTGCACTTGATATGAGACTTGGATGACTCTTGGTCATTTAAGGTTAGGCTCTAATTTAAGGTTTGTTGTTCCTCTAAGGAACAAATTGTTTTCATTTTCTGAAGACGAGTAGGTTCAACAGTAAGTACAGTGCATGGACTGGTTGTCTGTAAGGTAGGCTATAGGTTTGTGCTGGATGTTATATCATCGTCCATCGTGATGCCACGCCACCCCCCCTCCCCACACCCTGTCAGACACACGCTAATCCAAGTGGACGAGAAATTGACAACTTCTTCGGCCTTAAACTATCAAAGACACTTTGCGCTGTGCTGCCCCTTAAGTAGAAGGTACTTTCTCCCCCTTACGTGCAACCTATTTGTAGTGATAGTCTCTCTCTCCCTGTCAGTACAGTAGCTTGCTCTACCTGACCTAATAACGTATCAGCATGCAGTAAGGTCATGCTCTGCGCCTCGGCTTGGACACAGCGGTCTCGAGCTAGAGAGAAAAGGCGGGTAACGTGGAACACTATCACGCTTTCCTTTATCCCCTCAGTGGACTAACTTTGTGGATACTACTGTGTGCGTGCATCAATAAGTAAGTCTGAAAAAGTTATGTAGGATTCATGAATGTACGTTAAAACAGTAGGCTAATTCACGACGGTGCTATTTTATGTGTGAGCGCATCTGTTAATTGGCGCTGCAAGAGTTATGTTTCTGTTTATTGAATGCGTTATTCAGAGCAAATATAACTGTGAATGTAGTTTAATATCAGTAATGATGGTGTATTAGGATATTACTGTCACTCTGTTAAAGGCAAACGTACCTTTGTACTGTTGTAATGCAGATCACGGAGCTCTGATTGAGTCTAGACTTTATGGCACCGTAGTGAAATTAGGTCAAGTTGTAATGTGCTGCCCCTACCAGCGGCAGCATGAGGTACTGTATATTGACAGAGGACATTTAAATGTATGTCTGATCAACTGCCAATTTAGGGGACATCGCCCTAGTACGCTAACAATTCCCTCTTTTCCCCTTTGTCACAATGCGCCATATATTTGAAAAAGTACCTTCTCTTTTTCTTTACTTTGCCCACCACAGTTGCTATTGCTGGCTCGGCGGCGGGCCTCTTAACATCGGTGGTATGTTGCCACATTTTTTAAACCAATGTCACGGACTAGTGCTGACAACCACTCCACCCGCCGCTGTGGCTGGTATACAAGGCAAAGTCATCCGCCACTTTGAAAAAGTACCCAACATTGGCTGGTGGCGGGTGCTAATTTATCATCCTGGTCCCAGGTTTACTTCATTAACAACATATTTTTTTAATGTTCAGATATCAGCTACAATATATAAAGCCAGATCCATATTCCTAATCCTTTCCAGGTAAAAAAAATAACCCATTGTGCTCTGTTATAACACTGAAACCATTTTCTAATGCACAGTTTTAGAAGCCAGAACCACAAAGCAGCACAAATAAGTAAATAGCAGCACTCTCAATTAATAATATCTACACTGAAAGTGCTGCTGCTGGTTAAAAACTAAATTTGAAATTTGTGTTTTGGTCATTGTAGGGATAAAGAGAGACTGTCCAAATTCTGTACAAACCTTCCTGCCACAGAAATCTCACATTGATATTCCTAAACATTGTATTTTGTCAGAATTTGTCTTTGTTTTCTATATTCAAGTATTGAGAAAGAACTCTAACGCTGCTACATCTGCATCAATAATACAAAACCGAGACAAACTACTGGCTATCAAATGGTAGGTGGAGATTTGGTGCAAATTGTGTTTTAATATGTCTTATATGATTCCCTTGAATTTACTGATCTTGTGTGTTGCACCATATTGAAAGAATGAATCATTATGTGACAAAGGAAACTATAATTTATACTGTTTATTGATCCCCAGTGGGGAAATTACAATTTACACTCTGTTAGTAATCACTACACACAGGTCTGAAATACACACACATGCTCAGGACCTATACATGCACAAATGGAGAGATGTCAGAGTGAGTAGGCTGCCAGCTGGACCAGCGCCCTGAGCGGTTGGGGGTACAGTGCCTTGCGTAAGGGCACCTAGCAGTGCCCAGGAGGTGAAGTGGCACCTCTCCAGCTACAGATCCACACTCCGTACTTTGGTCCATACAGGTACTTGAACCGACGACCCTCCGGTTCTCAACCCAAACTCTGTACGAACTGAGCTACTGTATTCAGTACTCTTTACAATCCCAAAAGCTGGATGACTGGATGACTGTGGACCTGTGTACAGGAGATCCTCCTCCATCCTTTCTAGCCTAGCCCTTCATCGTGTCTCCCCCAGCTTTCCAATTTCTCTGTTTTCTCTGACTCTTTCTCACTTTATGATTTACAGCTCTCTGTTTTTGTGTCTGTCCGTCTTTCTTTATCTGTGTCACTCCGTTTTTGTCCCTGTAATTCTCTGCAAATCTGTCAGTCCTCTTTTCTTTCTGCTTGGCTCTGCTGATCTCTTGGAAACTGAGTAGATACTGTTCAGTTCCTGGGGGACCCGGGCTTAGCCATATTCTGTGACACCCTGATGGCGCCTAATGGCAACTTAACACACACACACACACAGACGCAGACACACACATGCACATGTGAGTAGTCTTAATGCATTCCATTTAATTTTACTGGTGGTAAATGTAAGTGCAGTTTCATTGAAGTTGACAATTCATGTGTTTGTGTGCTATTTTGTGTTTTTGATAACCTTTGGCATGCATGCATTTTATGTGTGTGTCTGTGCATATGTGTGTCCAGGATAAAAGCGAGTACTCCATTGTGTGTGGTGATCCCTTGATGGCCTTTAACCCTTATCTGGGCATGCTCCAATACCACAGTCTGATTGGTCTCAAACTGTCCTGACAGGAAATCCATCTGTGTGTGTGTGTGTGTGTGTGTGTGTGTGTGTGTGTGTGTGTTCAGAGAGGGATGCATCTGGATGACAGCTAAATTGAATGCCAGGGCCAACAAGGCCACAGGATCACAATGAGAGAGATGAGGACAACACTGTGCAGAGAGCGACTGGGAGAGAGATGCTGGCATTCAGCCCAGGAATGATAGAGAGACAGTTGTTGGTGTGTGTGTGTGTGTGTGTGTGTGTTGATTGAGTTTTAATGTGGTCCCTGATGAGGAGTCACTGACATCAGGGGGAGGAGAAAAGAGAAAGGAAGGAAGGAAGGAAGGAAGGAAGGAAGGAAGGAAGGAAGGAAGGAAGGAAGGAAGGAGAGGAAGAGATAGGAAACAATTTCTTCTTCAAAGCATGATAATAAAGATCATGCACACTGCTCTGTCCATGGATCCTCTTTTAGCTTTCGTCCTGATGGCTTTTTCAATGCATCTGACACTCAACATTTTCATACAAGAGTGCAAAAGTGTGCTTTTTCTTTATTTGTCTTCTTCTGATTGTGGAAAGTGAAATGTAATTCGTCTTTATTAATTTGGAGTTGAATGGACCTCATCTTAATAGCATATTAGGATTGTATCTGGCCTGTCTTGACTAGGGGTGTCAGGATTCTCCAAATCCTCGATTTGATTACATTTTCGAGTCTAAGGTTATGGTTCGATTCTACATTTTTAAACTTTTTGTAAAGCGCAAGTTGTTATGCCATTTTTAGACTAGACTTTTATGCAATACAATATCTGACCTTTGTTCGCAGTGTACCACACTACATTGTCAAATTTAATATAATTAACAATGTCAAGTTCAACTTAAAAAAGGAAATGTAGTGTGCAGCAGGATATCTTAAAACTACAAACATGCACAAACCACACCAGATGCCAATAACATTGTTAACAAAACAGGACACACATCAGCACATCAACGGAGACACTCTTTCACACAAAAACAATGACAGGATCCAATCGGACAGTCGACAGGTCCGTATGTCATAATGAACAATGACAGGAATAAATAAATAAACGTATACTATATATGATTTCATAAGATTTCACTCCAGTGAATTCAGGTTCCTAATAGCCACAGGAATAAAAGAATCCCTGGCACATCTAGTTCTTATCAGGTAGCCTAAATAAGATTAAATTCTCCATGACCCATTTATCATATGTTGCGGCTGAGGAAGCTGTACCCCAACCACCTTAGACCCCAACCACCTTACCAGCTTTGTAAGCTTATGCTTGTTGGTCATTGAAAGACCACTGTACCACACCACAATACAAAATGTCAGGACTGACTCAATAAAACACTGGTAAAAAAAAAATCATCATTGTTCAAAAGGCTCACTATAGCAGCGTCATCTGCAAATGTCACACTATGCCTATTTTCATACTTACTCCTATAATCATTTGTGTATAAAATAAAAAGCAATGGTGAAAGAACACAGCCCTGTGGAGAGCCTGTGGAAGTTATGGATTTAGATGATAAAACACCATTAACCTAACTAACACACTGCAACATGTTCAACATGTTCAAAATCCAGTATCCAGCCAATTAAGTTAGGGTTCAAGTTAAAAAGACACTAAAGTTTCTCAGCCAACAAGTAGGGCTGAATGGTATTGAATGCTAAAGAGAAGTCGATAAAATTGAGCCTAGCATGAGTTTTTGAGGATTCCAGATAATGGTAAAGGGAATAGAACAATGTATGTTTTGCATTCTCAACACTTCTGCCAGCACTAAGCAAACTGGAAAGGGTCTAACTGTTCCACCAACTTTAGTAATTCCTGCTTAACCAACCTCTCAAATGTTTTCATCGCCAATGAGATGAGAGCTACAGGTCGAAAGTCATTTAAGACCTTGGTGTTCTTACACTTAGCCATAGGAATGATTGTAGAATGTTTCCATATCTTTGGAACTGTATGCGTCTGGGTTGATTGAGTAAAAATCACTTACTCACGTACTCGACCACTGATGTTGTCAGGGCCAGGACTTAGTTTGTTCAAATATTGATTTGACC
Organism: Percina caprodes; assembly: GCA_013375575.1. Classification (NCBI taxonomy): domain Eukaryota; kingdom Metazoa; phylum Chordata; class Actinopteri; order Perciformes; family Percidae; genus Percina; species Percina caprodes. The sequence continues at coordinate 884,082 of JABXJD010000087.1, forward strand.
TTAGATACGTCAATATCAAAATCAAAAACCGAGGGATAACTGACCAAATTCTCACTCATTTGAGTGATTTTCGCTCTAAAATCACTGTTAGAAAATCTCATATAAAATCTATTTAATTAATTTGCTAGCTGCTTATCAGAATTAATTAATTGATGTACTGGGTGAAACTGCTCAGCAACGTTTTACAGTTAACATGATTAAAGTCACCAAAAAAGAAACACAGGGCATCAGGAGAGATAGATTGTAGTTTTTGAGCTACTGAAAAAATGACATGGGGTGAATGGGGTGGATGCACAGTAGTGAACATCCACCCCAATTTACTACTGTGAAATATTTGAGGGAATTCCCTAGGCAGATAAAATGGTCTAACAGATACCAACAGCAGCTCGGTGTCCGGTAAACAAATCCGTTCACGCAAAGTGGCGCCATTGCGAATCCAGGTCAGTGTCAGTCAGCCAAAAACAGTGTATCAGAGCATTGTCACCAACTAAAATAAATAACGTATATCTTCAGTCAATTGGAAACTTTAAAAAAACCACCTGCCATCTAGTTTCTCTTTTGTAACTGCAGTCTTTTTCACAGAAGATGACATTCAAGTTCACAACAAAACAACCATGTCCATAGTCTTCTCTGAACAATTAAATGTCTTAAACTATTTTCGAACATTTGAACTTATACCACACAGATAACTGCCATGTTAGTCATGCTGCCAGTGGAAGGTAAATGTAGGTAAATGCGCCATGTTTGCTGATCCTTAAACATTCTTGAAATGATTTGGCCTTATTTTAGTTTTACTGCATCTTCAAAGTCATTCCAGTGTCCAACATAACACACACACAAAAAAAAAAATACGAGTTCAGTCAGTTTATGCCTACCACACACTAGAAGACTTTGAAAAGACCCAGGTCTGATACTACCTCACATCTAAAGACAATCATCTAATGTTAAAGGCTGGCGATCTTGCAGAGTCAGAAATTGCAAGACTACAACTAGATTTGTTTTGTTTGTCACCATCAAGTGCGGCATATACCAAGGCGATGCATTATCCCCGCTGCTTTTCTGCATAGGCCTGAACCCCCTCAGCCAGATCATCACAAAGACTGGCTACGGATACCAATTCTGAAGCGTAACAATCATCAGTCACCTCCTCTACATGGATGACATCAAGCTGTATGCCAGAAATGAGCGAGACATCTACTCACTGATCCACACTACCAGGATCTACAGCAACGACATTGGAATGTCATTCGGACTGGACAAGTGTGGTCGCATGGTATCAAAAAGAGGGAAGATGATCAGAACTGAGGGGATCAAACTACCAGAAGGCCACATTGCAGATGTTCAGGATAGCTACAAATACCTTGGGGTGCCACAGGCTAACGGAAACCATGAGGAGGCAGCAAGGAAGACCGCCACAGCCAAATACCTACAAAGAGTGAAGCAGGTCCTGAAAAGTCTGCTGAATGGGAAAAACAAGATCCGAGCCATCAACACATATGCCCTGCCTGTCATCAGATACCCCGCAGGTATAATAAACTGGCCAAAGGAGGAGATAGAGACTACTGACATCAAGACGAGAAAGCTTCTCACAATGCATGGAGGGTTTCACCCCAAATCCAGCACCCAGAGACTGTACACCAAGCGTAGCAAGGGAGGCCAAGGGCTAGTGAGTGTCAAGACCACTGTCCAGGATGAAACAACGAAGATCCAGTGCAAGGATGCCCCTGAGACAGTACAGCACATAACAGCAGGGTGTAAGATGCAGGCAGGAAGTGCGTACATGGAACGCCATAACCAGGTAGCTGTCATAGTGTACAGGAACATCTGCCACGAGTATGGGCTGGAAGTCCCAAGATCAAAATGGAAGACACTTCCTAAGGTAGTCAAGAATGACTGAGCTAAGATCCTGTGGAACTTCAAGATCCAGACTGACAAACTGGTGATGGCTAACCAACCAGACATCGTGTTGATGGACAAACAGCAGAAGAAGGCAGTAGTGATAGATGTGGCGATCCCAAGCGACAGCAACATCAAGAAGAAGGAACACGAGAAGCTTGAGAAATACCAAGGGCTGAAAGAGGTGCTAGAAAAGATGTGGCAAGTAAGAGCAACAGTGGTGCCAGTGGTGATTGGAGCACTGGGGCCTGTGACCCCCAAACTGGGAGAGTGGCTCCAGCAGATTCCAGGTAAAACATCAGAGGTCTCTGTCCAGAAGAGTGCAGTCCTAGGAACAGCTAAGATACTGCGCAGAACCCTCAAACTACCAGGCCTCTGGTAGAGGACCCGAGCTTGAGGATGACACATACCACCCCAGAGGGGATTTTTAAATATATATATATATATATATATATATATATATATATATATATATATATATATATATATATATATGATATTTATTTAAATACTTTTTTTTTACAAATGTATCTCTTTTCAACAATTAGTTAATGTCTTCACAGGCAAAAAACAAAAATTCGACAATCTCTAAAACCTGCATATTGCTGTAATGTTTACCTATACATTGACACCACCTCTGATCGTCTGTTAATCACCTTTTTGGCCAGTCAAACTCCCATTTAACTATACATACCTTTTTTATTCTATCCTGCTAAAAAGTGAGAAAAATCTTCTCTCAGGATTTTTCCAAAAATCAAGTAACGGAATCAGACAGTGGTTAGTATTTGTTGTTATTGTTGATGTTTGAGGTTCTACATGAATAGGAATCATTCTTTCTTTGTACTTTTGGCTTGCTAGTGTATTTAGGTGCGTTATTTATGATTCTGGATTCAGGATTTCCGTGTGCAGTTGAGTGTGTTTTCTGTTTAACTGTAACACAACAATGCTGTAAAAATGATTTTTGTGAGTAGGCTTGAGTACATAAGCGTGGTTGTGGTTGTGTGTATTACTTGGTAATGATGCAACACAGATGCAAGCATACACAGTTTTTTCATCACAGAGTTGTTGATGTGTCAGGTGAAATCCTTGGCTCGAGCGCCACAGAGATTTGGGCATGTATGCCAACCAAACCTACACTCTGAATGTTTGCAGAGTTTTCTTCTGTTAAGCTTATTTTGTCCACTAAATTTAAATGTAAAAAATAGATACAAATGCAAGTTTTTTTTTTCCTTTTTAATTATTCGTTTGTATTTGGCCTTTTGCCCTCTGTAGTGAATCACTCTTCATGTGAAAAGGTATATAGCTCATAATACTGCTAATGATGATCAGGTTTGGCCTTCTTTTTTTCTCATGTAAACTCACAGCTTCATTGTGAAGTAGACCTTTCTCCTGTTTGACAAGGTCTTTAGGAGGGAAACAACGGCATTCAATTAGAAAAATCACTGCCTGACTTTTTTTTTTTTTTTAAGCATTTGCCGCCAAATTTGCTTGTGAATGTGTTGGTTTTGTGTGTTCACCGCAGTTCACCGCAATTTACAGTAAACAGTATTCCTGTGTGTGATCTTTCTCCTTGCCCTTTCTCTTTTTGCTCTCTCCCTTTTTCCTGGGTTGTTAGTAAGCATCCAAGGTCAACCACTCTACTGTTGAGCTGAGCTTTGGTACTGACATGGCTCTTTGATGCTGAGCTATCTTGGGAATGAGAGAGGAGAGAATGGATGAATACAAAAAGAGAAGAGAGGAATAAAGTTAAATAAAGAGGTGGAGGCTAGAAAAGAGAGATGGTTTGCGGCAAGATTACCTGCACAAAGACACGCAACACAGGCTAATTTTTATTTGATATGGGGCTGGGTATGGTTTGAAATATTTTGATACTAGTGCCAATATTTTACCAAAGCAATACTAAAACAATACTTTCTTTAATACCATGCTAAATATTAACACATTTTCTATAACACCCTTTTTCATTACACAAAAAATTACTTTTTTGAAGAAAGAATAGCATATTCATTGTTTTACTTAGTAAAATAACTCATAATAAGCAATAGAACAAACACTGCCTTGCTCAGTTCCATAGACTCAGTGGTTTTACTGCACCAGCTTAATTTGTACTAAAATGAAAAGTAGCTTATGGTGGCAAACTTTAAATATATATGGCCATGGAGCCAATGCTATTGAGTTAATTTCTCTGATTTTATGACTTTCTGTTATCCTGTACCTGCCACTTGTTCCACACATTCCAACTGTTGAGGATCACTTTACATGTTGCAGTCACAATAACTTTTCTGAAATTAAATAATCTGAAATTGGCAAAACTTTAAATTAAACATGGGACTATCTGATCAAAGATAATATCAACAAGATTACAAATCTATTCTGGCATTAATTCAGTTTTAAGTACATTGCAGTTTTTGATACTATGGGCTATGGACACATTTTGGTCAATACCAAAAAGTATTGAGGTTTGATTCCCAAACAATTATAGAAAAGACATGGTTTGAATAGTCTGAGTGACAGAAGACATACAGATAAGGGAACAACCCTTCCAAAGAGAGGCATCCACTAATCATTTTTCGTCCTCTGTAATGTACTATTTTAGTACAATGAAAATGGCAAAACAGTGAGTGATAGAAGAGCAGCAATGGTAGGGGGTGAAAAAGAGAGCAACTGGAAGTAAACTGAAGTGGTAGAGATAAGAAGTGAGCAACCAAACAAATGAAGACAAGAGGCACAAAGACCTGTGCAAGAAGTACAAGCGGGAATAGTAAGGCTAAGGCAAACAAATGGTAGCCACTGTGAGTGAGAAAGAGAGACCGGTCATATGGTATATCTGTGAGTGAGGCCCTTGCCTATTATAGTGTATTAGCCTGTGGCTGATGTATGGAGAGTTGTCAGGGATATGAGGTTTAGATAGGGCGCAGTCTGGGTTAGATAGAGTTTGTGTAATGGAATCCAGTCCCATATCACTCGCTATGGGCCAGAGAGGGTGGAGGTAATTCAATTGCCCCCATCCACACCTCAGAGAATAGTGTGAGGCTCTGGGATAAAGGATGGACTCTTTTACAAGTGAGTGCACAAGGGAAATCTATCAGCCAATCCAAATGCTGTTTTCATTCTGATAATTTGTGGTCCAGTACAGTGCGATCACCTTCTTAAATGACACTGCAATCAATTTCCATTGTGTGAGACCTTCAAAGGACCCCGCATCAACTTAAAATTTCATCTAGAGCTGGGCAATATATCGATAGTATATTGATATTGTGATTTGAGACTAGATATCGTCTTAGATTTTGGCTATCGTAATATGGGAATATGGCATAAGTGTTGTCTTTTCCTGGTTTTAAAGGCTGTATTACAGTAAAGTAATGTCATGTTATGAACTTACCAGACTGTTGTAACTGTTCTATTATTTGCCTTTACCTACTTAGTCATTATATCCACATTACTGACGATTATTTATCAAAAATATTACTGTGTAAATGTTTTGTTAAAGCACCAATAGTCAACACTACAATATAGTAGCAATATTGATATTGAGGTATTTGGTCAAAAATATTGTGATATTTAATTTTCTCCAATATCACCCAGCCCTCTCTTAATCCGAGTATTTCCTCTTGTTTTTCTTGTGAGTTTAAACCACATTGAACCACAAACAAACCATTCCTAAAGATCAGTTACTATTTTACTTCACTCTGGACCTCTGCAGGTGGAAAAAACACAAGACACAGATATTAAAGTTTTGTTAGTGCTAAGATCAAACAGTAAGCTTATCTTCATTTTGACGTGCCTTACGAGTTTAGAATTGCAGTAAGTGGCTATGTTCACACATGTTACTCTTTTTGCATTCCTGTGACCAATCAATAACACTATTTTCAAAAGGCAAGTATTGTTGTAAAACAAAATTATAATCAGAGGTGGGTAGTAACAAGTTACATTTACAAAGTTTAATAGTAAGTTTTTGAAAATGAAATAAAATTTAAATCACTATACTTTTTACTTGAGTAGATTTGTGAAGAAGAAACTGTACTCTTACTCTGCTACATTAGGCTACAATGAGCTCATTACTTTTCTTTTTACCTCTTTGGTATTCTTTGCGTCATTGTTTTTATTCCCCCCCGCGTACGCCTCATTTTAATGTTTTATTTTGACAAAAAGAAATACTGTGTTTCACCAATCAATGTAGTCAGAATCAACCGTCTGCAAGGCAACACAGATGAGGAGGAACACCCACAGCATCATAGTGAAAGCATGGTTACCTTAGTAACATTGTGAAACAGCAGTTACATTATGGGGTGTCTTCTGTGTATAAATTAGTTGTTACTCAACAGTTACTCAGTACTTGATTAGTTTTTTCACCAATCACTTTTTTACTCTTAAGTAATTATTTGGATGACTACTTTTTACTTTTACTTGAGTCATATTATTCTGAAGTAACAGTACTTTTACTTGAGTACAATATTTGGCTACTCTACCCACCTCTGATTATAATCATTCAGTGACTATTACATTTGACATAAATGCTCAGATAGAATTTAACAGAGCAAAGGCTTCAACATTTTGTGGTGGATTGGTAACCTTCACACTTTAGTGACGAGGGGCGGATATTAAATAGTTATTAAATAGAGCGGCTTTGTATAAATTTCTGTCTGGAGCAATTATTAACAAATTAAATAGTAGGCATCTATTTGATTAACTCTGCCTGCTTCTTCACAGGATAAAAAACATGCAGGATTAATTAATTGTTGCAGTCTCTGGTTTTCCTGTTTTTTTAATATTCTTCAAATTGAGAGACGTTGAAACGGGGGGGCTGCTTGGCGGAAATTGTCAGTATGAGTGATGGATAACGAAAAAATATTAGGTTTGACTGTTGGTTTAGATGTTGGGTGAAATTGAACAAATCCTGCTGGCAACACAAATTGTATTTATATTGTTTCTCTAATTATACACAATTGTAAAATGGCAACTTATGTCCTGGTGCAAGACATTAAAGGAAGTTCAGACTCGATTAATTACTTATAGGATTATTACAGGGGTTACTGGACTCCCTGTAAGATGGCAAGGCTAAAATTATTGGATTGGAGATGCAAAAGAAGCAGAGGCACATTGATGCATATACTATATAAATGTCGAATGACGACAAACTTATGGGAAAATATTATACCATTCATTAACAAAGTACTACGAGCAGACTTGATACAGAACCCAGCACTTTGTATATTAGGCATAATACCAGCAGGTAGGGTTGCACAGTTAATCAAATATGAATCACAATCACGATTTTGACTTCCCACGATCAAATTTGCGTGATCGAGCGATTTTTGTTTTTTTAAATGAGTCATTTCATAGAAAGACAATCTACCGCTCCGTAAAGCACTGTCTGATCATGTGCCAGTCAGAGTTGTTCCCTGAACCGCGCAGCTTAGTTTCTAGATGTAGACAGTCACAGAGGACAGAGTAATGTGAGGAAAATTCAACAGAAAGCAGTCGGTTACGTCGGTCAAGTTTTACCACTTTACTAGTAAACGCAACATTTTGTCCCATCTGTGTTGTTTTTCAGACAACAGCAGTGACCAGTGCTAGTCAGTGCTAGTTAGTCTGTTAGCTCACAGGCTCTAGGGCACGAATAATATTTTTCCTCTAGGTTGCACCGGTGCACCTAATGTCCTTGCATCCACTGCAATGTTGTTTATATCGGTATGGGTTAATTTTGCGTTACATGACCCATTTCTTCTGTAAAGCCGTGCCTGTGTTATCTCCTCTACTCTCTCTCCTCTTACTCTCCGCGCAGCCCCGCCACACAGCGGCCACCGGTCCACACTTCTGACATTTGTCTACAGTTTTAAATGTTATTAAAACAGCTTTACATTGTTGAGCATGAGAGGCAAACCTGTATTTGTACCAGTGTTTCCGCTGGTTAGTCTGCTATCGCGGCCGCCACGGCGAAAAACACAGAAGAAGTTATTGAATGCAACTAACTTCAGTTCGTAGAGTAATAGCGTGTGAGATGGAGCCTGCTGGACCTGGGCGAGAGATATGACCCATGACCAGAATATAGTTCATAAAAATGCAGCGCAGTACCGATACTGACATTTTATACACACAACGTGTGCTGAGCCGCCATTCAACCCGTTCTGAACCCATTCATAATGAGTCAGCCGTCACTCTGTGAGTATACTCCCTCTCTCTCCCTAGCTCTTTTAATCAGTTAATGTTGAAAACAAGTGAAGGAGCTTTCTCAGAGAGAGAGAGAGATTTTATATATATATATATATATATATATATATATATATATATATATATATATATATATATATATATATATATCTATCCTGCGCTATTTATTTCAGATTTATTTCAGCTAATTTTCAGTTACATGTGTTGCAGCTGTATGTCTATACAACATACAACTTCAACATAAGAAGAATGTATAATTATGTTATAAATAGCCTATGTGACATTAAAATAGGTTTTGGTTAAAATCAACAAATAATCGTGATAATTAATTGTGATCACAAAATTGATCAAAATAATTGTGATCATCATTTTGGCCATAATCGTGCAGCCCTATCAGCAGGGGTAGGCCTGTCAGTTCAACAGACTCTATGGTGCAGTCTGACCACAGGTTGTAGAATTGTGCTAAGACTAAGAATTTATACTTGCCATTGTCTGGCTGGAATTGTGCACTGTTGGCCAGTGGTAGTCAAACCGTTGTCTTGTTTGATGTAAAAGCTTTTGTTGAATTAAACAATATTATGGACAAAACAGTGGATGTGCGCGAGTGTGCTCCAACAGGTTTTATGTTTCAGAACTGAGAAAAAGGTGAAAGCAATTAAAAGCTACTTTGGTCAAGGATGCAAAGCTATTTTGAGATGCACTTGTTGAGTGACAAAACAATTTGGCAGTAACACCATTGTGACAGATGGATAGACTGACAAACAGTTGTAGCGTGGCTTCATTTGGTCAATTCACATTCATAATCACACTTGTTTCTGAGAACTGGCTCAACGCATTTCAGAGAATTATATTCCTGTTAATGTGATGCCAGATGAGGCTCTGGGAGGATTGTTTTTTAAGGACATTCAATTGGTATTACATATCACAAGGTTAAATGAGATGAATGTGTTGATATTAACACAGAATTAACATTCCATGCATTTAATACAAAGAACACAGCAGGGAAGTGAAATTCTGTTCATTGAAGTACACAAAATCATATAGAACTCTATAACTGTATCACATATTTTTTACTTTAAGCCTGTTCGTCTTTGCTCTGAAACACATTCACTGGGCTTGTCATTAAAAGGAATAGTTCTACATTTTGGTAAAATGCTTATTTATATTTCACCTACCAGCGCTTCTAAAGCTCACTAATTAAAATGTTATGTCTCTTAAGTGTCACTTTTAAGGGGTTTTATGTGCCAGACTATTTCTTGAAGCAATGACTTTCTAGATTCTCTGCTGGTTGCCTGGAAACCTCAAGGTGACAATATGACTGTAGAGTGTTGTTGCCTTCAGACAGAGACAGTCTGTTCCATCTGTTCTGGTCTTTATGCTAAGCTAAGTTAACCAGTTGCTGGATGTAGCGCTATATAATAGTGTAAAACCTCTACATTTGTCAACTGAGGTTTCGTAGGTGCACAGCATGCGAGCAGTTGAGCAAACTGTGGGGCACAGATTAAAAGCAAAACCAAGGCAGAGTCTTTGCTAGCTGATAGTATTACTGTAGCAGACAGCAGTTATAAGTAATGCCTTGGGGATAGGCCAACTTGGCCTAGTAGGCTTGTCACATTGAAATGTGTGACTGTTTAAGTGATTTCATATTTGAGACCCGAAAGGATGACCAAAAGAATTCCTGACATGATTCCATCTTTTCTGCTGTGTTTTTCTTCTGTTCTTAAAGTCTATTGACGTTGGTAGACCCTGGCTGTCCTCTTCTTATTGTCATATTGATCAGTGCCACTGCTATTCCTTCCCTCCCCTCCCCTCCCCTAATTATTCCCTTGACACACCACTCTCCTGTCTTTGACCTCCACCCTCATTTTATCTTTCTACTCTGCTGCTCCAACCTCTTCTCTGTTTTCTGCCCTCATCAGCTCATTGAAGGAGAAATCCGTTTATGATGATGGCTAGGGGACTATAGCTTCCACAATAACTAGACTTTATTATAACCCTATAAAACACATAGAAAATGGGTTGTTGGTGATATACAGTGCTGTACAGTGTAGCTTACTCTGCATTTCCCCCCTGGCTTATGTGAGCGTCCATGTGTGTTTCTGCATGTGTGGATGCTACTTTAAGTGTTTGAGGGAAACTGCTACTATTGCTGTTAAAAAGAATTGAGAAAAGTCAAAGGTGTAACAGAGGGATGGAGTGAGCTTTAGGAAAGAAGACACTGAGAAGGGAAGAAAGGGAGGAAGGGAGCCATTAAATACTAACCCTTACTGCCCTAGTCTCCCTGCCTCATCTTCTCCCTCTGATCAATGATATTCTGAGAGACCATTGGATTATGCAGAATTAGGCCCTGAATACCGCTGATGGATCCCTTATTTAGATGGACACACACACACACACACACACACACACACACACACACACACACACACACACACACACAAAACTACCTTAAATGCCATCCGTCTTTGTAGTGGCATATTGGCAGACTATATAGTGACAGAGCTTTCCCACAGCTTAACAGGTATCTACTTGAACACTTGAACTCCTTTCATGGTCAAACAGTAGGCTACTGAAAAGTGATCCTCTCAAACTCAGACAAGTGTCTGGTGGGTGCTCTCCAGTGTATTGGGTAGTGATTCAAGAGAAAGGGCAGACGTCACAGAAAGATCTAACAGTGGGTGGCTTGTGTGTGGGGATACAGACAGGCAGACAAAATAAATGACAATACACGTGAGAGAGTGAGCAAGCTACGTTGTCCTCTGCAAGAAAAAACCAAACAGACTCAGAGGTGTGCTGTTCGCAGACAGTAAGTCTCCCTGGACCAGATCCATCAGCTCATTTACTTCAAAGAGGGGTAGAAAGATACCTTGGCTACGTAGGATCCTCTACTGCCAAACACACTCCTCACTGTAAAAGAACAGGTCAAAGCTGCTGATGTTACCACAGAGAGCAGAGATACTATCTGATTGGAGATAGAGCAGAGAGATTCTAATTTGGTTAGACAGCAAGACTGAGGGTTGCGTGAGAATATGGAGATTCACAGACACCTCAACAGAATAAATTTAGCACACCATGAGTGTAGAAGTGTGCATTCATTACATGTGAATAAGAAAATAACTGCAGAATAGCTGGAGTGACTCTGCAGAAATGCTACACAGTAGTTGTAATTGCCCTTTACCAACTTACTCTTAAAGTGTGTGTGTGTGTGTGTGTGTGTGTGTGTGTGTGTGTGTGTGTGTGTGTGTGTGTGTGTGTGAGACAGTGACCTAGCAATTGACTTACAGGCCTTTTTATACCCCATTCCTGTCAGAAGCCATTGGTGCGGGTGTCACACAATCAGCAAGGGGTGTGAGAGTGTTGTAAGAGTGTAAGCTGTCCTACGGTGGGACAAGGGTTGCGGAACTGTTTGTCCCTGCTATGGAGTGTTATAGCCAGAGGGTGGGAAGCAAACGTACACACACAAAAGGATGAACATCTGCTATGTAAGACCTGGGATAACCTGACAGGACACATGGGCTGCAACCAAGTACAGTGTTTATTAACATGAAGCTTTTGGGATTTGCAATCTTCTTATCCAGCTGTATCAAATATGTGCTGGTTTTAAGTACCTTAAACACATATTAGCTCTGGTATGATTATCTAGCCACAACATTATGGATGGAAAATCACATGAAGAGTTGTTTTGGCAAAGCATTCCAGCATTTTCCAGCATTAGCAAATGGATGATGATGAATGAATGAGGCTTTTAGAAAAGGAAGAGATAAACAAATACCAAGAGGTGACTCAGGGTGAATTGTAATTTGAGGCTAACAATTGGAAGCCATGCAGATAAGCTAAACAGTAGTCTATTCCTGTTCCTAAATGGTTATCAGTATGGATAAGTGGAATTTACTGCTTTTTAACTCCCAATTACATGCTTAAACATAGGGCTGGGCAATCTAGTGATATTACATTGATATTGTGATATTGTCTTCGATTTTAGATATTGTAATATGTGTATTGTAATATGAGTGTTGTATTTTCCTGGTTTTAAAGGCTGCATTACAGTAAATTGGTGTGCTTTCTGAATTTACCAGACTTTTCTGTATTTGCCTTTTCCCCACTTAGTCATTATATTCACATTGCTGAAGATTATTTATCTTAAATATGAGTGTTAAGATATTAGCCAATCACTTCCCTGTACAGTTTACAAAAAATCCCATACACACTTTTATTTTGAGAACATTTGGTTTTCAACTAATAAAGAATGAAAAAATACAATGATATAAATGCCAGGAGAATAGACCTCTGTACAAATGTAACAGCTCCTTCCCTTATATTATTCAGATACTGATCTGTTTCCACTGGAGAAATATGAAATACAGTATGATTAAAAAGGCTGAAGGTTGAGGAAGTCTCTGAGAGTTCAGCATAGGGTGACATCATTATTTTTTGAATGTGAATACTAAAATAAGTGGTGGACTTTAAACTAAAGATGGATGTATTACATTGTATTACATATAATGCTCTAATGAATTAGTGGTTCAGGGGAATCTGGCTTGAGGCTGCTGGGTCTCAATAATATTCTGATGGGATAACTTTATAGATATAAAATAAGGTTACACTAAGCTGTGTTGAAGGGTCATTTTATATGTGGCCTGCATGGCTGACCACGCACCAAAGCTTATTAATTTTAATTAGCCCTAGCCCTTATGTCATTTTGCTGCAGCGGTACTATTTCTGTCCCTCTGTCCCACTTGCAAACATTTTGCACTGCCAATAAACATTAAAGTTGACCACCCTTAAAGTAGAGGCCTCTAGTGTAGGATGAAGTGGAAGATGTTATAATCTTGAGCATCTGTATTTGACTTGAATGAGGCCTGGAGCCAGTCTAAAAGGGTTGGTTTCTTATTTATAATGGCTCTTCCTATCCTAAAGCATCAAGTTAATCCAGTGGTGTAGTTTAATGTATTTTATTGGGTATACCACAATGTTTTGGCCAGAATCTGCCTTTTTTTGGTGGGGGGGATGTTTTCGAATGTACTTTTATGCACCACTTTACAGTGTGAATACCTTTTTATTTAGCCTATGCGAAGAGGAAAAACACAGATGACAATTCAAAATATATCAAAAAGTATGTTGTTGCGTGTCATTGGGAATTTTTAAGTGGGTATATGGAAATCCTGGAGCTTTCTTAGTGGGTATACTGTGTATACCTGCGTATCATGTAGACTACACCACTGAGTTAATCTAGTTTTGGGGATTTAAATCTGAGGTGAATTGTTGCAGTTGTAAAATGTAATAAGTTTAATAGTTGAATAGTATAAAATTACTGTTTCACTTTCTATGCAATGAAAACTTACAATTGCAAAATAACACTTTCATTTGATGGAAAGTACTGTATGCCTAAAGCAACGATTTGGTTGCTTACCAGAGCCAGCTTCACTATCTGTGTTTGGCTGAGACAGACCTAGAGCGAAACTGAGATGGATGGGCTCCAGACAGCTCCAGACACACACATATATACAGATACAGTACATACACACAGACACACGGACACACACTCACACACGCTAATCTGCTCTCTCAGAACCATTCTGTATCATAGTAAAGCACAAATGGCTCCATACAGAGAGTGTGTGTGGGAAGAGGCAAGACTCAATTTCTTTGTTTTTCCTTTTCCAGGCCAACATGTCAATCCTTCATTTTAAAGAGAGCGCACATATGCCTGGTGTGTGCATCTGTGAATGTAAAAACAAGGGTGGGTGTTTAAATGTCAGATCCCTTAATTGCATCATTTGCGTACTGTCTGTGCCCTAAGTAAAGCTAGCTCTGTTTCTACAGAGCCTACGCATACTAAGTGCAAACTTTCTCCCACATCTACTGTGTGCATCACAACCAGTGTGATGTCAGCAACTACAGTCCCCGGGATGCAAAAACAAAGTATTTTGTCAAATTTCTGTTTGTGTAATGTGTAGAGAAACAATCCAAGATCAATAGTAAATGAGGGAGGCATTAAATAGGGAAAATGGAAGCAGAGAGAATTACCCATAATATGTAGGCCTATGTATTTATTGTATGTTTGTACAGTTTGAACAGCATGGATGCTCTAAAGGCTGCAGCACATTGGTGCCATCTCTGTGGCTTAGAACTCAAACATGGTCATAACTTCACTGAACACTGCTGAGCATTTCTGTAATCAGTAGCTATAGTGTACGTTTTAAGCCAAGTTTGTGTTCAAAGTCAAAATCCACACTTCCCCTGCAACTTGGAAAGGAACAGTTGTCTTCTTGTATTAAGCAAGTTCAATCTTGGTTCTTGTTCAGTCTGTCATTTATCCATGTGTTAATATCAAGGGAGACTTTCCTCGAGTGTGAGGATCACTGTTCTACTTGGATAGGCGCAGCATCGCTGACAAGGCCATCTGATCAATAGTAGAAGCATAGACGCAGATGCTTAAACATTCATTAATGCTCTCACTTTAATATTGATCTTTTTCCCCAGAGCTGAAAATGGCCCCGCAGCCACAGACTTGTAGTCTGTACACAGTATGTCAACCACAAAAAGATGATTATTTAAGTATGAAATATCACAGTTTGAGCACGGATGCATTATGTGTAGTCCCCCTCAAAGTGAACCAGGTGTCACGGTCTGATTTGTAAGATACTCGCACAGTTGTGATAAGATTTATTGCAAACATAAACTGCTGCAATGATATATGCCTCCTTCATTAAGGCAATCAGCATATTTCCCTTGGTGTGAGACACACACACACACACACACACACACACACACACACACACACACATAGCACATGCACTTGCACACAGAGCAGGTGCTATAATTTTGTCGAACTTTGAAAGCTGCTCACAACAGTTCCTCTCTCCAATTCTCCCTTCTGTGTGGAGCTTTTTAAATATGTACCACCCACCCAAGGCTCAAACAGGTACACACACACACACACACACACACACACACACACACACACACTGATTGACATTGAAATTATTTGTCATACAAATCTTTTAGGAAGTTAAGGGAGTTGTCAAAGCTGGTTGTGCTGTTGCTGTAATGTTTCATAAAAAATGAATTAACCAAGGTTGCAGATTAATTTGCTAAAATGTTTAAGGTTGTCATTATATACCAGTCCGATTATTTTAAAATCTTTTCTACTTCCAAAGGTTTACTCACAGCTTTTTCACAGAGTTAGGTCAGGGGACTGGAATAATCAGAGAAAATATTCTCTAGCCAGTTGATAGGTGGAATATTTAAGCATGCAGGTTTTCAAATGCATTGC
Organism: Percina caprodes; assembly: GCA_013375575.1. Taxonomy (NCBI): domain Eukaryota; kingdom Metazoa; phylum Chordata; class Actinopteri; order Perciformes; family Percidae; genus Percina; species Percina caprodes. The sequence goes on from JABXJD010000087.1 coordinate 899,425, forward strand.
ATCTATTCTAAGGGTCTTCCACAGAAGGGTTAGTTTGAGGTAACCCTATCCCACAGTTTAGAATATAAGGAATAGAATGTATAAATCTGTTAGAAATGTCTTACATATAAAGAGTACTTTAAAGGTAACTGTCCCACAGAAATAGACGGACTGAGGACAAGAAGAATATAAAAAACAGTTATTCTGATGTTCAGCAGTCACTCTTGTACAGACATTTGTGTGTGTACAACAGGCAGCTCTCTTTGTCATGAACATCTGTTCACTGTTTGAATAAATGCTGCAGTCAAACTGAAATCCTCAAACTTGTTATCTGTTTAAGTCTCCACCATCATTTCCTGATGTCATTCCCAGATATCACCAGTAAACCATCTCTTTGCGGATTTGGAAGAGTGCTTTTCTTTGTTGTTTTCCTGGAAGAAAATTTTAACCCAGTTTTAACCTCAAACACGATTCCCAATTCCCTACAACCGTAAACATCCTCCACAGTGGGGATTTAACTCTTTGCTTGATGAGCGTCCTCCTTTTTTTTTTTGAACCAGCAGTGACCTGTATTTGCAATATGTGTCATCTGACCGCAGCGTTGTTAAGCAAACTTTATTGGCTTATTGGAGACATGGTGACCTAACTATTCGCAGCAGCTCTGCAACTTTGATCCTTGGAAAAGTGTTTTAACTCATGAACTGTCCTACTTACTATGTACGAAAGTAGTATGCTCATATCCTTTTCCAGACAGGTTTATTACATCCCCAGTCATTTCACTTTTCTAAGATCCTAATTTCAAAAAGGAAATTGGCATTTTAAAACATTCATTTGCACCCATTAAGTAATTGACTGGAATATGGGAGATGTAACTTTTTTGAACTGTTTTTGAATTTTGTTTCGTCTTTCTTCTTTTTGTTACAAACACGACACTTAGTCTTCTCAATACTCATTTCCTGAAACAAATAAGTTTCATTATGAAAGCAATAAAGTTACATAAAAGTTCTGTTGTACTTTACAATCCTGTCATGTATGTCTGTCTATGTCTTTCACATTTACTCCTTTCCAACATTTTTTGCTTAATTCAAATACAGTGTAGCAAGCATGTACAGTACATCAGCAGTTCTTCCTCTTGCAGACATTTTTCTCCTTTGGCATTTTCAAAACAAGACCTTTCTCTTGATAAAATTGAAAGCACCAATAAACATTGTATTCCACTGACCATTTCAGAGTCCGACTTCCCCAACCATTCTAACATAATATTTAAGCCCAGAGGGACCATATTCCTGACCGGATTTGGCAACCCAATGGCCTTGTTGTTGTTGTTCATTTCACTGACAAAATATGTTGCAGAACTTGATTTTATCATACAATACAGTGTGTATCACTACGGTTGTTGCCAGTTTACCTTTAGAGTTGTGAAATATATGTTCTTTCCTCATATCTCATCTTTACCAAGGGGCATAGTCCTCAGCTTGACAAAACACATCACAGTAAAAAATAAACCCCACACAAATATATTGTGTCTGTCCAGCTCAGTTGTTTAGATTCATCCCCATGGCCTTCAGATGGGGTGGAAAGGAATGTGTCCAGCTATGGGCTTAGGCCAGCACTATCTGCAATGAAAGTGGTCTACTTTCACAGGCTTTTGACTGATGCTCTTAATGAGATACCCAGTTTTGGCTAAATGGTCAAGGCTTGCATTTCCCTGGTGTGCTGTTGAGCTTGTTTGTTCATGACTACACTATTTCATGGTTTTATGTGGGTAAATTTACACTGGTATTTCATTGAGCCTATCCACCATCCCGATCAATCATCCCATCATCCTGTTACTGTCGTACAGTGTTTGTCTCACACACACACACACACACACACACACACACACACACACACACACACACACACACACACACACACACACACACACACACACACACACACACACACCACAAGTCATCTCAACATGTTTATGGAAGCAGTTGGATCAATAGGCAGCCAGCCTCTGGCCATCAGGAATCAATACTGCAGCACATAGTGAGAACACAAGTCAAGAACAAAGCTGCACCATCATAACACACAAACTGCATGCACATACAGTATAGTGCGAACACACACACACACACACACACACGCACACACTACAGCCATGACCAGTGAATGATTGCTGTGGTGCTGGGGACTGTGTGATAAGGGATCCATTTGGAGCTAAACTCAGTCCTAGCCTCCGGTGAGCCAAAGGGCAGACACATGAAAGGAAGAGTAAACTGCAGTGTATCCCTTCCATATGTTATTTACACAGTGAACAGGCGTAACTATGTAGTTTTCATTCATATAAAAAATTTAATTCATCCAGAAGAAATTGAAAAATGTAATAATTATGCTATAAAATGGGATATTTGCCAGCAACTGGTGCCCACTCTAAGTAAATGTTGTTTATCCATTCAGTTTTTTTAGCCACACTAGCAACATGACTTTAGAGATGGCAATGTCGGTCTGTCAGTTAGGGATCGGTGCCGATACTGACATTATTAAGCAGATAGTCTATATATGTGATCGATCCATACAGTTTGTTTTTGGATAAATTGTAATACCTTCAATAATAACTCATAGAATCGTTAGCATGTCTTTAAATTCTTTTCTTTGCTTTCCAGATAATCTAATTATTAAATCTAAATGAGGATGGAATAATTTATTTTTTTGCTAAATGTTTTAGGAATACATTTTTAGGCAAATACTTTTCAGGCTTTGTAAGTCAAAACCTAAGCTGTGGAGTTAGCTCACTGTGAAGTCAAGTTGAGAAGCTGAGTTCTTTCTGAAACAACTTTATGCCACAGCTCTCTGTTGGCTTATAAATAGCACAACAAACCTCACCAAAATATTTACCTGACTTAAAATGAGAGGTTGTAGAAGGTGGGAGTTGGTCTTGGTGGAAACGGAGGAGAGCAGAAAAATATACTGTGAAAAAAGCAATTAGGAGATAAAGGCAAAAGAAAAAAAAAAATCTATTTTGGACGATTTCAAACAAGCTTGTCACATCAGTGCCAGAGGACTCAAGCTGTCTGTCTCACCACGTTGATATGTGCGAGTGCACACACACACACACACACACACACACACACACACACACACACACACACACACACACACACACACACACTTACGTCAGTCTGTGTGAGTTCCTGTGACAGTAGGATCAGTCTGCACCCCACAGGCTGTAACCTCACGAAAACCTTCTCAAAACACTTTAATTAAAACGTCTCCCACAATTACAGCACATCCCGATGCTTTGACCTTCACACCTCCCATGAATACTATGTCATGCAATGTCTCTCTTTCTATTTTCTCTCTCTCTCTCTCTCTCTCTCTCTCTCTCTCTCTCTCTCTCTCTCTCTCTCTCTCACACACACACTGTCTAGTCATATCGTTGCAGTTTTGTGTTTCGATAAGTGACATGTTGTTTTGATAATTATTTTATGCCAGGTAAATTTTAAACCATTTGTGTTTGAATGTGTTCACTTCCAACAGTCTTGAGTAAAGTGAAAAGATATGCAACTGAAGTGAAATAATTCTATTGGCTGAGAAATAACCTAAATGGTGGGACCAGTTTATTACAACTGGGATATTATTTTCATAGTTTTGACCTCATTTGTTTGTACGAGGATCATATCACCAACTTAATTGCTGCATTGTGGGAATGGGAATTTAAAGCTACAGTGCCCGACTATTTTATTATTACTATTTTATTTTATTAATGTCTCTTACATACAAGCCATTGCCAAATGAGTTGATACAAAGCTAATTAAGCCTCCACAAAACTCTCTCTGTTTTGGTTTAGAAAATACTGTAGTCTGGCGACATTTGATCCTCCGTGTTCTCTTTGAAATGATGGGATACATATGGTGGCCAACAGGGGCAAACGCCCTGCAACTTAAGAAAACACATGCAAATAGACAAAACACAAGCAAATTAAGGAAACTTCATTAATTTGTCAACACATGCGCAACATTCAGTAAACGCGCTGCAACGGAACGATGCAAAAGGTAAAGCACACAAACCCCAAAAAAGAAGCGATGAAAAGGGAAAGCAGACGCAATCAAAAAAACGCTGCATCCAGTCTACGCAACGGAAGTTCTCCAGGCCTCGAGGGGGAGCGCTAAGTGGAACAGCTGGATTTTTGACCCCACAGAGAGAGGGAGTGCTCTGCCTTTTTTATTAGAGTTGGGTATGGCTGCAGGCTGGAGACTTCCCGTCTCATGCCTCCCGTCCATAGACTGTATATAAAATTATTATTATTATTATTATTATTATTATTATTATTATTATTATACATTCTATGCTCCTGTCTCATGCCCCTCCCGGCCGGTGCTATGACTTTGTACTTGGGTGTTTTGGATGTTTTTGAACTAAACAGTAAGGCAATCGTGCTAATGAATACAATAACTTTTTCAGCAGACGTCTTACTTACAACACGATGGAGTTAGCAATTTTGTGTTTATATGTGTGGGGGGGGATTCATTTAGTTTGAGAAATCCCACGGTCTCTCCAAAACTATAGCTCAAATTGGCTGGCTGACTAAACAGGGAAGGACTAGGAATCCTGTCTGTTTTTTTTTTTTAAATTTATTTCAAGAGCAAATTGCTCCACAATATGAATAGCGATTGATTATCACTTATTTGGTAACCGTTGTTGTATATTCCCAATGTTACACTTCAGTGATGCGCCATTCGAACCTGGAAATTAAACCCTCTCATGTAATATGGCTTAAACAAACGTCAACGTTAAACACTGATGCAGTTTTAAATTATTAGCACAAGTTTACAGACACGTCTCTGCTGATGGAATATCACTTGTGACCTAAGCCGAGACACACCCACCAAACGAGAAAAAACACATCTTCAACAATTCCCATATTTATATATGGGAATTGTATTTATAAATATATTTATATATGGGAATTGTTGGGTTTCTGTAAATAACATCACAGAGTACGGTCTAGACCTGCTCTTTTATAAAAAGCGCAATGAGATAACTGTTGTTGTGATTTGGGGCTGTAAAAATAAAATTTAATTGAATATTTCCAATCTTTGATCTCAAAGCAGTTGCACACCGTTTCACACCGAGATTAAATGTGTTCCGTCTCTCTCTTTGTCAAATTAATTAAGTTGATTAAGTCTTAATTTGCTTGTTTTCTCTGTTTGTATGTGTTTTCTTAAGTGTGCCGCCATATAAAAACACTACTAGCAACTGCGTGGAGGAGGGGGTGGGGGTGGTGCGTGATCATCGAAGGCTTGCGTTATGTGGGTGCACCAGTGTTGTTGTCATTACTAATTGTTTCTCATAGGGGTGGCAGAAGCTACGCTGTACAACATTAAGACGATCCAAACATGCCAACATTTTGGCCAGATTAACCTTTTTATTTGATGGTTAAACTGGAGTTAACTTGTATGTGGGTATATGAGTATTACAATGGAGTATTATTGTTAGTAGTTGCAAAGTGGGAGGCATTATTTTCAGGTGCCCCTGGTTACAGAAGTAAAAGTCCCATTTATTTTCTGTACAGACAGGCAGGCTACTATCAGTTGGATCACCTTCAAGGCTTGGATGGACATGAACTTAGATGAACAGCTGTGCTAGAAAAATCTGGTTCTTTGTTTAAAAAGTCTCAAATGTAACAATCACTTAGCTTAATGAGCTCAAATTTAGCAATTCTGTACTTCCAGAACCACCGGCCTCTCCACGGCGTTCATTTGTAGGAATAATGGCCACGGCCAAAACTAAGACCCAATAGAAAGTAAAATGAAATTATAAAGACCCAAATTGTAGTAGAGTAGAATTGCCATTTTAAAACTTGAGTGACATTATCTTATACAAGACACTGCCCTCTGTTTTGTAAAAGTTCGCAAAGTTAAGTTGCCCTGACTACAGTATAAGATAAATATCTTAGCCTTTCTGGTTCACTGTGTAGATTAAATTACTTGTTAAGATGGACAGTATTTTTTTGCAGTGTGTGCAACGAAGAACATTATCTCTTAAGGGTGCTTCAGGGCACTTGACAGAGATTGCTGTTGCATTATCCGGCACAATGCAAACTTAAGTTGAACAATCTGCTGCTGTATTTTGCCTGTGCAGTGCTTCTCTGTGTAGCAATAACAGAGCAATAGAAGAGAGCCACTTCCACTCCAGGAGTCTCACTCTCACACACACACACACACACACACACACACACACACACATATATATATATATATATATATATATATATATATATATATATATCTCTATCAGCACCTTTTTGAATCAATGCAACATAGAATTAAGGCAGTTCTGTTTCACACCGTTTCACACGTGTGTGTGTGTGTGTGTGTGTGTGTGTGTGTGTGTGTGTATATATATAATATATACACTACCGTTCAAAAGTTTGGGGTCACCCAAACAATTTTGTGTTTTCCTGAAAAGTCACACTTATTCACCACCATACGTTGTGAAATGAATAGAAAATAGAGTCAAGACATTGACAAAGTTAGAAATAATGATTTGTATTTGAAATAAGATTTTTTTTACATCAAACTTTGCTTTCGTCAAAGAATCCTCCATTTGCAGCAATTACAGCATTGCAGACCTTTGGCATTCTAGCTGTTAATTTGTTGAGGTAATCTGGAGAAATTGCACCCCACGCTTCCAGAAGCAGCTCCCACAAGTTGGATTGGTTGGATGGGCACTTCTTGCGTACCATACGGTCAAGCTGCTCCCACAACAGCTCAATGGGGTTCAGATCTGGTGACTGCGCTGGCCACTCCATTACCGATAGAATACCAGCTGCCTGCTTCTGCTCTAAATAGTTCTTGCACAATTTGGAGGTGTGTTTAGGGTCATTGTCTTGTTGTAGGATAAAATTGGCTCCAATCAAGCGCTGTCCACTGGGTATGGCATGGCGTTGCAAAATGGAGTGATAGCCTTCCTTATTCAGAATCCCTTTTACCCTGTACAAATCTCCCACCTTACCAGCACCAAAGCAACCCCAGACCATCATATTACCTCCACCATGCTTAACAGATGGCGTCAGGCATTCTTCCAGCATCTTTTCATTTGTTCTGCATCTCACAAACGTTCTTCTTTGTGATCCAAACACCTCAAACTTGGATTCATCCGTCCACAACACTTTTTTCCAGTCTTCCTCTGTCCAATGTCTGTGTTCTTTTGCCCATCTTAATCTTTTTCTTTTATTGGCCAGTCTCAGATATGGCTTTTTCTTTGCCACTCTGCCCTGAAGCCCAGAATCCCGCAGCCGCCTCTTCACTGTACATGTTGACACTGGTGTTTTGCGGGTACTATTTAATGAAGATGCCAGTTGGGGACCTGTGAGGCGTCTGTTTCTCAAACTAGAGACTCTAATGTACTTATCTTCTTGCTCAGTTGTGCAACGCGGCCTCCCACTTCTTTTTCTACTCTGGTTAGAGCCTGTTTGTGCTGTCCTCTGAAGGGAGTAGTACACACCGTTGTAGGAAATCTTCAATTTCTTAGCAATGTCTCGCATGGAATAGCCTTCATTTCTAAGGACAAGAATAGACTGTCGAGTTTCAGATGAAAGTTCTCTTTTTCTGGCCATTTTGAGCGTTTAATTGACCCCACAAATGTGATGCTCCAGAAACTCAATCTGCTCAAAGGAAGGTCAGTTTTGTAGCTTCTGTAACAACCTAAACTGTTTTCAGATGTGTGAACATGATTGCACAAGGGTTTTCTAATCATCAATTAGCCTTCTGAGCCAATGAGCAAACACATTGTACCATTAGAACACTGGAGTGATAGTTGCTGGAAATGGGCCTCTATACACCTATGTACATATTGCACCAAAACCAGACATTTGCAGCTAGAATAGTCATTTACCACATTAGCAATGTATAGAGTGTATTTCTTCAAAGTTAAGACTAGTTTAAAGTTATCTTCATTGAAAAGTACAGTGCTTTTCCTTCAAAAATAAGGACATTTCAATGTGACCCCAAACTTTTGAACGGTAGTGTATATATACATATAGATATATAGATGTTTAAGATAAATGTATAGAAATCAGAAAAACACAAATAGTACAACACACACACACACACACACACACACACACACACACACACACACACACACACACACACACACACACACAGGGCAGCTTGCTGTGGGGATAAAGATGGACATGATGTGCTGGGGACTTATCTGAAATGGGGAATGATGATGCCGACCATGGCCCATGATTGGGTATCCCATTTAGACCAAAGCCCGTGATTGGTTGTCTTATCGGACTGGGTCCCATCATGCATCACATAGATTCATCTGTTCCTCCGGGTCTGCTCAAGTTGGACCAATCCGTCTCTCCCTCCATCCTGCCTTCCTCTGTCCCTTCCATTACTAATCTGTCCTTCTCCCTTCATCTTTTCCTTCATCTCATTGCCCTCACTGTATCACCCGTCTCTCCCTGGCTTTATGTATCTATCTCATCACCATCCTTTCCGCTGCTTGTACTTATCCCTCGCTCATTCACCCTCCTCCTGTTCACCATCCTCATTTACTTATTTTTCTCCTCTTCCTTCATCCCTTGCTCTATATACCTACCTTTACAATCATCTTTCATCCATGTCCCTCATTTCCTTCCAGTTCTCCCCTCTTCTTCTTCTCTGCCAACCCTCCTCCCGGTCCTGCGCAACTCATTTTTTCTCTGCATGCTGATAAACTGAAGGAATGATTATGTGGGGCCATTTATCAAGGGTGTGTTTTACCAGCAACTGAGACCACAGCAGGGATAAAGGGTTTAGAAATACGATTTAGATAGAGATAAAGGCCGAGGAAATATGGTGGTGATAGAGTAGTAAGAACAGTAAAGTGTACTTATTTTATTTCACTTTTTTCCTGTATGTGAGTGAAACTATCTCACTCTGCAATCACTGACAGATTTATATCAGTCCACAAAGCATCAGTATCTTCTTCAGCTCTTCTATATGTGCTCCAAACAATAGATCCACCTACTTTAATACAGTGCTTTCATTTCAACTAGAGAAGCGCACAGCATGAAACTCTTTGTGTGTGTGTGTGTGTGTGTGTGTGTGCGTGTGCGTGTGTGCGAGCGCACGTGTGTGTGCGTCCATTGCCCCATCTCTGTCTAGCTGTACATTTTTCTGGCTGCCTCTGGTGCTGTGTATCTAGGGCCTATCCATCTTATCCTTCTGTGCTTTCTCTCTTCTTCTTATCTGTTTCTCTCCACATCCCTTCCTCAATCTTGTTGCTTTCCCTGTATCGCTCGTCATAGTGTTGCTTTACAGATTCATCTCTCTGTGGCACTGTTGGTCTGCACAGCTTTTTTTCCGTTACTAAGGTTTAGCTATCTCACAGGCAGAAGCACCCCTGCTTTCCTAAACCAATGTTTTTATCCTTCTTTCTCTTTCTTTTTTGTTTCCTTTCCACTCTATCCCCCTTTTTTGTCTCTCTTGGGAGTGTTGTTATCAAATGTGATAGTTCACTTGCTGAAAATAATAAGCAGCTTCTTTTGAAGTCTGCAATGGCTGTTTGACGTCTATGGTGTTTCATGCAGATATTGCCTCCATTTGTGATGGGGATAAACAAAAGATTTAACTTATTTTAAGGTGTGTGTGTGTGTGTGTGTGTGTGTGTGTGTGTGTGTGTGTGTGTGTGTGGTAAGTCAACCCTTTAGGGTCCACAGTGGCCTCCTGTCACCTTGCCAATCATATCAGGTGTGTTCTGATAACCTTATCTCTGCCTAAGCTTTGCATAGCCATAGGGCTGCCCCCCAACACACACACACACACACACACACACACACACACACACACACACACACACACACACACTTTTACACATAGTGCTGCTAGAGAGCAGATAGGGATCGATGCCGCTAAATCAAGGACATGCACTATGCTGCTTCTGTCTGTCTCTCTGTGGCTCTTATCTATAATGGAAAAGCCATACATTTACAGCTCCGTGCCTACCTTATGGTCACGCTCAATAACAACATAAACTACTGCTGCAAAGTGTTGCTGCTGGAAAGAGCGCGTCTTAAAGGTTTTGGTTTGCAAAGCATTGTCCACGTTCACAATAGATGGATAGCTGAGAAAGCTGGAAAGTTAGAGAGAAACAAACAGGACAGTGCTGTGGTGTGATATATTTGCCACTTGACTTTTTCAGAGAAATTAAAAACAGGATAAAAATCACTTTCAAAAATCGTTTTATGTGAAGAACATATCCAGTAAACAGTCTGCTAAGTAGGTGCGGGAATCCCCAGAGGCTCCATGATACAATTTTATCATGATACTTGTGTAACAATATGATATTATTGGGATTTTAAACATATTGCGATATTCTGCGATATTGCAATTCATTACCCTTTTTCCAACTTCAAATGATGTCATCAAAAGAAAACTGTCAACACTGTGCACAATGCAAAATTGACAAGCAAAAGTTAAATTCTCATGTGCAGTTTATATAATAAAAGATTGATGCTTGGCATCTGTGTATTGAAACAGTATTGGCATGGAACATTTTGCAAATACATTTTTATATAAAAATATGAGAAGCTTTTATTAGTTGGTTATTTAAAAAAAGAAGTTACACACCAGAAACTGGGGACAGCGCCCATAAAGTCTTTTTGTCTGTCCCCTCTCCAATTTTCTCCCAAACAGAAATGCCCAGCTCCCTTTTGTACTGCCATCTTTATTATTGCTAACTCTAATGTTGTCCAGGGGAGGGTGTAGACTGTTGTGGGCTTTGTGGGAGCCCACTTTGCAAGACCAGGCTAAAATAGTGTGAAAGTAAGTGATGAGAAAAAACATTGTTGCATAAACCCCAGTCTCACTATACAAGAGAACAAACTTCTGTAAACAGTGTAGTTTAGAATTTTTCCACGTGTACAGACATGCACAATACTAGGGTTGGGCGGTAATACGGTATACCGCGGTATCGTTTTTAAATACCGTCATTAAAAAAAGACAAGGAGACAAGGATTCAATATTTAATAGAATTTATTTACTGCCTAAAAATGCTTACAGTGAGGGGGGGAAAAGTATTTGATCCCCTGCTGATTTTGTACGTTTGCCCACTGACAAAGAAATGATCAGTCTATAATTTTAATGGTACATTTATTTGAACAGTGAGAGACAGAATAACAACAAAAAAATCCATGTCAAAAATGTTATAAATTGATTTGCATTTTAATGAGGGAAATAAGTATTTGACTCTCAATTTAGGTGTCTTTTATATTGGTAACAAGCTAAGATTAGGAGCACACTCTCAAAGGGAGTGCTCCTAATCTCAGTTTGTTACCTGTATAAAAGACACCTGTCCATATAAGCAATCAATCAATCATATTCCAAACTCTCCAACATAGCCAATACCAAAGAGCTCGCCAAGGATGTCAGGGACAAGATTGTAGACCTACACAAGTCTGGAATGGGCTACAAGACCACTGTCAAGCAGCTTGGTGAGAAGGTGACAACAGTTGGTGCGATTATTCGTAAATGGAAGAAACACAAAAGAAGTGTCAATCTCCCTCGGCCTTGGGCTCCATGCAAGATCTCATCGTGAAGGACTTTAATCTTGCAGCGCCCACAAGAAAGCACATATACATACCCATCTGAAGTTTGCTAATGAACATCGGAATGATTCAGAGGACAACTGGGTGAAAATTTAGCTCTTTGGCATCAACTCAACTTGCCGTGTTTGGAGGAGGAGGAATGCTGCCTATGACCCCAAGAACACCATCCCCACCGTCAAACATGGAGGTGGAAACATTATGCTTTGGGGGTGTTTTTCTGCTAAGGGGACAGGACAACTTCACCACATCAAGAGGACGATGGACGGGGCCATGTACCGTCAAATCTTGGATCAGAACCTCCTTCCCTCAGCCAGGGCATTGAAAATGGGTCGTGGATTCCAGCATGACAATGACCCAAAACACATGGCCAAGGCAGGGGTGGCTCAAGAAGAAGCACATTAAGGTCCTGGAGTGGCCTAGCCAGTCTCCAGACCTTAATCCCATAGAAAATCTGTGGAGGGAGCTGAAGGTTCGAGTTGCCAAACGTCAGCCTCAAAACCTTAATGACTTGGAGACGATCTGCAAAGAAGAGTGGGACAAAATCCCTCCTGAAATGCAAACCTGGTGGCCAACTACAAGAAACGTCTAAGCTCTGTGATTGCCAACAAGGGTTTTGCCACCAAGTACTAAGTCATGTTTTGCAGAGGGGTCAAATTCATATTTCCCTCATTAAAATGCAAATCAATTTATAAAATTTTTTACATGAATTTTTCTGGATTTTTCTGTTGTTTTTCTGTCTCTCACTGTTCAAATAAATCTACCATTAAAATTATAGACTGATCATTTCTTTGTCAGTGGGCAAATGTATAAAATCAGCAGGGGATTAACTACTTTTTTCCCCCCACTGTATGTGCGGTTGTCATCACGTGACAGTGTGAGAGAAAGAAAGAGAGAGAGGTAGATGGCAAGTCGCGCACCGAGGGACCTGGTCTCGAAGAAGAACACAACTTCTACAGTTTGGCAGCATTTTGGGTTCCGACCTAATGAAAAGGAGGAGAGGTGTTTCAGTATTGGTGTTTGGTATTCAGTTTCTGAACAGTTTAGTGACGGCATCTGAGCCTTACATCATCATTTTTAATTAGTAAAATAGGGAGGAGGTTTGACGGTATCAAAAGTTGGATACCGCCCAACTCTAATTCAGATACAGTGTAGCAAACGCGTACATCAGCAATTCTGTCCCCTTGTAGACATTTTTTCCTTTTGCATTTTCAAAACAAGACCTTTCTCTTTGGATACCGCCCAAATCTACACAATACCCAATGTTCTTCATTCAGACCGATGTATTTACCCAGCAGTTGGTGCAATTGTAGTGTAATTATTAAGGAGCTATGAAGTCATGTGAGAGGAACAGTCTGGATGGATGCCAAATTAATCTTTTTTTTTCCCCCCTTGCTTTTATCTTATTTTGTTTTCAGGGCTTCCACAGCATATGTGGTATCAATATTGAAGTCTGTGGTTGGTCAGGTAAATGTGTCGTTTGGCCATTTCTACTGCTTAAGTGAATCAGTTCAGTGGCATATGCTCTTGCTTGCATTCATAATGTGTGCTTTGGCCACTGGCAGCAATCATTTTCTTCCTCTCTGTCACCTACACCACTTGGCTGCTTCAGCTCCTCCCTCTGCTTCCAGTGCAGTCCTGGAAGAATGGTAGGCATCCACGCTGAAGTGGGTCGACTAATATCCATAGTACAATAGCTGATTGAGCAATTGGCTGCTCCTTTAGTCCAAGTAGCATGCCTGACACCTGTAACGTTTTAGCAATCATAGATGTAAAGAATAATGTTGCATGTGCTTTTGTGTTTGAAAACAAATTCCACTTCAAAGCCCACCAGAACCCATCACAGTGATTTTATAGAGGAGGCATGTCAAGCAATAGCTGGGATACTGAAGATAGTTAGGCCCTCCAGAGGAATGTTCACAAATAACGTTTTTGTTTGTAGAAAGTAAATCTATCTATCCATCTGTACAAGAGTATATTTGTCTTAGTGAAACGGTAAAGGACTGGTCTACAGAGACACAGTAGTTACTGTTGGAAAACATTTAATTCTAACGTTTCGTTCTTACTGTAATCCCCCATTTGTTTTCTGAGAAGGCAGAAGCACTATAGTATCTAAAAAAAATTAATTAAAATAACATATGTATCTTACTAACCTTTACACCTTATTTTTCATGTGCTACTTGCTCTGATTAATGGCAATCCTAACTATTAAGCATAAACTTTAAAATATTAATATATGTATATAGGTTTATTTGGGAAGCTGTCCTACATTTTAAGTGATGCAATCAGCCAGATAATTCAGGACTCAACATGCTTTTTGGTGTGTACATGCACCAGTGCAAACTAGAGCTGAGAATTTCATGCACAGCTCAAATTGCACGTATGGACATATGCATGTGGTATTTCGAGCCCTGTAACTCGAGAAGAATAGCTGCTCTGTTAATCTTGTTGAACATCAAAATCATTGAGTTACAAAGTGATGTTTCCTCTCCCTCACAAACTATCTATGGAACAAACACAAGCTTATAGAGACCACATTCACGGTACAACAACCCAAAGTTATTTTTTTTGCTTTTATGGAATCTGTTCACAGCTGAGTTTTATGTCTGTGATTACTTGGTGATGCATAATTTCTTCGGGCATGATCATGCTAGTAACGACATTATGTTTTGTTCATTATTTGATTATTTATTTTCTGATCTTTTAGTTTGAGTGTTTTTGCGAGTTCATAACAGGAAATATGTGAACAACTTTCTCTTTAAATAGTTCCAGTTAAACACAGACCTACCAATGGCGTCACACTATTCCACTGATCAACAGGTGGAGGTAACACGCCAAGATATGCTGAAATGCAACAACAAAGGCAGGGAAGAAAAAGACTGCAAGCTAGTAAATATTTAAAATCACAGCTTTGCAATTCATGAGGAAGAAATACACTTGAAACATTCATTATGTTAGTCCTCAAGGATACATGCAATGTGTTTCGGTGAGGAAAACTGAATGTGAACAGAACTTTTGTTTATTTACAAGAAAACACCTTAGTGCTCCTTTTACGTGATAAAATTAGTTTTTTGGGGATTTGGATGAACTGACTCTTTAAATTGGTAAGACAATATGTTTCTAACCCCACATTTTCTATACCTGTCATCCAGGAAATTACGCATGATATGGTTTTTTTTTCAGCTTATGAGATGTATTTTGATGAATAAGAAACTTTATCCCTCAGTCAATTTGGTGATGCCTTTTATTTTAAAAATAAATCAATTTAAGTGCCCTCCTAATGGCTGTTCCATTTTGGGCATATCTGTCCCTCTTGATATGTCAGACTTGCATAAATTTAACATCATCTCTCGCATTGCAGATGCACCGTCTCTGAGGGAGACAAACCTTGAGTTGAACCCCTTACCGTTTTTAAAGTGCCCAATTATCCTTACATGCTGTCGCTAACGATATAATATATTGTAAACATCCCAAAACATCCTAGTTAGATTGTAATTGTTGTAAACATATTATTTACAAATCTTTACAATCATTCCCAGAAAGAACCAAGCAGGCCTGCCTTGTGGCATGATCCACATTTTTTCAAAACTTTAGCTTGCTAGCTCGAAGTTTGTTGCTGTTTCCCTAAATCAACGGAGTTTTGCAAGGCGAGGAACATCAGTGGAAGATCAGGCAGCGAAGGTTGTTACGATTATCCGGTAAATCAATTGTCGTCGATCCAGACTATCAATGCAATGCAAGTATGTACAAATTTTGAAGGTCAAAGGAAACGAGTGGGAAGAGAAAGGGGATAAAGAACATTTTATACTGCTTTATACAGGTATTGTAGGAACATATTTTGAAAATAATATTGTATAAATATTTGTATCTATTCTAGAAGGCGTGGAAACTCTCCGTCACCGCCACAAAATGTATGCTGAATTGTCAATTTTACAAATATTAATTGTGCTTTATGTGGACAGCGATGGCATGTGGGTAGAGCTGTAACAACTCCACATTTTACTGGACATTTAATTGTCTCAGAAATAATTGATTAACAATATAATTTTTTTAGATAAATTTAAAAATATTTATTTCTTTTTTACTTTTTCTGTTGCTATGGACTTGTATAGGGCCAAGTGCCAAAAACTAGCATAGGTTTAGCTCAAAAGTTCAACCAATAATAACTTTATAATTACAGATTGGGATATCTTAAAGGAGAATTCCGGTCGATTTCAATACGTAGCTCTGTTGTTTGTAAATTTGGAGTGCTATCAGTAGAGAGAAAAACGAAACCAATCGGGGCTGCCTACACCGTGTTATCCTCCTGCTAGAGTTAGCACTCAACAGGCTTTGACGTGGCAAGTTTTAAACGTGTTGTTAGCCTCCAAACATGTTAAAAATGTCATTAAAAGTGCCTACCCATGTGCCGTTATTCCTCCCGAGTGAACACTGTGAACCTGGCTGCTGTAGATATGACAGAATGGCATAAAGGTTCTGTTAATTCAGCTGTGTGTAGTTCCGGTGTTGAGACCGCAGTTAGAGAGCTTAGGGATCGTCTACAAACTACAACATAGAAAAGGGATAAAACAAATTTATGTAGGCCAACAATTTAATAATTAAATAAGGTAGTTTCTCCAAACTTACCTCAATTATGTGTCTCCTGATAGTTGTACTACAGCACTTACTTTAAAAAAATAAGCATATACTTACTTTTGAAAATATGTTTATCTCTTTTCTGTGTTGTAGTTTGTAGATGGTCCCAAAGCACTCCTTGCAGTATCAACATAGGAACTACACAGAGCTGAATTAGCACAACATGACTACGAGTCACTCTTTAGGATAGGGAAAGACTCTGCTAGCCTGTCTGGTCCAAGGTTTTAAATGAAAACATCAGACTAAACACAGAGGAAAAGGTGAAGATGGCTATGATCTATCTTGCCTATGTGGTCAAGCAAAACCATCTCTGCAGCCATCTCCATATCAGATAGGCACCAAGGCAAGTGTGGAAGAATTGAACACTGACTGTGACTTCTGTGCTGTGCACCCTGCTAGCCTGTGTGCAGGCATCGGACAGTGAGCTGGCCTCCGTGCCTCCATTGGCTTCCAGCAAAATGTCCAGAGCTTCAGTGTCCTTTTGCCGAGATCTACCTGGATCCTGGCGTGCCAATGCCATTCAACTGGTTAACTCTTTTTCTGTCTGCTGATCCCACGGCCACATTCTTCTTTGTGATGAATCATGCAGAGGTTGAAGGAGCCGATGGGATTACATTTCACTGGAATTTGTGTAATTTCATGTAACAAACAAAATGTTTTTATTCGTTGATTGATCTGTCTTTCTGTAATTTTGTAAGTATGTTATAAAAAGTTTTATTTTACAAGGATTTGCAAGACCATTATGTCTAGATCAATAAAGAATTGGTCTTCGATTGGTCCTCTTGTGTTCCCATCTGCCTTTTGTGAGCGTTCTTTGTACATACAATTGAGGCAAACATAAACCTAAATGTCAGTTATTATGCTCTTGATGTCGGCATGGTTGAAGCGCTCACTTTATTTTAGGTAGGAAGGGAAAGAGGGATGAGGCAGCGGAGGCGTGTGGGTGGAGGATGAGTAGAGGTTAATGTGCGTAGAGCATCTCAAAGCTTTCTTGGCTTGACTCATAGGGTGGCTGAGATCAGACAGAATGGTAGATTGCAGGTTTTACCCTCAGCTATTAGGATTGCTCTGCTCTCACACTCTCATCTCTCACACCTTTTCTTTCTCTCTCCTTATGTCCTCTCTTGCCGCCATTACCTCTCTCTGTCTTATCTATTTTGCTCTCTCTCTCACACATGCACACAAGGTTTCACAAACAATTTCTTGCTCTCACTAACAACCTGTCTAATTTTCTCCCTCTTTCGTTTTTTCTGGCTCCCTCTCTCCGGCCCACTACTTCAACCATTGAAAAGTCTGTGCTTCAGCAGTCCTCTCCCGCTGCTGCAGACTGTCTTTATATGGCCACATCATATTTGGTGAGACAGGTAGGGGGTGGAGAGATGCAGCTAATATCTCTTTCATTGCTCATTCCTTCTATCCTATTTATTGTGTGTATGTGTGCCTGTTTGTGTGTGAGAGGGAGAATGCATGCATGTGTATGTGGGCCCGAGTCCATGACGATCCATCAGACACATATACACTCTCAGGACATAACCATTTCCCACTATTTAATTGTCTTTAAACTCAGGAAAACATATTTGAGATATTCTGTCTTGCAGGTGTGCTATTCCTTACTATTTGTTGTTGGATTAAAGTGAATGAAAATGTGAAATCAGCTCCAGGGAGGAAGATAAAACTTTTGCTAGCTTGCTGACACAAACACATAACCTACATACTGTACATATAAGGGATTTTTTCTTAACAAGGCATCATACAGACTAAACTCTAATCAGAAAAGGAAAATGTTTATGTGGTGGATCCCCACCGCAAAGATTAGGCAAATCAGACTGACAATGCATTGAAAACCAATGGCCTTAATTTGACTTTTGCTAATAATACAAGATAATGCAGAGCCATTATTTTGGATTTGGAAAAGAGGCAAGCCATATATCTTTAAAATATTTTTTTTGTTTTTATTTTGTTTTACAGCCTGTGTAAGAGCACTGAACACATTAAATTCTTTGTTTTTCTCTTTTGTTTTTGTCTCACTTATTTTAAGAATACTCAGGAAGTCCATCACTTAACTTTATGTTATTTCATGACACTTCGTACAGTGTAATACAGAAATGTTAGAAATGTTCCTTATCTATTTGTATCTATTATATTTATCTTTAAAAATAGTTTAGCAGAATTGCCAGTGGCAAAATGCCACCTCAGTCCCCAACCAAACCGTGACTTCTGTTTACTGTTACTTGTCAGTTATATTCAGCAACATGAGTAAGAAGCTCAAATATAGAGGCAGTGTGTCAGTGTCATTTGTTAGCCTTTATGTTACAAAAATGATTATTTAAAGCAAAACCTCCACACGTCCAAATCTGTTGGGCAGTATAAAGCAACAGTTACCTTCTTTCTTCTTCCTGAGAGTATATGTAATGCCATCTGGTGTTGATGCTGTTGAACAATATGCACTAACATACATGGCTGTATTTTTACAATATGATCAGTCATCAAGCATTGATTAGCATTGGTGGAATCCAAAGTAGCATCAGAACATGCGTGAAGACTGAGTGCTTCTCTTTAGTGGTGGTTGAAAAAAAAAAAATCTAACAAGGTGCTCTTTGGATAGGGGTGATCCAATAGCATCAGAATAGTGTGAAAACCAAGGTACTCTTGTTGAAGACAAAGTTAAAAAGACTTTATCGATACGGCTAATTAATGTCCTGAGTACAGTCCATGTTTTTACCGTTTACAGTAAACTAAATAAGTAAATGTGTTGCTTGAGTCACTAATTTTGAACACATAAAAACAACCCAATAATCCATAATAATTCAAATCCTGGAGTCATTATTTTGATGTAAATATTGTTAAAAAATAGACTATTTAAGATGATGAAATTTAAGGGCGTAGCCTAGGGCTGCATAATTATGGCCATAATGATAATCACGATTATTTTGATCAATATTGAGATCACGATTATCACGATTATTTGTTGATTTTAACCAAAACATATTTTATTGTCACATAGGCTATTTATAACTGCTTTCATATCCATATTGTGCTACATTCTTCATATGTTGAAGTTGTATGTTGTACATACATACAGCTGCAAGATGTAAATGAAAATGATCTGAAATAAACAGTCTAGGATATATTTAAAAAAAGAAGTATCTCCTTCACTTGTTTTCAACAATAACTGATTAAAAGAGCTAGGGAGAGAGGGGGAGTGTGACAGACGTATGCTACTCCCAGAGTGACGGCTGACTCATTATGAATGGGTCCAGCACGGGTTGAATGGCGGGTCAGCGGAGTTACACACGTTGTGTGTATGAAATGTCTGTAACAGCACTGCGCTGCATTTTATGAACTATGATATCTCATATCTCTCGCCCAGGTCCAGCAGGCTCCGTCTCACACACTATTACTCTACGAACTGAAGTTAGTTGCATTCAATAACTTCTTCTGTGTTTTTTGCCATGGCGGCCGCAATAACAAGGTTACCAGCAGAAACACTGGAACAAATACAGGTTTGCCTCTTATGCTTAACAATGTACAGTACAACTCTGTTAATAACAATTAAAACTGTGGATAAATGTCAGAAGTGTGGATTGGTGCTGTTGCCGCTGTGTCTCTCCATGTTGCCGGGGAGCCATGTGTGAATGAATGGGGGTGGGGCAGCACGGAGAGTAAGAGGAGAGATACTAACACAGGCACGGCTTTACAGAAGAAATGGCTCATGTAACGCAAAATTAAACCATATCGATATAAACAACATTGCTTCATTTGTGGAGAGGCAGCTGATGCAAGGACATTAGGTGCACCGGTGCGACCTAGGAAAAAAGTTAGTCGCACCCTAGAGCCCTGTGAGCTAACAGACACAAATTAGCACTGGTCACTGCTGTTGTCTGAAAAACTACACAGACGGTACAAAATGTTGGGTTTACTAGTAAACGGGTAAACTTTGTGATCTGTTGTGGAATTTTCCTCACGTTACTGTCCTCTGTGACTGTCTACATCTAGAAACTAAGCTGAGTAGTGCAAGGAACAACTCTGACTGGCACATGATCAGACTGTGCTTTACGGAGCGGTAGATTGTCTTTGCAAAAACCCGGAGCTTTCTATGAACGGAAAGACGCATTTAAAATATCGCTTGATCGCGCAAATTTGATCATGGGAAGCCAAAATCGTGATCGTGATTAAAATTTGATTAATTGTGCAGCCCTTGTGTAGCCTTTTTGAAAAATGTTTTCATTATTATAGTCCTCAAACTGCTTACTGCGGTACAACTTTGTACTCAAGGAGGGTTTGTTTGTAATACTAACCAAATTGGGACAAGTTTGTTACTGACAGAAGGCATGATGCATGATTTGGATATGACTGACTGGGCTGGCACTCAATTGTTTGTTTTTTTTGGTCCATCAGACTTAGAGTTTTTCTAATTTAACATTATTTGTCACAGAGGGACGTTCTCCTCTTTGTCTTTAATGAGCATCGACCCTATGTAAGAATATGCAAGTCAGCAAGCTTGCAACCAATAATAGACCTGGCTATTTTCAGATATGTTGAAGTAACTTAAAATGCCTGCTGACTAGGCTTTCACGTATATTAGAAATAAAAAATGTTGCTAGAACGTGGCAAAAAAAAAAAAAATTTCAAATTGTAATGACCTTAGAATTCAAATTTGTCTTTTTTTTTTAAGTGACAGCCCTACTGCCGACTATGACACTATATGTATGTATGTAGTATATATGTACATGTACAGTGTGTGTTTGTGTGTGTGTGTGTATACACACACACACACACACACACATACAAAGTGTGTATATATATATATATATATATATATATATATATATATATTATATTTATATTTATATATATATATACTTTGTTATGAATATACTTTGCTATGAATATACTATATCTCATGATTCATGAACCTAACCGGCCTATTGCTGATATTGTGTAGACAAGGTCATTATATAAAGGAGCAATTTCTGACTGTGTGTTCTGCCACTGCACAGCATGCTATAGACACTGAGTGGGGCTCCTAATGTCCCACCACAAGAACAGCTGAATATGAAAATTGGTAGATGCACTGATTCCCTCTTTTTCCCCCTATTGAGTTTACTCCTGAGACAGCACAACTAATTAGCTGTCAGACCAGGACAAAGGCATACAGACACTATAGAGTAATTTAATACGCACACACACACACACACACACACACACACACACACACACACACACACACACACACACACACACAAGCACTTACACTCAAAAGGCTGTATGTGTTGATGGCGACACTTGACAAGTCAATAAGCCAATAGCTTATCTCCCATCCTACTTCTCTCCCTTGCTCCACTATTTATTGATTGCTTCCATAATTATTCACTTTATCTAAAGCTGGAATTAGCCACCATATAGCTGCCAGCAAAACCCTGACCCAGTGCATTTCATCTGCTCATACTGTAAACAGACAAACTTACAAACCAGATGTAGTGCAGGAGAAAATAAATCCTTATGGAGCAGTCCACCCCCCGACTGGATTAGTGCAGACATGGTCTGTATGTGCGTATGTTTGTGTATACTTTCTTCCTTTTACCAAATTTATTTTTATTTTTAATAATTTAAAGTTAAAACAATTCAGTAGTTAATTATTGAATTTCCATTTTTTTTTTTTAAATGTATCCCAAAACTGACCAGACACCGCCATTTGATGGGTCAAACAAAAAGGACTTTCACCATGGAGGGCAGGGTTTTTGCCCCGTTTCAAAATAAAAATAAATGGCGTTATGTTTTTTTAACTTTACCGAACAATGGAACTACGTCACATTCTGCCTCTCGTGTGTAACTGGAAGTAATGTAACAAATGTATTGATTTTAACCCAAACCACAATCTTTTTCTAAACTTTACCATGTAGTTGTGTTGCCTAAACATAACCAAACTGTGACTGTTTCACAGTGTTAACATGTTTCAAACGGCCACTGTTACGTTAAGGTATGAGGATTGAAATTGCTCGTGTTGGTCATATTACCTGCCACTGCTAGGGGCACTAATTTATGAAATGCTCCGATGGATCATATTCAGGTCAGGGGTGGGTAATCGGGAAAATTCCCGGTGGGCTGCTTTACTTTTGGGCCGGTCAAGGATTTTTTTTTGTTGACATTTGTTACGTTAGTCTATCTTCTCTAAAAGTAGTCTACACACGTTCTGTATTTTGAAACCGCAGCCTTTGCATGGGTTCTACCATGTGATGGAGTTCTCCCCTCCCAAACATGGTTAGTTGGGTGAGTCCGTAGCCCATCTTTTCCAAAAATTTTCTCATATAGGCTATCAATAGCTGGGCTGGCACTACCGTAACAATACGCGTCCGGGAGGAAAAGGCCGGGAGGGGCTGAAAAAGCCAGGTTGAAAAAAAAAAAGGTATTGGAGGAGGAGGATGCCAAATGTGCCAAGCTAAAACTACAGGATAGTAAGAGCTGAACTGTTGCTTCATTTATCCAATTTCCTACACCATGGAAAAAGTCTTGGACCAGAAACTCCCGGGCTGAAAAGTGGCCCCACTTCGGCCCTGGTCGTATTAGAGGGTATACGACCTATATCGAGGACTTGTTGAAACTGACAATTCCAGGATACCTGTGGTTCTTTGTGAAGTGTTATTGTCAAGCAGCAATATGCCAATATGTTGAGAATAAATATTTGACCATAGCTGATCAATTTTAATCACATACCAAGCAAACCATTTTCTCAAATGAGACTTTGAGTAAACCCTAAAAGGCTAAATTACAAAATAGAAAATATGACTCAGTTATAATTTATATTCAAAAAAGTAAGTTGCACACAGTTGCGTGACTAATTTATAATTACCACCCACTGTTACAAAATGTTAACAATAAAATGAAATTGCATGATTTTTGTCATCATCGGCCCCCCACCCACAGACTCCGCCCACCCTTTCCGACCGGTTCCTTAATTAGATTAAAATGAAATAAGTCTGTGAAAGCATCACTTGAGGGTGGTAATCAGTTCTGGTAAAAGCACAGTGTGTACATCTAATATAGGCCTACCAAACACTTCTGAACATTGTATTTTAAACGTATGTATGTATTTGCCTAAACATGCCTTTCAGTGTTTGTGTTTTGCTCGCCCATCTTAAAAGAACAGTGCTTAAACAGTCTAATCCATCAGAGTACTCAATAGGTTATGTGCCAATAAACGAGCTCTCTCAGGCTGCTATTGACATGATCGATCCACCCATCAATAGCTGACACTGTGGAGTCAGTATGCTCCCATCCTGTCCATCAATGACTGATCTGTCAATTTGAAACACTTTGAGCAAATAACCCCAGAGAGCACTACATAATGTGCTGTTAATGCCAATACACTGTACGTAGTAAATACACAGAGAAACACACAAACGACACACACTTATCCTCATACTGAAAGATGAATGTGACAGCTGTGTTGTTGTAGAGAGTAAACCTGCCAACTCCAATCAATCAATAGTAAGTTATTGATAATCCTGGCTAAATATTCTGCGTGAGAGAGTGTCTGGTCTCTTGAAAGTGGTAACAAGAGAAATACTAGAGGCATTTTCAATGGGAGAGACACACATACAGGCTCACACACTCATGTTTGAAACGGCAATATGCACTCCAACAACTGTTACAACTATCAACTAGGAACTCATTATCGCTCCCTTTCCATTTTTCTAGAATTTTTTTCAGTCCATTCGATCAATTCTTCCCTCTATTTCACATCACGACACACTCATTCCTCGCTCTTTACGTTTTACCAACCGTCTGTCTCTTTTAACTGCTCGCTGCTTTGCTCTGGTGGAGGAAAACACAGAAAGTGTAGTCCTTTTAGTGGTTGCTTCATGTGCTTTTCCCCCCATTTCTCAATCTATCATATCAGTCTTGTATTTTGAAAAGAAGTGAACCACTTAGATCCAAGCCTAAACCGCGATTTCACGTCGTTGTATATGAGAGATTGTAGTGAGCTCACATTTGCTGCTTGGATGAAGACTTTGCTACTGAATTAAACGGGAAAACATCAGGCATGCATTGGTACCTCTCTAAATGTGCTAACAAATGGGGAAGGGGGCTCAATAATTCACCAATGTTAACCAAAAGTTTGACAAAAAAATCCCATCTTACTCTTCTTTCACTTTTTCCATCAGAGTGCAGTTTTGCACTTACTATTGTGGAACTGGCAAAACCTGGTGGTTCTTTGTGAAGGCTTTACAGACACGCTTAAGGAGCAAAAATTCTCAGGAACACCTGGAAACATTTATGTTAATGGCTACAGATAAATACATCCTCCTGTCCCTTGACAATTACCTCATCATAGACAGAGTTGCTGAGTATAGTGCCCTTCTCAAGAAACTTTTACTTCCCCAACATTAAATTAGCTTGCATTATATTTGATTAGTTACAAGCTATAGGATATAGTAACAAACACTCTCAGTGTAGTTTTGGTATAGGCCTACAATATCTAATCCCCATGTTCAGGTATAGCAAGTCTGAACCCCAGTTATCATCACTGGTTTTGAGATGTTACTTGCTGTGAATTCCTTGTCTGATAGGCTACAGCAGTGTGGCATAGTATCAGGACATCCTGGCTAGTGTCTGTCGTGCACAGCTAGGGGCGAATGGCCGGATGATGGGACTATTTGGGAGAAAGTCCAGAGCTGTTTTTAGCCCCAGTCCGTCCCAGCCTCCCAGTGCTCAAAGATGTGGACTCCCAGTCTGATGACTGAGGCTAGTTTGTCTCGGTGCCATCTTTAATCATATCTATTTAAACTCAGACTTTAATGAGCAGTCCTGTGATCTGATCATGCAGCCCCTTTCATCATTGCAGTGGGAAGATATGGAGATTCAGTGATCAGTGCCTCACAAGTCAGATGACCTGAGAACCATTTTCCTCACACACTGCAGGAGAGGTTTGGTCTCATGGCTCCCTTTTTTAGCAAAGGGAGGTGTGAATAATGTAGTGAGAAGAGGTGAAGAGAGGACATTTTACATAGGCTGTGCAATAGGTGATTGACACTAATATCCTCCACTGAAACATCAAGTGAAAGCTGTCCCACTCTTGATTTGACAAACACACTAAAATTAGTTTCTGAATAGATCTGAGATGAGAAGGAGATTTGGTTGCAACAGAATGCTTAATATTTGTCTCTTGGTTTAGTCATTTTTAACAGTTTTTGTGAGGCTGGAGAGGTGGCAAGTCATGTTATCATCTAAAAATATTGTGGAAGAACAAAACTCCCAGGTCCAATTCTGTGGCTGGTTCAGATGAGTTGTGTTCACTGTGCAGTGGAGACAGAAGGCCAAGAAGCTGTAGAATTCTGGCTAGGGCTGCACAATTAATCGCAATTTATCAAAATTTCAATATGGAATAGTGCTATATCCAAATTGCAGGGGGGCGCAATATTTGTTAATGGTAACATATGTGTCAAATCATTCTGAATCAAGTATTGTGGTGCTGCAGAGATGTCCTGGCCTACAAATCGTATCCTACCGACTAAAAAAAATACTGTTTGGTACAGTACAGATCCTTGCAAAATCACACTACAATCATTTTAATTTCTTTCAATGTTAATAATTTTCAATGAAAATTAGAATAATGAAACAAAATGGTCATTCTCTCCAGTATCGTGAATCATATCAAAATCACAATATCAGCAATAATCGCAATTAAATATTTTCCTCATATCGTGCAGCCCTAATTCTGGCCAGGGTTTAATACAAGTTTACAGGAAACAACAGAATAAACAAAAGCCCTCTGAGTAGATTTGCATAGACTCAATACTGTCTGCTCCAACTAATCAAAAATGCTTTAATTAGTTAAGGTGTGAATCTCTGTCGGAGCCAGCCTGGCCTCAAAACAAAAGGTCTCATTCAGTGACCTAAGTAAAATGCTTCCATAGCACTAAATTAGAGAAAAGGAGACAAACTTAATTAAATCAGGACACACTGAAAGTTTGTTGATTAGGTAAAATAAATGGTACATGCATAGACTGCATTTATGTAGTGCCTTTCTAGCTTACCGGACATTTGTCTCTCATTCACCCATTCACACACACATTCGTGGTGGCGGCTGTCATGCAAGGCGCTGGCCAACCCATGGGGAGCAACTTGGGGTTCCCTGTTGTAATCGAATCATTAACCTTTTGATTGAAGGACGACCCGTTTAACCCCCTGTCCTCTACCTTTCAGCACAGTCAAAATTTTATTATTTGAGTAGTTTCTTTTACCGGGTTTGCACTGGCCACTGAAAAAAATATTATATATGATAAACTCTAAATAATCTGATTCTGATGAATGATCAAACTTTTTTTAGAAAACCTATTTTGGAATAACCTTGTGTCACTGCTGTTTGTGACTTTTTTTCTCAATTAAATAGGCCTACTTGTTTCCCACATTCATTTGTGTCTGAAGAGCGCGCGACAGAGAAGAGCAGGCAGACACACACACAGTGTTGTGTTGAGGAAGTTAATCATCTGATTGATGGGCGATAGTGGAGGTAAAAGAATGTGTCGTGCCAATACATTTTGAAAGGGCAATGGCCAATGGGGAAACACCTACACTGCAGATAAGAAAGAGGCGAAACAAGAAGGGAAGGGTGTGGTGTGGAGTAGAGTGGAAAGGTGACATTTGGTGACCATGGGCTATTTGTGGTGACATTTTCACACCTCTGCTCATCTCTAATGCCAGGAAAATGTGCTCTAGCTCGTTTGTCACCCACCTTCCTAACAAGCTTGTCACAGCTTCCACTGCTTCCAAAATGCTGAATCTTTGCATATGAAAGAAAATATTGTAATGGCCAAAAGTGTTATTTCACATTTTGTACAATATTTCAATGTTTAGGCTCTTGCTCGACCTCAGCATTAGTCCAGGAAGAGGCAAGCTCTGACAATACCTGCCAACATTTTTCTAAATCTCTCTTACAAATTGTGAAAAGACAGACTTTATGAAAAGAAGAATAAGGTGACTTGCTTCCATTTTGTATTATATGGTTTTCAGACTAATCAAAGCACTGCAAAAAAGCGAGTTGTACAGTACTGTATGGATAACTGCACTTGCACCTGTAAGCATCAATATGTATGAAAAACATACCATGGTAAACTATCATATTAATCATGAGCATATCCTATGAAAAGATGTGTGTGATCCTGGATAACTTCAACATTTTCTGAAATTGGCAATTAAAGAAAATGTATATTTAAACTTGTCAAGGGCCTGTGTTCTGAATACATCCAGATGGCCTCTGGCTTTGGAAGCAGCTAGTTGTGTTAGTCTACTCTGCTATCCACACAAAAACAAAAACACAAAAACTAATACATCATTATCCTATCTGCGCTTCACAAGGCTCATCACTCTCAGGGTGTGATTGTCATTATGTGTGTAAGCATGTACATACAGTGTACTGTGTAAATGAGAATGTGTTTGGTGTACAAGCCTGAATGGAGGTTCTAACGCATCACTCGACATTTTGATCAGACTGCTTTGTGACGATGATGGACGGTGAAAGGCAGCGAAGCTGCTGTGTAAAATGATGAAATATCCTTTTATAGTGTTTCATGTTAGGGCATGACACTGCTTATTAATGTGAATTGTTCCTGTCTAAGATGGTCCAGGAGTAACCAACTCTAAAGGAACCTCCGTTTGAGAGGAAATGCCTGTGTTAATACCTGAATAGTCTGTTTCCTTGACGGCATTTTAAACTTCACTGTTAGACTTTGCTGTAATTTCTACAGTTACTTACCACAAAATGCCCAGTAAAATACCATAATTTTCTTTTGTGGTTAATTACTGTAATAAACATTGCATTATGGGTATTAAAATTTCATTTACAGTGATTTACTGTATATTTTGAATTTACGGTACACTGTTAGACTGTACTGTATTTCTACAGTTACTTACCACAAAATGCCCAGTAAAATACCATAATTTTCTTTTGTGGTTAATTACTGTAATAAACATTGCATTATGGGTATTAAAATTTCATTTACAGTGATTTACTGTATATTTTGAATTTACGGTACACTGTTAGACTTTACTGTATTTCTACAGTTACTTACCACAAAATGCCCAGTAAAATACTATAATTTTCTTTTCCAGTTCATTACTGTAATATGCATTGCATTATGGGTAGTAACATTTAATTTACAGTGATTTACTGTATTTTTTTTTTGTATTTGCGGTAGTCTGCTGTAAAACAACCGCAGTAGTGCTACTGTAGTTGAATAAGACAGACTTAAATAAAATATTTAGTTCATGTTATAGAAGCATAGAAATGAAATTGAAAAATAAAATATCTCTATAAATTAAATTATTTGATTTTATAGAGATATTTTACATTTTATTTATTATGCTTTTAGCAGTGAAGGTAATTTAAAAATGTGACATACTTTTCAGCAGTGTAAATAACTTATTGAGAGTTGTAGAGACAAACAAGAAACGGATTACGTATATAAATGCTTGACCACCATATTTGACCTCTGACTTCAAAAGAATAGCGCGTAGACACTTCAAAGGTGTTGAAAGAAGTAGCGGCTCGAGACATCAAAGGAGTACCGCTTTGGTCCGCGCGCACCAGAGTCCGCTCACACACACCAGAGTCCGCTCACACACACCAGAGTCCGGTCACACACACTACTCAGAGAGAGCTGGAGAAGCGTTAAGGTAAGCTCAATCTTTGCTAATTCTGTGACATTAAAATCTCTGATATGCCTTCCCAAGAAGCAACGTTAGGTTACCGACCTGTGTCATAAGCAAGCTGTTAACTAGCTTCCCCCCCGAAGGAAAAAACGTAGTCTTGCTCCAACCCAACATTTTCCCCGTGGTGAGGATGAGCTAGCTTTAATTACGACGTTCGGTAAGCTAACACAACTCGTTCTACATGCGCTGTTCGGCACATCTTTTTTACTTGTCAGACCATTGCCTGAAATACAATGTAACCCTAATTCTGGAAGTTTAAGGTCGGTTGCTGCTAGCTTATGAGCTTGCTGTTGCCGCATTTTGGCTAACATTACCTCCGGTTAATGCTAACGTTATGGTTAATGCTAACGTTATTTTCCCTATTCTGTTGATTGGTTTGTTTGTTTATTACAGCTATATTATAGGCTACGCGGTTATATTAGTGGAGGTAAAGTTAACATTAAACCGTTACCTTTACATTTGCCCATCTAGTTAACATTTAGGCTATGTCTTTTAAAAAAACACAAAAAAACCATTCTAGCTTATATGTCGGGTGACAGGAAAAGCGTCTTTAAGTAATGTTAATGTGGTGGATGGAAAGGAAAAAAAAGAATCGTTGTAGTTTTTTTTAGCTAAAAAAGACGTGTGGTAAATTTAATTCAATGTTAACCACATTAAGCTCTAGTTTTGGTGGAAAATTCATTGTCTCCAGCATTTATGGAGAGCAGTTTTTTGCCTTGGCTTCAGGGTTTGGCCACTTAAAACCATCGTGATGTCCAGCAAAGATTTGCTTCAGTGCCTTACTTTTCAGTAGTATTATTGCTTTCTGTAATGTGATATTTTATTGAATGAATCCTTTTTTGTGTGTGAGACCTAAGCTAAAGAGTGTGTAACTCAAAGAATATGGTGTTAGGAGTTGAGTCTATAGCTACCATGGTTTATGGGGGAAAAGAAAAGTAAAATTTAAAATGTATTTTCCTAGCCCCTTGAACTTAAATTTGACGGCTTGTTAAACAAATTATTTAAGGACTCTTTATAATGGCATAGTGATTAACTTTTAATACATCACATAACATTCTGTGTTATTCTAACAATATAAGAGTTACCTACATTATACTGGTTACCTGCATACTAATGCATGCATTTTTTTTATCTTGTTGTAATTGTGTTTATAACCCCATGCATGCACTTTAAAATATAAATTTTCATCATTTCAAATGTAGAACAACTGAGAGAGATGGGAGGAAGAAGAAAGCTGGAAGAAGGTCTTTCCCCATGACCCACAGGAGCACATGATCCCTTTCAACAATCTATCATCATACAACAAAAAGTATGTCCACGACGTTTTGCAGCTTGTGTACTCCAGATTTAGGATTAGGTGTGTGTGAATAAAGGGCTGTATTTAAAGATGACTGCTCTTGATTATGAAAATTTTAAACCTGTTTTTCTTTTAAGATTCTTAAGTATCAACCCAGATGAGGGCACCAAGTGCACTGCTACAGTGGGTACAAGCCACAAGACGGGAAGAGTTGTCCAAAGAAAGGTGATGAGCATCAGCTCCAGAGTCACCACCTTCCTCCAACGGCTCACCGTATTGGAGTGGAAGA
Source organism: Percina caprodes (assembly GCA_013375575.1). Taxonomy (NCBI): domain Eukaryota; kingdom Metazoa; phylum Chordata; class Actinopteri; order Perciformes; family Percidae; genus Percina; species Percina caprodes. The sequence goes on from JABXJD010000087.1 coordinate 929,923, forward strand.
CATCAAACTAGGTAAGCATTTTCTTGTGTGATGTAAAATAGTTAACACTAGAAAAATGATTACTCAGTACGATGAAGTAGTGCAGCTACGTACCCTGCCTGCTACAACACTGACACAACTAAATCATCTTGTATTTACCACTTGTGTAAGCAGAGGTCACAGTTATTCAGCAAAAGCTACAAAGTGTTGTTTTAATTTTAATTTGGTCCAGTACTGAGCGAGAACACTGTGACCTGCAGCTTTCAAACCGGGCTCTGATGTAATCATATAGGGAAAATGTGTGTTGTCAATTTCGTCCACTAAAAGTTCTGTTTTTGCCACTGATGGTGTCAAATTATTATTTTAAGTTTCTGACAACATTTGGAAAGGATCCCAACAGAGATTGGCCTTTTACTTAAAGAGGAAGATCCTTAGTTAGATCAATTTTGTGAAACAGCTCCAAAATCATCATCACCAAACCCATCGACAGACAGCAAAAGAAAGTAGAAAGAACCTTTGAATTATCTGTGGACTTCACTACTGGTGACTTATTTTGTATACTGTCATATTCTGTTTTTGCAAAAGTTGTAAGTCTGTTAACAGTTTAGATGAGATAAACTCATGACCATTTCTCTGCTTCTCATACCTGCCTCTCTGTCCACCTTCCAGAAGATGTGGATCAGCAAGCAAGAGTACCATGGGTCTGGCCTTCACAAATCCTTCTAAGCAGACTGTTCCTCCTGGCCCCTCCCCAACCAAAGCCCAACAACTTCAGCTTTGTGGTAACAACCACACCACATTTTGTATACATTTGAAAATACAGGTTATTTAGTTTTCTGGGGGATTTAAAATGTTCAATTCGTTTTGAGAGTCAATTCAAATGGTAACTACATTGTTCAGACATGTATTCGCCTCTGAATGTTGCCCAGTGTTTGGCGCATATTTAGACATTGTTTTAGCATCGCTTGAATGTCAATTTTCTGTTGTTTTGCACTTTCAGAGTTAAAAATATCTTGTTCCTGATATTTGTACCTGAAAATAAAAATGTATTACTTTTGTACATGGGCTAAAGTCAATTATTTGGAATTTATTCAATTCAATTGAATTTATGTAAAATATTTAAAATTGTTTGTACAGCCAATGCCAAATAGTGTAATATATTGTTAACCACAATTACAAAAAACTATAATACAGCAAGACAATTACAGTATCATTTAGCAAATTGTAATTACAATATGATTACTGTAAGGGTATTATACAGTAAAACTAAGGTACAGTAAGGGTATTTTTACTACTGTAAAACTAAGGTACAGTAAGGGTATTTTTACTACTGTAAAACTAAGTTACAGTAAGGGTATTCTACTACTGTAAAACTAAGTTACAGTAAGGGTATTCTACTACTGTAAAACTAAGTTACAGTAAGGGTATTATACTACTGTAAAACTAAGTTACAGTAAGAGTATTATACTGTAAAAACCATTTACAGTTAGGATACTGTAATCGGGTAGTTACAGTAACTTACTGGCAACGTGTTGCCAGTAAGTTACTGTAATTGGGTAGTTACAGTAACTTACTGGCAACGTGTTGCCAGTAAGTTACTGTAATCGGGTAGTTACAGTAACTTACTGGCAACACGTTGCCAGTAAGTTACCGCAAAAATACAATAAAAAGTCTAACAGTGTTGTCAATTTATGAGGACTATGGTTAACCTTTTCCCTGCAAGGTAAATCCAGACAGCTAGCTAGACAATCGGTCCAATCTGAGTTTTCTATTGCATGACTAAAACAACTTTTAAACTTACACATGTTTAGGGCTGCAACTAACAATTATTTTCATGGTCAATTAATCTGTTGAATACTTTCTTGATAAATTATTTAGTTGTTTGATCTACAAAATGTCAGAAAATTGTGAAAAATGTGGATCAGTGTTTTCCAAAAGCCCAAGATGATGTCCTCAAATGTCTTGTTTTGTCCACAACTCAAAGATATTCTGTTTACTGTCACAAAGGGGAGAAGAAACTAGAAAATATTTACATTTAAGAGGCTGCAATCAAAGAATTTTTTACTTTTGTCTTGACTCAAACCGACTAATCGATTATCAAATTGTTGGCGATTAATTTAAAAGTTGACAACTAATCAATTAATCTATGCAGTTCTACATATGTTCCACCAAAATAAGTTCCTTCCAAGGCTATTTTGCACAGGCACTGCGACTTTTCTCTGTGCTTAGCACCGCCCAAGATGATTGTGATTGGTTTAAAGAAATGCCAATAAACCAGAGCATGTTTTCCTCCCATCCCCGAATGCTATGTGGAGTAACCAAAGCAAGACTAATACCTGAATGACAATATATTAAACTATATTTGATATTGTTTTAAGGGCCAATCAGTAATTTTTCCGAACACATGGACAAATATGTTTGTATACATTTGAAAGCTTTATTAACCTTATGATTTTAGTTTAAAAAGTAGGCCTGTGCAGAACATGTGAACAAAGTTGAGCAGTGAGAATTTCCTCCTCGCTCACGGAGCTGTTCTCTCCCTCTGCCCACACCCCTTCATGCCCAGAGCTGCACCAGCAATAAAGTCCAAAAGGCAGTGTCGGCATGGAGATGGAGGGCGGGTGGCGTTCATCTGCATGTAGGTAGTACAAGTACCTCAAATGTGTACTTGAACACAGTACTTGAGTAAATGTACTTATTTACATTTCACCACAGGCTGCAGTAACACAGAGACGGGCACGGGCGTGCTTCGAACTCATGACGTTAGCAGCAGAGGTGGAAAAAGTACTAAAATATTGTACTCAAGTAAAAGTAACAGTACTTTGATGACATATTAAGTATAACTTATCTAGAAGTAATAAGTAGTTAATTTAAAATGCATTTTAAGTAAAAGTTACTTAGTTACATTTAAAAAAAAAATCTGTAAAATAGGGTGGGGGGGATCTCTACCATATACTGAAGGACAAGGGGCCAACCTTCTTTTCTTCACAAACATAAACAACAGTTATAATGCAAATCAAGGCCAAATCACGTGTTTTGACTCCATAAATGGGTTAGACCCTAATGTTCACAGCCCACCGCAGCTATCTTCTACACACCTAAGTAGCCCGTATGAGCTAATCAGATGTACATTAACTACTTGATCAAGTCTCCTACATACGTTGTCCTACAGAAACAGGAACTGCTGTGGAGGGCCGGACCAGACTCACTTCTGCTCAATATTAATTTTATGTCTGGTGGCACATTCTCAAACGTCTCTTTTTTCTCTAGGCATAGTTGCACAGCAGAGTCCACCAAACACTCTTTAATAAACTCCCCTTCAGAAAATAGCTTACTGTTTTTGGTGATTTTGTGAAATATCACAAAGCTGGTCTTGACGCTTGGTAAAAAAGCCTTATTGCGTTTGCAGCTTCACTAGCAAAGCTTCAGATGTCAATGCCTGCTCTGCATCAGTGAAGCTGTATTTCTCTGCGTGTTTAGTATTGTAGTGGCAATTAAAATTAAAATCCTTTAACACAGCAATCAGTTCTCTGCAAACTAAGCACACAGCTTTACCTTTTGACTTCAGTAAATAAATAGAAGTGCATGTTTGGTTAAAAAACTTTGGCACTCTGTATCTACCTTTTTTTCTTTCCAATGAGCTGACATTTTTGATGGATAACAGCTCATTCCATGGCTCCTTCACATCTCCCGCTCAGTTTGCGGCTTGTTTTTTTCTGTTTTCATTAGTCAGTCAGTTTTTTTTTTTCTTCTTTTTTAAAGATTATTTTTTGGGCTTTTCCTCCTTTTATTTGATAGGACAGCTAGGTGAGAAAGGGGAAAGAGAAGGGAAAGACATGCAGACATGCATGCATTCGAACCCTGGACCTCTGCATCGAGGATATATGTATATGAAGTATATGTGCGCTTGCTCTACCCACTGAGCCAACCCGACCACAAAGTTTTTTTTGTTTTCTTTACACAGTAATGGATAGGATTTGTAATGTAGCGAAATACAGTACTTCACTCAAAACGTAATCAAGTACATTTTATAATACCGATTTTAAAAACTACTTGAAAAATACAAAATACGCAACAAAACTACTCAATACAGTAACTGAGTAAATGTATTTTGTTACGTTCCACCTCTGGGTAGCGGTACCGGAGCGAAATTGGAGTGGGGGAGGTAAGTCGATGCAACCTGTCTTTTGAATTTTGGTGGGGGGACAACATTTACATCAGACTGTGACTTATTTATACTCAACAGATTTGTACAGATGACAGCATTCAGGTTTTAAATTCAATGTTGGTGTATTCAGGGCTGAGCCCAGAGTGGACATGCTTTATTGCAATTTAAAATGTAAGTAGCAATAATAGCTTTAAAATGTACTTTCAGGAGATAAATGTGTTAAAATGTGGATCTGCACCTGCCATTACAGATTTGACACTTCAGCCAACAACAGTCAGCAGCTTAACTTTCACTTCCTAGAAATTGTTAAAATGACAGCCCATACTATAGGAAGTCAAAATCACATCTCTTGTAAAATAACTTTTAAATTGCGATTTTTAATGTTAAATCAATTCATTGTTGGGCACTAGATGAAGTCACAATGTGTTCAGACTGATATTAACACTACATGAAAACCTGCAGCCCTTTCATTCATTTTAATGAGACCACTGCATTGGCACCAGGTTCAGCCTTTGCTACAAAGCAATATGATTTTGTTCAGCAAAGCGCTGCATTACTGGTAAATTACTTCATATCATGGAATATGCAATTCTACTGGTTACCTGCTGATTGTTTCACTCAAGGAGGAAATGATTGTTGCTGTGAACTTTCCAGAGTGGTAGAATCCCCTTTCCATACAGTTATAAACCTGTGTGTTTGATAAACCTTCAAACTCAGGGATTTATTCCTTCCTGGAACATATTTTATCAACACACAGGTACCTGAAGCAACATGCTCACACCAATACAACCCTCTGATCTATAATCCCAAATGTGCCATTATTGCAGGCCCAGTAAAACCACTAGCAAATATACTCTTATCCCCAGCATTTGAATGGGAGCTTTGCATTTATAAAGTGCACAACCCGTCATCTGTGCTCTGTCTCGTCCCCGTCATTTCAATTGAATCATACATTAATATGAAAAAGCGGTGCATACTGACTAAAGACCCCAGGTCTGTATGCCTACCATGATCCCTCTCACATTCCAGCCTCAAAGCTTTTATTTTTCTTTCCTCCTTTTCTTTCATTCATTCCAACACAACCTCTGCATCTAATTGTTTCACTATGCATTTTTGATGTATCCTATTATGTCACCATACATCGATTGTCATCCCATTAGTCCCCTCACAAGATGGCTTCACATACAGTGAGGAAAATAAGTATTTGAACACCCTGCTATTTTGTAAGTTCTCCCACTTAGAAATCATGGAGGGGTCTGAAATTGTCATCGTAGGTGCATGTCCACTGTGAGAGACACAATCTTTAAAAAAAAAATCCAGAAATCACAATATATGATTTTTTTTAACTATTTATTTGTATGATACAGCTGAAAATAAGTATTTGAACACCTGTCTATCAGCTAGAATTCGGACCCTCAAAGACCGGTTAGTCCGCCTTCAAAATGTCCACCTCCACTCCATTTATTACCCTAAATTAGATGCGCCTGTTTGAGGTCGTTAGCTGCATAAAGACACCTGTCCACCCCATACAATCAGTAAGAATCCAACTACTACCATGGCCAAGACCAAAGAGCTGTCCAAAGACACTAGAGACAAAATTGTTCACCTCCACAAGGCTGGAAAGGGCTACAGGGAAATTGCCAAGCAGCTCGGTGAAAAAAGGTCCACTGTTGGAGCAATCATTAGAAAATGGAAGAAGCTAAACATGACTGTCAATCTCCCTCGGACTGGGGCTCCATGCAAGATCTCACCTCGGGGGGTCTTAATGATCCTAAGAGAGGTGAGAAATCAGCCCAGAACTACACGGGAGGAGCTGGTCAATGACCTGAAAAGAGCTGGGACCACCGTTTCCAAGGTTACTGTTACTAATACACTAAGACGTCATGGTTTGAAATCATGCATGGCATGGAAGGTTCCCCTGCTTAAACCAGCACATGTCAAGGCCCGTCTTAAGTTTGCCAGCGACCATTTGGAGCTCAAACTCCGTGTTTCTCAGCGACAGCCCAGAAACCTGACTGATCTAGAGAAGATCTGTGTGGAGGAGTGGGCCAAAATCTCTTCTGCAGTGTGTGCAAACCTGGTGGAAAACTACAGGAAACGTTTGACCTCTGGAATCGCAAACAAAGGCTACTGTACCAAATATTAACATTGATTTTCTCAGGTGTTCAAATACTTATTTTCAGCTGTATCATACAAATAAATAGTTCAAAAAATCATACATTGTGATTTCTGGATTTTTTTTTTAGATTATGTCTCTCACAGTGGACATGCACCTACGATGACAATTTCAGACCCTCCATGATTTCTAAGTGGGAAAACTTGCAAAATAACAGGGTGTTCAAATACTTATTTTCCTTACTGTAGCTGGCCGTCATTACCTCTACTGCATGTAGAGTTAGTCTGCAAAATCTGCATCCACCCGCATTTTTCAAATCAAATGTCTCTCTGAGTCTTTACCCACAGTCGTTACAGTTAAAGCTTATTTACATGTTTAGGGCGATTAAACAAATCTATCTAATCCATGGAGAACATTATTTAACATTCAGTATTTGGACATCAGTGCCAAATCGTTTTACTAATTCATTGAAGTACATTATGCGTTATGCAACCCAATTTAATTTCAAATCCAATCTAATTCGGTATGTATTAAGATGTCAAATGGAATAAAATGCATCAAAACTAAACAGGGGAAGAAAATCACCACAAGCTGTTTTCCAAAGATTATATTATATATTGCAATAATAATGTATGCATTGCATGCGATATCATCATCATCGTTCAGTGTTTTATTTAGAACTGTTTTATGAGTTTTTAATTTTTTATTAAGTTTCCAAAGGGCACATACAGTATAAAAGAAGACGGCCATTAAGTAAATAATAAGCCCTCCTTTTAGCCCACCTGCAACATCTAAAAAAAAAAAAAGAATGCTAGACAACAGAAAAGTAATTAAAAATAAATAAATAAAATGAAATAAAACTGAATAAAATAAAGTAGAAGGTTTGCACACTTGAGGCTTACTCAATGTAGTCAGTCAAAATGAGTTACTGCAGCCATTGTATGTCATCTGGAAATATACTTTGAGATCTCAGACCATGCTACACTATAGAGGCCACTCTGAAGGGTCCGTGTACCATCTTCCCCAATATAGTCCAAGAAGGGGTCCCAGATTTTCAAAAAGCGAAAAGGCATGTCTCTGAGCCAGAAGCTAATAGCTTCTAATGGGAGAAGCTCCAACACACTTCAAGTCCATTGTGAAATCGTGGGAACAGAGTCTGAGATCCACAGGAGAACAATGCATCTCCTTGCATTAAAGAGAAGCACATCCAGCAGCCTCAATTTGCAGGTGCTAAGACCCATTGCTTTAGGATTTAACCCCAGAATACAGCCAACAGGAGGTAGAGATAGTTGTTTTGTTTTATGAGGCTTTAATAGCAATAGGGAAAATATTTTTTATTTCACCAAATAAAGGTTTATTTACACTCTTGTGGTATATTTAAACAAAATTACAAAATGAATAATTATCAGTTTACTGAATTAATATCTAATTTCTTCTGTGAGCTCCTTCTTGATCGGCAGCTTTGCATTTTTATGTGTAAATGATGGGTAACTTTCTGGGTTTGTAAATTTTTATATATATATATATATATATATATATATATATATATATATATATACAGGCAAAAAGTTTGGAACCACCTTCTCACTCAATGCATTTTCTTTATTTTCATGACTATTTACATTGTAGATTATCACTGAAGGCATCAAAACTATGAATGAACACATGTGGAATTATGTACTAAGTGTGAAATAACTGAAAACATGTTTTATATTCTACTTTCTTCATAGTAGCCACCCTTTGCTTTTTTGATAGTGCTGCAAGCCCTTGGTGTTCTCTCAATGAGCTTCATGAGGTAGTCTTGTGCCTTGTCAGGGTTAATTAGTGGAATGTCTTGCCTTATTAATGGGGTTGGGACCATCAGTGTTGTTGGGCAGAAGTCAGGTAGATACACAGCCAACAGCCCTATTGGACAACTGTTAGAATTCATATTATGGCAAGAACCAATCAGCTAAGTAAAGAGAAAAAAGTAGCCATCATTACTTTAAGAAATGACAGTCAGTCAGTCTGGATAATTGCGAAAACTTTGAATGTGTCCCCAAGTGCTAAGCATCTCTGGGAACTCCTTCAAGACTGTTGGGAAACCATTTGAGGTGACTACCTCTCGAAGCTCATCAAGAGTTTGCCAAGAGTGTGCAAAGCAGTAATCAGAGCAAATGGTGGCTACTTTGAAGAAACTAGAATATAAGACATGTTTTGGCCTGTAATATATATATTTGAGTTATACCCAAAAATCGTATCTTTGCAGGATAAATGAATTATTGGACAAAAACATAAATTCTTAAAATGATACGATGATACATATGCTATTTTAAAAACACACACACGTACACACAAGGCTGACTGCTTTAATGAATCCTGTCATAACAATGGAGGGGACATGGCTAAACCCCTGATATGCGGCTTCTAATTTTCTCTCCTTCCATGGTACAGAGCAGAAGGGAAAGGGGAGCCTTGTACCACTCCAATGAATGGTAATTCATTTTTAATTGAAGACATTAATTAAATCCATTGTTACTGAGCTATTTCTTTCTATATATATATATATATATATATATATATATATATATATATATATATATATATATATATATATATATATATACATACACACACACACACACACACACACACACACGTTGAGAGCTTTCTGTGCTTCATGTTCGGAGACTTTATTCTAATTGGTGATCATATGTACTGCATGTATGAACCCATGCTAAAGTTGAAGAGGAATAAAAAATAATCTTTTTGATATTGATCTTAATGCCTTAATTAAAAAAAGGGAAAAATTCAACCTTTAACGACACCAGTTTTCTTTGTGAATGAATAATAATAAATACATTTTCTTCTTAAAATGTTAAATTCCCATAGAGGCAGACTGCTTTTTATTTTTGAAGACCAATTATTTTGGAGATCCTGGATAGTATGCATCCTCATAAAGTTCTCATCATCACATACCTTTCACCATACCTAGAGATTGGCACGAGGTACTTTCCATAAAATCATCTCTCTAGCATCTCTTTATCAGGATGCATAGTATCCGGGGGCCTCACGTATAAACGTTGCATACGGATGAATAGCTTGGTTACGCTGGTTGTCATGGACACTTGGTGATGTATAAAACATTAACTTGACGTGAGAATGTGCAGGCCGTCCGCAAAGTATTTTCCGTGCCGAAAATCACCAAACATTAAAAAATAACGTTTCCACTTCACTTACTGGCATATGTCTGTAACGTTGTCTATGGGAAAACATAGTTATATCCGCTGATATTCCATAAAGGTTTGATCATTTATGTGGATACTGTTACACATCTTTCACACACTAATATTAAATAAATTTGCAGGCTACTTAACCTCTGTTATACATGAGGATGGGAAATGAATGAAAAATCCATTTACAAAATATTTTCAGTCATCCTCTGTATTTCACATGGATGAAAAATCTTACTGTGCAAAAAAAATATGGAAAAATGCAATAGCGTCTATGACTCTGTAGTTGCGGAGGCTCAGACATCCATGGTGTAAAGGAGGCGGGACGCACGGATCCATCTCCCCAGGAACAAACCCTGATTGATCCCGTGGATGATTTGTAGGCTATGTAAGTGAACAAGGTGTACCCGATGTACCCCCAAGCACTGGGCTGTGTTGGCTGTCTTGATTCTGTGCACATCTGTTACTGTAGTTCTATTCAATATTTCATTATTTCATCCATGTGTGGTGCAGTGGATCCGTGCGCACTCTCACTTGCCGTAGAGACGCTGGCCTCACCAACCTCTCCTCCTCTGAGGGTCGGATCTCCCTCTCGCTGGACTCAGTTTCACTGAGCGTACTAAAACTTAGAAAATAAATAGCATTACATCAGTGAGATTAAACTGCTTATTGTGCGTAATTTGGACTGTCACTGAGCTGCATCTTTTTCTGTATCTGCTGTGGCGCTGCCACTATTTGTTTGATTTCCACTTCATTAGACTTTTATTTTTATTTCTGCCATGGTTCAGTGCGTTCACTGCCTGGTCACCATTTGCTACGCTGGGCATTTTCTTTTATTGCTTATCCAAGATGACAAACCACCAAAACGGGAAAAAAAAAAATTGCCTCCACCTCGGCGATTAGCACCTCCAACGTCACAATAAGTGTTTTTTCCCGTCTGCAGGCGAGGTTGAGGGCTAGTTCATGTGCGCTCAATTTTACGTTGATTCTGATGTAGAAAGGAAAGGTTCGCAGGTCCTGGCATATGCCCGGTTTTATATATGTGAATATTTCTGTGTGTAGGTACTTTTCAAGTTTTGTCCGTACGCCATCTTCTGGTATGAAAGCTGTGCAATCTTTTATACATGAGGGCCCAGGATACTATGCATCCTGATAAAGTTCCCTTGGCCTTTGGAATTAAAATAGCCCCACATCTTCACATACCCTTCACCACACCTAGAGATTGGCATGGTTTTATTTCAGTTAGCCTAATAGCTGGTTTGATTTGTATTGAGAGATGATTTTATGGAAACTACCCCATGCCAATCTCTAGGGAAGTCAGGATGCATAGTATTCTGGATCCATGAAATAACTGGCCTTTAAAAATAGAAATCTGCCTTCCTCTATGGAAATTTAACATAGGGGTGTCTATACTTATGCTCCTGTATTTTAAGGAAGAAGATTTATTTATTTACAATACATTATTCATTCAAGAAAACTGGTGTCCTGAAAGTGTAACTCTCACCAAAATGCAAGCTAGGGTCTTTTAGTGAATGGACTTGTGTCAAACCTTTGTTTAAAAGCATAATTAGGACGGAAGCACCACTTTTAAGATTTGCTGTTTTCTAGTTTTTCGGTCAAATGGCTTTTGAATGGGAGTGCTAGGGGCACTTCTATGATAGCATCAAAACCACTGTTTTTAAAACAGTGAGAAGTAGTCTCTGCTCCTCTCTGTGTTCATTCTCAATTTTTCTCTGAATTTTCCTCTAATTCCCTACCTACAACTGTCACTCTCGTAAACACATTAAAAAAGTTGACCTGTGCAAGAGGAAATGGGGAGTAAAGGAGGGTAGCAGCTTCTCTACGCTAACCCTCGTCCTTAGGGCTGATGAGGACTTGGAACTGTGTGTGTGTGTGTGTGTGTGTGTGTGTGTGTGTGTGTGTGTGTGTGTGTGTGTGTGTGTGTGAGAGTGGGTGACTCTGGGAGAGATTTAGATGACGTATGAGTGACCTTGCCTAAAGAGCAACGTGTCCCTCTAGTGCAGCTTGATTGAGAGTTTGCGTTGGGTCCTGCTGTGTTTGTCTGTGTGTGTGTTTTCCCTCTGTTTTTTGCACTTAAGAGATGCACATATTCTCGCATCTGTGAGCATTCTTTATAGATATAGTTTGAGTGAAAGCAAATTTATCCACCAGGGAGAGAAAAAAGACAAACATGCATTGACTTTCTAAAAATACTCACTTCCTCTCCAAATGCTTTTCCGAAACAGTAGGGGAGTTCAAGGAGACATGAGATGAAAACATTGGCTGATATCCAGCGTAAGTGGGCTATCTGTGTGGCAGTGTGTGATTTTACTTGTGTGCTTGCTGCATGTGTATGGCACATGTTCACGCCTGTGTGCGTGTCTGCCTGCCTGCCTGCCTGCCTGCCTGCGTGTGTGTGTGTGTGTGTGTGTGTGTGTGTGTGTGTGTGTGTGTGCAGTGCGTATGATCTCTTCATATGATGTCCTTAACAACTGATATGAGACACCTCTCCTCCCCACTGAGTTTGCAGATGCCAGCTGGAGGAACAAGGCTTTATTGCTTCATCGAAATGTCAGTGCACAGTGTGAGTGGTACACCCAAAGATGGTGGAGGGGAACTTAATAATATATTGATTCATTGTCATTCTCAGGTGGACCACATTTTCACATCCAGCTCATCACAAACCAAAACCTTGCATTTTTTTTGTAAGGGTTTATGAGGTCTATGTTTTATACTGTCGCAGAGTCCCTATGTTTGTGTTGTGTTGTGTTGTGTTTGTGTGTGTGTGTGTGTGTGTGTGTGTGTGTGTGTGTGTGTTTGAGAATGCGTCCGTACATGACACCACTTTCTGTTTTGTTTCTGTATTCTTCATCACTCTTTATCTAACAACTATCTATCTTTTAGTTAGCGTAACATCGGCCTTGTTGCCAAAAGGTGGGCCAGCTGTTACAGCTGTTATATATTTTAACGGTTATTTTAACTTTTGAAGGTCTTTTACATGCTGTCTCAGCTAGTGGTTAGCCGAATTAGCTGTTAGCTAAACTAACGTTAGCTTTCCGGTGGAGGCGAACAGACTTTCTTTAACTGTCTATGGGAACAGATCGTGCAGTGTTGTAAATACGCGTTCATCATGATATCATCTGCGTATGCGCGAACATATTGCACATGCGCAGAACGGATCGTGCAGGCAGGACGGATCGTGTTCCAACATTAGACACCAAAGCACTTTTCCTCTTCTTTCCCCTTCTTCTTTCAGGTTGGGAGCGGAATTGTCCATTAACATTACCATTACCATCTTATGTCTCATTCCAAAGAGTTAATGAACCACTAAAACGATTTTGGAAACATTATTTTAAGGTACAAAACAATCAATCGATATTGAAATCAATCAATATCAATAAATAAGGTATCTGTTGAATAATTGTGTTGCAAAGTGGGATGTAATCAATGACAAAACAAAGCCATGTTTTCCCCCCTCTGGAATCGTGGGTTAAAAATCGTGATACGAACCAAACCAGTTTTTGGTGTTTTTGGTGTATTGTTACAGCCCTTAATGGACAGTAGGGATGAGCGTGTACAGCATTATCTGTATCTGTATCTGTTTACCACATGAATTATCTGTATCTGTATCTTTACTCAGACTGGGCGGGGCCTAACCCGGAAGTGGACCAAATTTAAACCGGAAGTGGGTCGGGTTGTCTTGAAACGAGCAGGGCTTTAACCGGTATGTTATTTTAAGCATGCAATTGATATGGGTTGATCAGAAATTGTTATATTTATTGCTGATTAGAAAACTATTTCCATGACAGCATCAGCATTGAGCTTGAGATCAGTGGTGTTGTCATGGTAACAAACAAACTATATACAGAACAGGTTTGCAACAATGAACACATGTGGTTGCAATTATGAAGTCAAATGTAATGAACAAGAGTTTTCATACTCAGTAATATATCTTTCTTTTTTTTAACTTTAAATTTTTATGATCAGTGTGGATTTTTTTATTTATTTTTTGGGTTCTTTTTTTATTTCCACCCCAGGTGTGTGAGTGTGAGTGTGAGTGTGAGTGTGAGTGTGAGTGTGAGTGTGTGTGTGTGAGAGAGAGAGAGAGAGAGGCTGTGTTCTACGGATCAAATAGATTGAAGGCAGAGGTTTAAAAGAAAATATCTACTGGTTAAGTAAGTACAAATCGAAGTAAAAAACCAACCTGATGCTGAAGAAACCCTAAACGTTAACAGAAAAGACCCGCGGACCTGAGTGACTGAGGGAGAGAGAGAGAGAGAGAGAGCTGTTCACTTCTCAGTGTTCTGCAATCGTCTACCCAATCAGGATTTGTATTCAATCCGAGCACAGATATTGACTCTTATTACTTGTATTTGGCAAAAGTGCTTTATCCGTACCGGATACTCGTTTCAGGCTCATCTCTACTGTACAGCATGTGCAAAGTGTTCACAAATTCAAGACTGTGTCTTATTCCGCATACTTCCGTCAGTACACTGCTAATGTGCACTAACCACTTACTGCCGTAGCGCCCACTTTCAATGGTTAGTATTGTCCCAAAAGGAACACTTATGTTAAAACACTTATCGGAAATGAGGAGCAGTCGTCTCGCCTCAGCTCGCCGCCTCTCAAAATCTGACGAAGATCTATTAAACTGACCTTTGTCAATCAAAAAAACAGATTCAGCAACTGTATGGCCTATTTCTTGCTTAAAATGTTTTAGAAACATGTTTCGGTTAACTATTTACGTAAAATACGAGATCATAATCCGAACTAGCCGCCATGATGCTCGGCTATGAAATTCGGGAGAAGCCAGATCCATGTGATGGTTTGTCCAATTAGCTGCCGGTGGACGTCCCTGGTCCCTCTCCTTTCCGACTTACAGTCAAGATGGCGCCCATTTAGGCTTCCATCCATGTAGGGTCCTTTTGCGTTCTACACTATATACCTAGAGCTAAGTGTTTGAAGCTTGCAAGTAGGGAGTTTGAGACATGTCATTCTGAACTTCTCTACAAATTGTTCACTGTCATCATATTTAATTTGTTTTCTCAACTCAAGCTTGATTAATGGTTTATGGTTATGTTTAGACAACTCAAAGCAATTAAAGGTTATGGAAAGATTGTTGGTTAAATATTGAACAAGACTAAAAGCCATGCTGCAGCCATGCTAACTGCTCTGTGAGGCTGTACTTTACACTAGCATGCTAATGGTCACAATGACAATGCTAACATGCTGATGTTGCTGATACTGGTGTAATGTTTTCCCTGTTCATCATATAATTATCAAAACACAAAATACACGTGGCTAATGGGAATGTTATTAGTTTTGCAAGCAGCTACAAGGTTCATTTATTTGTAATTTTACAACACAGGGTTGCACATGAAATGTAAGTTGTAGCTTCTTCATGCTACACACGGAACATATGGGTTATAAATTTAAATAGAATATAATAAATAAAATAGCAACATAAATAATCAACATACAGTTACTTATATACAAATCTGTAGATATACCTCCTTAATACCCAAAAGGTCATCATGTACCTTTCATGCATGAATTTAAACTGCAGTTTGATATCTTGTATTTGAGTCGGTCAGTATGGATACATTTCTGTAATCAAAACAAGTTTTTGAATTACTTTTAATGCTTTGCCACCTTGATAATGTTGACACTGTGTCAACTGCTTAAACACACACACACACACACACACACACACACACACACACACACACACACACACACACACACACACACACAAATCAGAACAACACTGTCTGCATCATCTTCTCCTTTTCATCTTTATTGCATCTTGTTTGCTAGTATGAATATGCTGATTAGGTTCTGACAACCTAATTTCCTTTTGATGTACTGTATGTATATCAGCACATTATATATTGTGCACAAAAGTTTGCTCTATGCATCCCTGTTATTCTACTCTCTCTCTCTCTCTCTTTCTTTTGTTTTGCTAGTTTGGTTTTGGTCTAGCATTCTTGCTTTCCATCTCCACTTCTTTTCTGCTTGCTCATAATAGTTTTTAAACCTTTACATTTACAGCACTAGGAATTACAACATTCTGGGTGATATCTGCAGGGAGACCTGTCAGGGGAGAGCTGTAGTAGTCTAGTAAGGAGATGGCAAGAGCGTGGACAAGGAACTGTGCTTTTGTGAGAAATGGATCAATACATGTTGTACAGAGTAAATTGACAGGATGGCACTTTGACTGTGATGTTGGTCTTATAAGGCAGCTGGCTGTCTGGAGCTGTGTTATAGGTGTTGGCAGTGAGTGAAGATGAGGATAGGCTTGATAATAAAGAGGTCTTACACAGGAAGTATGTGCCATGAAGGAACAACAGCAAGGTTTTCCAAAAGACTGAAGGGGAACCGGCTGCTATGTGTAGACCTCAGGCAGATAAAAAGAGATGTACACTTTAACCTGCATGTCAGAGCAGGTAAAAGAATGGAACGTTTTATTGTGATCACAATTGCAGCAGAGTATAAACCATAAGAGGGCAATGACAGATCTGAAATGTTTTTGCATAAAAATGGCAAAAAAGGAGACAAGGCTGAGCCAAAAGAGACTCCAATGGAGAAGTCCTTTGCTGTGGAGACACCCAGTCTGTGTTAGCTGCAATAGCTACAGCCCTCTCAACAGGAAGCAAACCGTAAGCATGAAGATCCTGAGACATCCTTGTTGCAGGAAATGGGAGCTTACCCTGTTAGTTAACAGTCTGCAGTGTGGGAAGAAGCCTGTGGAGGAGGATGAGGTAGCTCTGAGCTCCGCTCAGCAGAGTCCCTCTGTGACTTCCAGGAGTGCAGTCTTCATGGAATAAGCTACCCTGAAGCCAGACCGCCCGGAGCTCTAGAGAGCACAGGTCTTTATGCAAATAACATTGAGTCAGAGTCAAATAAAAGCAATACTACAATAGAAAAAAATCAATTCACATATGTATCGTGATTACTATTATAACGTTTTCTTTTTAAATCGATTCTTTTTACTAAAGTTGATATTTCTTCTTTTTTTCCCTATGATTCACTTAAATATTTTTCTGTTTATACTGTACCGCCGACGGTGACTACATCATATCCATTTCCAGCAAAATGGACTAAAAAGCAGAAAATGCAGAAAATACATGTTATGTAGTTATTTACAAATGAAATAAATGTCAGTCTGATTGTCTGACTGACAATGTATGCATTTTTTTAGAAAATCATTTGTATTTAGAAAGGAGGCCTCGGGGAAGACCCAGGACTAGAAGGAGGAATTGTATCTCCAACCTGGCCTGGGAACGCCTCGGGATCCTCCAGTCGGAGCTGGTTGTTGTAGCTCGAGAAAGGGAAGTTTGGGGTCCCCTGCTGGAGCTGCTGCCCCCACGACCCAATATCGGATAGGCAGATGAAGATGGATGGATGGATAGTATTTAGAAATGTCTCCTGATATATTGTGTCTAAAAGTGCATCTTTTGTTTTTGTTAAAAGAAAAGAAAATTGCAACATTTAATACTATCCAATCGCAATACTTCTAGAATTGCATTAACCGAAAATCAAATCGGCACTCATGTATCGTAAAAGAATCGAATCGGGATAGAAGCATATTGTCCTAGCCCTACTAAAAGCCGAAGATGGTGATTACAGTACATCCATCTTCTATCCTTGTGTTTTAACATACCTGTACTCCTCGAAGCTTTGAATTTAATACCACCACTCTGTCTTAGTCGATTAGGCAACTAATCTGCCGTAAGGGTATTAGTTGGTCTGTTAATCTTTTTTTTATTGGTCTTTTTTATAGGGAATGAGCTATTAGGCATTAGTGGAAAATGATAGTCACATTTGTACTGTCACAATTATATTCACTGGTCTTTAATAGCTAGTTTTTACAGTAATAAAGACAGTAATACTGGAGAAGTAATTTTGGATGTTGAATTAAATCAAGAAATCAATTAGTCAAAGTAATCCAATAAATATGCATCGTCTAAACGGACAGGTGTAGAAGTTAACCAGTTCACCACAGCAACTCTTTTTTTTTTTTTTTATTGTTCTGTGGACTACAAACTAATTTTTGCAGTGATGACTCATTATTTGAATATGGACATGGCATGTTTTTTTATGGCTGCTATAGAAGAATGATAAGGAGTTGGATTTGTGCTGTGCAGGCTGTTTGTGTGTGTGGTTGCGTATGTCTGTGATTGCATTTAAGTCAGGATGTGTACATTGACGTACATGCATGGATTTCTTCATGTGTATTGTGTAAGTGAGCGAGAGTCTATGCCTGCTTGCATGCCCACAAGTGTGTTAAAGACCTAATAATGAAGTATTCAGTTATTGGTCTGCTAGCTGAGGTCTGCCCTTATGACTGCCTCAGCTTGAGATAAGCCATTAATAGGCCTGTTACTGGAGGTCAGTGAGGTTCTCCACACACCATATTACATGCTAGAGGCTGCACATTTTCCGCAGCTTACAGAGGTCCACAGGTTAATAGCATGAAATAGAGAGTCAAATATAGAGGCAACTCACTGCTATACACACTAATGTGTTAACCCTTGCAGAGTGTGATAATGTGCCTAATGTAATGTACCAGTTATGGTCATTGTGTCAAGATAGAAGGTACTATCGGTAATGGGTTGGATCAGTAAGAACAATGTCGCTTCTAGTTTGATGATAATAAATTGTTACTGATATTTGTCAGGGTGGGAAATTACCTTTTTTGCCCACCTGCCACAGTGGCTGGTTTTACCAGCCACTTATATTTTTTACCAGCCACTTTTTCCGGAATTAAAATTGATAAAAAAGTGCACTAGCATATTTTCAATTTCTTCAGTACATTATTTTGTATTATCAATACATATTTTATTAATATAAGCAAATAAAAATGTATGGGGAAAAAAATAAAAGCCTTTGTTGCCACACTCTGCTCTTGGGGTCCCATCTTTGCCAGCTGTTTGGCAGTGCACTTGATATGAGAATTGGATGACTCTTGGTCTTTTATTGCCTCTAATTTAAGGTTAGTTCTTAGTTTTTAGTTGTTCCTCTAACAAACAATTTTGCATTTTCTGAAGACAAGTAGGTTCGACAGTAAGTGCATGGACTGGTCGTCTGTAAGGTAGGCTATAGGGTTATGCCAATGGACGATATCGTATCATCACCACCATCGTGATGCCACGCCCCCACCCTGTCAGACACACCCTTATTCTAGTGGCAGGAAATTGACGGCTGTGTCAGTCTTAAACTAGCACTTGCGTTGGGCTTTGTGCTGTGCTTCGCCTTAAGTGGAAGCTACTTTCTCCCCTTACGTGCAACCTATTTGTAGTGATAGTCTCTCTCTCCCTGTCAGTACAGTAGCTCGCTCTACCTGGCCTAATAACGTATCAGCATGCAGTAAGGTCATGCTCTGCGCCTCGTCTTGGACACAGCGGTCTCGAGCTAGAGAGAAAAGGCGGGTAACGTGGAACACTATCACGCTTTCCTTTATCCCCTCAGTGGACTAACTTTGTGGATACTACTGTGTGCGTGCATCAATAAGTAAGTCTGATGACGATGTTATGTAGGATTTATGAATGTTAGCAACAGTAGGCTAATTCACAACAGAGTTATGTTTCTGTTTATTAACCCGGCCCACCTGCTTCTCGTCATAGTTGTTAGATCTATCTATCATAAAATCAATAATATAATAAAACTAGAGGGAGGCAGGGCATACAGCCCGATCCGGTTGGGGAGAGTTCTAGCCTGACCACGCTCCTCTCTTTACCCTGTCTCTCCTAGTAATGCTGTAATAGTTTTAGACAGCTGGGGGACTTCCTTTGACACACTGGGCTCCTCTCTCCTTTATCTTTCTATCTTTCCATATGTGTGCATCCATGTCCCAGAAATGCTTGTTACTAACCTAGCTCTGGGGAGTCATTCCCCGGAGTCCTTATGTTCTTTTCCCCCCAGCATGTTTCCTTGGATCAGGGAGGGTCCAAAATCATGGTAGCAGCTGTCGCCATGGTCCCGCTACATGTCCTGCAATGCCATGTTCATCCTGCTACGCTCTGCTGTGCCCTGCTACGTCCTGCTGTGCCTTGTAATGTCACACAATGCCCTGCTATGCCAAGAACTACTACAAACTATTATTTTACTGTTATTGTATGAAGGTAAATATGGTGCAAATGTGAGAGAGCGTGGATGCGATGTGAGCACTTGTAGAATATGATTTGAGAGCTTGTACAACTACAATTTAACTCGTAGATGCGATGTGAGCGCTTGTAGAATATGATTTGAGAGCTTGTAGAAAATAATCTGTATTCGTATTTATTTTTATTCCCACTTCAGTCACTTTTCCAGTACAACCACAACTCAGTGATTACAACCTCTCGAATCTGTCGCTGCAGCGTGCTCTCTCGCATCACACAGCGGCGAGTCTGCCCTCTCGACTTTTGCAACACTTCTTGCGATACATTTGGTGCAAAACTAATTTGTACCTGTGGACTTAGTCTGTGGAGTCAACAGGACGGCCGGGGACAGGCAGGCGGACCGCCATCAGTGGTATATAATGCCTGCCTTTTAAATTAAATTAAATTGTATTTATTTATTGCGGGCTGGTTGGTTAGTTTGCTAACGCTAGCTTTCTATTCCACCAACACTGGTGGTGGGCTCCAGGGGGGTTGTGCCGCTGCTACCGGGTCTGGAGCTCTCCGTGTCCTGCTGACAATCAGGTCGAGGTCGGCAGCGGAGCTTTCTAGCGATGTTTCCACGCTGGCCGAGCCCCACTGACGGTGGTCCGTCCGTTCACTCAACTTTTTATTTATTTATTTACATTGTAACAAACTTGCAAATAAAAGTAATTAAAACAGCATTTAAAAAAACATCGACAAAAAAGTGTCACAAACCTTCCAAATTTGGAGTGCCATATTTAAGTGTGGTTTCATTTTTATTTTTATTTTGACCCTTTTGTGTTTTTATCAAAAAGGGTCAGAATCACTGTTTACTGCATGCTCACTTATAAGCAATTCATACCAACAGTCCTTGCAACAACTAAGCCAAATTATTTATTGATTTTAGGTCTATTGCCACTTTTAAAACTCATGGGCAACAACCATTTCACCGCTGTGGAAACATTTCTCCTGGGAGAGCAGCACTCAGACCTTCGTAGCAGAGGCTTAGCCCCTTAAATCTATATCTTAGATGACGCCCCTGGTTGAAATTATTACCTGTCTAAAGCAACAGCATGCTGCCAGTTGGTCCCCTGTATCAAATTGAGTGTGTGGGTTTGTGTGTGTGTGTCAGGTAGCCTTACTGTATCCCCTCACAGTGTTTCACCAGCAAAAGCAAGTGGGATAGCTCACTTGTGTCTGTTTTTAATTAACTTCAAGGTTGAACGTGTGAAATTTAATATGGGAAATTAAAAGATGTTAATTTCCTGCTTTGGAGCCAGTGTGCTGGCATGAAAAAAATACATTAAATCACAGTTCTGGTCTCAGAGCTTAACACTCCTGAGAATGAGACTCTTATTTTCTCATGAAACAGTGAGGGTGAGAGGTAAAAGAATGGAATATACAATCAGCAATTAGTACCACTTGTCTTGTGATTGGCTCTACTAGCAGCTTTCTCTTTTCATAAAACCATGAGTTGGACCGGTATAATAAAGTAGGTATGAAAGAAGAAAAGGAAGCAAATCAGGGGAATTAAAATTAACTGTTACAAAACAGCTCTGTCATATTTGTGGTCTTTTGTGACTGTGTGTTTGATTCTGTGCAATGTTTTACATGTTTGGCGCAAAATTAAATCTTCATGTGCACAGTTATGCATTCAGGAAATTACAAAATATGCAGTTCAGTAACACATTATCAAATCACATTTGTTCTTCTTATACCATATATGGAATTTCTGTGTGTTTGTGTCTGCGCAGTGGAAACGCTCGCACAAAATACATATGATAAATGTAATTTCTAATTTCTAAAGAGAGGCTAAAAACAGTGACAGTTCAATCAGTGAGACATGTTCTGCACTGTGACTTCTTACTGAATTGGCTATGCTTGAGAAATTACATAACTTCCACCTACAGAACATTGCTGTAGATATTGCATTATGTGTGAAATATTAAATAACGGGCAATAACATTTTCCATATTACACTACTATTAGGAACATTTCCATGGTTGACTTTACAGTGTTATCTGATAAGCCAGCAATAGCATTGTCCTAATTTCTCTAATTGGATGCCAGTAAAGTAACAATCAAGAGAAATGGTCTGTAATATACACTCACTAAGCCCAGTGCATATTATGGACTGTACTCCTCTGAGACTGTATTAGGGATCCATTATAAGCTGTCACTGTGGGAGTTAGCTTCAGATAGTAAAGAATGGTTTCTAATCAGCCAATAGTCATCTATAAAGGACTGGTCTGGCGTAGGATTACACAATCTGGTGTGATTACACTGCGAATCTCTGTCAAGGTAATCAACATACTTTATCAGCCCCAGGAAATGCAAACACCGGTAGATGGAGCATATATTGTGTCTTTTTGCTTCTGTGTATTTCAGCATGTACTCTACATGTGTTTTTCTAGTGTTCCATTCAATATAGGTGGTAGACCTTGTAGCCAGCGCACCTCACACCGATGACCATTTTGAGGTTGATCTGGATCCCATGACAGCCACACTGGAGCCGTTGACCTGGCACTGATGTTATGCTACATATGGCTACATGTGTTTGAGACTATATGAGCATGGCATGCGATTGATTGCTAAAGGAACAAAACGACACAATGAAATGAGACAAAGCGTCAACGGTAGGCCCTGGTATGTTACGTCAGTTACTGCTATTCCACGGGATGTAAGCTCTGTGTTCATCCATCTCCTACATTATGATGACAGGATGTAGCTCATACACAGGAAAGCTATCTGCAAACTCTGTTACCAAATAGAGCAACCAAAGAGTGATAGTGACAGACAAAATGACAGATTATTCATGGAAGAATGATGTAGCACTGCAAAGATAAATAGATGTAAGCAAAGGCAAACAAATGTATCTAAGGTTGTATGATTTGTGTATGTGTGTGTGTGTGTGTGGGGGGGGGGCTGTTGGAACGAATTCTGAAAGTCAAATATAATTCAAATAGTAAAAAAATATGTACTATTCAAATGCTGAAATTACTTTTCAAATGTGATATTTTTTTTATTAAATAAAAAGGTTTGCTAACATTAGCTAATCTCTTCTCATGTCACAACTGATGAACAATAAGTTACAGGAGTGAGAAACACAAGACATTGTTAGCTAACGTTACGTACCGAGTAACGTTAGTACAGCGGGAGTGACAGGCTGTGGCTGGAAATTGGAAGAAGGAAGGGAAATAGTTTAATGACTTTAAAATCCATTGACCCAAAATGCTTATGTTCTCATTAGTTAGCTCGTTCTAGTTTCCTAACTGCGTCGTGAGTTATAGGAGCTTAATAGCTGGGAAAAAGTTTATGTTAGCTGCCCTACATCTGTCAGTTTTTTTCAACTTCATACAAAAGGTAAGAAAATTGGTGTATAGTAGATTATTTCTGTGTTGTAACAATAGTTCTTGGCATTACATCTTATATCATTGGAAAGCCTGATTATTTCCATTATAAATGGTGCCACATTTGTAAGGAAAATGCATTTGTGGTTTGAGCAGCAGAGCTGAGTATGTGGGTTGCACCCATGGAATATTTGCCAAATCAAACAGCTTTTCTTTGTTTACTACTGTTTGGTGTTTGGTAGATTAGATGATTGAAGTCTGAAATAACAAGACATATTGGCAATTTCACAATTTATTCATTTAACAAACCAAAGCCTCAGTAGTGTGTGGAAGAACCATACACAGCCATAACAGCCTGGCACCACCTCCTCATGCCGTTCACCAGCCAGGTCATACACTGCTGCGAGATGGCATCCCATTCTTCAACCAGCATTTGTCGCAAGTCAGCCAACGCATTTGTGTTGGTCAGGCTGCTGATCCCACAAATGTTCAATGGGGTTGAGGTCAGGACTGCAGCAGGCCATTCCATCCTCTCCACTCCCACATTCTGGAGGTAGTCTCTGATAAACCTTGCTCTGTGGGGACGAGTGTTGTCATCTTGGAAAGTAGAATTTGTTCCCAGACTGGATATATGGGATTGCCACTTGTTGCAGAATTTCATCTTGATAAACCAATATGTCCTGTTACTTCAGACTTCAATCACCCAATCCACCAAACAACACCAAACAAGAGTCAACAAAGAAAAGTTGTTTGGCATTACAGAGAAGATTAATTAGAAGAAGATTGGAATTTAATTAAGATTAATTAGAAGATTCATTGTCAAGAATCATTGTTACAACAAAGAAATAGTCTACCAAAGTGACATGACAATCTGCAAGAAACAGGTTGCTTTTAAATAAAATGTGATTTCAATCACTAAAGTGTGTGTGTGTGTGTGTGTGTGTGTGTGTGTGTGTGTGTGTGTGTGTGTGTGTGTGTGTGTGTCTGTGTGTGTGTGTGTGTGTTCCCCAATGGGGAGTTTGCCCTGCTTTTGTCCCCACTGGTGGAGGCCCTTCCCTGGGGAGTGTTGTATATACAGTGTTGGTCCGTGTTGATGGATGATTTCAAGAAAAGGGAAGAAAGGACCACAAGTGAAGAGAGTAGAAACACACACAGTTGGTCATTTAGTGTACATTAGAGCTATACTGATAAATCGGCTGGGCTGATATATTGACCAATATCAGCTTATTGCAGATAAGTAACAAGACCTTGCAATAAAGAAATGCCAAACTAGGTTTGAAGTCCTGTAGAAACTGTCATGTTTGCATACTTTCAGAGAGCACTGAAAAGTTGATTTTACCTTGTAAAATGACCAGCTTAGAATCTTGGTCACAATTTTTTTTTTAAATCTGGGGGGGATGTGTTTTTAATTTAAAAAGAAAAACTTTTCGCCCATATCTCATTATCAGATTTCTTAAACACCCAAATCATAATAGGGATATCAACCTCAAAAAGCAGTATTGGGCAGGCTGTATTCTATTGCTGTTCATGGCAGACATGCTTTTTATTTCAACCATGTACCTGTATAGTATGTAATATGTACTGTAAATATAAACATCTCTACATGAATCCCAGTGTGAAAATGTGTGTGTTCATATTACTTGCTCTTTGTTGTGCATTTACAGTGAATTGTGCCTGAATATGTATGTAATATGCCTGTATTCCTTAAAACAGCCGAAAAACCAATATAACTACTTTTGCTCTTGTACTTCTGTGCCAAAACCCATCCCGGTACACTGCTGTTGTGCATAAACTCTAATTCTTTTTCATTTATGTATTTTCATTTTTGATTGGACTGGAGTCTA
This sequence comes from Percina caprodes, assembly GCA_013375575.1. Classification (NCBI taxonomy): domain Eukaryota; kingdom Metazoa; phylum Chordata; class Actinopteri; order Perciformes; family Percidae; genus Percina; species Percina caprodes. Next base: position 954,716 of record JABXJD010000087.1, read on the forward strand.
ACACACACACCCACAGGGCCTGCTTCCTCTGTGTTATGTTGAGCTTCCCTAGGCCCTACTTACCATATTCACCCTGTATACCTAGGAAGTTTGTTTACATCAAACTCTCATTTACACCAGCGACTGGAAGGTGTAGTGGCTGGGGAGCAGATGTGTGCTGAATGAGGCTATCTATCTATCTAAATGATTTAGCAGACAAGGTGTAAGCCATGATCGATCATTGATTGTTATACACTCTCTTGCTGAAATGAAAAGGACAAGTTCAATTGGGTTTTGTCTCAAGTGGTATTCCAAGGTTGAGGCTTGTTTTTTTTTTTGGCCTTCAACAGGTGCCCCATCCATGTATTCACCTGCCATGCCCCTGTTTAGATTCAGGGTCCAACCCTTGACAAGTAGACTGGGGTTGTTGCAATTGCTAGAGAGTTTGAAATTAATTCTAGAGTATTTGTTTGGTTTTTACTGAAAACAGGGTTTGAAATTGAGTATTGGGAAAGCATTTTTGGAATAGTTTGAGATTAATTAGCATAACACATTCATCTTATTAGATACATTTTCAAATGGTTGGGATTAGTACTGTAACTAACAAAATCTTCATTGTTAAGTAAAATGCCCATAACGAGTGTCATGTCATAAGATGTCAATGTTTTTTTCCAAAACACAAATATATCTCATTATTATTAATAATAATAATAATAATAATAATAATAATATAAAACATAGAAAAGCAGAGACTTTTTCTGTTTTTCTGCCTGTTTTGCTCAATTAAAGAACTGTAACGATTAATCCATTATCTAAATGGTTGCTGATTTATTTTCGTTGAGTCAAAAAATAGATTAATCAACTAATTGTTTGCGCTGTATTTGGAATACCTATGTTATGCTATATCATACGCATCAGTTACCAGAGTTTTTCCACATCACTGAATGGCAAAAGGTGTAGCTTAATTTGATGATGAGTTGGAGGTTCCATCTATCCAGTTCACTGTATCACCATCCTTTGCATCTTTTTTTTTTTTAACCTTTACTCCCTTGCAATAAGCTGATCGATTGAGAGAAACACTGAACAATGTCCATATATTGATGACGATGAGTTTGCACAGTAACAAACCTTGGTGACTGAGGCTGCACTTCCTTTAGCTGTTTTACTGCCAGTATAAGTTCCAAAGCAGTCCTCCAGTTGCTGCTGAAAGACTTTTAGTTTAAAGCAGCAGCAATAAGTGTTTGGTTGGCATTAGATAACAGTGGCAGATATAATTAAAGCAAATGCACAAGTCACATTCCATGATAGTTTATAGGGATTGGTGGAGAAACACTGGACTTGGTGAAATATTTGAATGTGATTTTAATTTGCTCTCTGTGCTGTTTTACACCTTTTGTCCTCACGGTTGAGGACACTCAAATGTTTACTGTTCACAGCTTGAATTAACCATACACTGACTGACTCTGCTAGACATTTCACAATTTCTTTGTTCTTCCTTTTAATACCGCAGAGGAATGCTCATAGTAATGCCTGCCAACTTCATCCTAATAAACCTGCACATGAAAGGCATTCAAAACAGAATGACTAGATTTGACCTCTTTGTGACTTGTTGTAGAGTTGATATGTTGATAATTAAGTAGACTCGGTTCTATCCAGGTGGTCATTAGTGAGGTTCTCTGTTGCTTCAACATCCTGTTAAATATGTTATTGTGCTATTTTATTTCTTCCTTGGTGGATAGCTGTGTCTTTTGTTAATCAATTCATCTACCAGTCAGTACAAAACATTATAGGCCCTTTGGGAGCCTGTTAATTAGGAAATAAACATTCAGTATTCAATATCTATTTTGGGTTCAGCAGCATTTGACTTTTACTAACAGGGCAGCCATTCAATAATGTAATACAAGCTGTTCTAATGAAAGTTATACAGAGAGTGTTTGGTGGTAACGGGTGCAAAAGGGAGAGGCAGAAAGAGGCTGAATATAGTGAAAGTGCATTAGAAAGCTGTTCAAAGAGGTCTGGTCTTTTTTTTTTCTTTTTTTGAGAGGAACTAAGCAAGAAGGGAGAGAAGGCATGTGTTTGTGTTTATATTTTAGTGAATGCAAAAGCAAGCCTGAATGGATTTTTGTATGTGAAGGTATGGATTTTTGAATGTTAAGGTTGTTAATGTTTTTGTGTGTTTTGGGGAGGTGATCTTTAAAAATATGTAGCGGTAGGGAAGGTTAGAGAAAGAAGAGGTAAGAAAAGTAGAAAAGAGAGTCATGCAGTAAGAATAAAGAAAGGCTTGTCAAGTCAATATCCAGTCTCCCCTATGGCTAAAGTACTTCTCTAAGCCTCTCACCCTGGTTTGGCCTCTCTCCTGCTTTCTTTGTTTATCTTTCTCTGCCTCTTCTTCCTCTTTCCCATTCACAGTATAGTGTATAAAAATATACGTTTGTTTTTGCCCCCATTTTTCATGAGCTGAACTCACTTTTTACACTTTTTATATACACAAAAGGCTTAACTCTTTAATATTATTCGATATTTTCACTGTACAGGGCAGATGGCAGACAGTGTGTATGGCATTGTGTGTGTGAGCGGTTTGCTGATGTCAACTTTGTGGATCTAGTGGACCATGGTGGCGGTGGGGTTATGGTATGGGCAGGCATATGTCATGATAACAAACACAGGCGCATTTTAAATACAGAGATACCGTGACGAGATCAACAACCATAATCTCATGTTCTGTACACAATTCCTGGAAGTTGAAAACATCCCATTTGTTGCATGGCCAGCATACTCACTGGACATGTCAACCATTGAGCATGTTTGGGATTCTCTGGATCGGCGTATATGACCACGTGTTCTTGGTCCTGCCAATATCAAGCAACTTTGCACAGCCATTGAAGAGGAGTGGACCAACCATCCACAGGCCACAATCAACAACCTGATCAACTCCATTTGAAGTAGATGTGTTGCACTGCTTATGATAAATGATGGTGTGTGTACACATATGTATTGCAAACAGACCTAAGTATTACACCAAGTGGTGTCCCGTTTCATAGGGGTATGTTTTCACCCCTAGCCCTTACCCCTTGGTTTTGAGGGCCAAGGGGTAGGGGTAAGGGCCAAGGGGAAGGGGTAAGGGGAAGAAATGGGATTCAGCCTGACTCTTGGATGATAATTGATGATAATAACTTCTAAAAGTCTCATAGATCTGGTATCATCCTCATTGTCTAAAGGCCATTTATACGGTTTAATGTCTGACAAATGTTCTCTGGCTGGTCTGAAAGTGGTTAAAGCTCCTTTTAGATGAGGGGATCATTTGCCCAATTTTTGACACATTCTAAAACCAACAATCCAACAGTTACATCCACTTTTACGGTGACAGATGCACATAGGTGTGAAAAATGAGCAGAGCTCCAAGCTCTTTGTAAGTCTACTTCTGTCACTGTTTGTATTTACGGCTGGACTGCACCGGCCACTAATGTCTTGGCAGTGACGTCAAGCGGTGTGCACTCTGAGATTAGATGGGCAGATTCCAAAGAAAAGTGGCTTCACGTTTTGAACAACAGCAAAGACAGAAATGCAGGTGCAAATGCTCAATACACACCAGGAAATGAAGCAACATGGATGTTACCTGTTAACAAATTATTTTATTTCCACAGTCAGCGAATTGATCTCTTAATGTCTATTTATGCTTTGTAATTTCCTGAAGATGACAACCATACTGTAGTTTAAAATGCAGTATGTACAACTTTGGATGAGGCTGACAATGCATTGTCTGAACTCGACCTGAGAGTATATTTGGGCCTTCAGCTTCAGTTACATATACCAACAGAAAGCACACAGATAATAGAACGGTGATGCACCGAGACAAGTTGTCACTTCAACTGTTCTGTTCGTTTACTCCTTTCTCTGCCTCTCAATCTGTCTCATATTTAGATTTATACACACACACACACACACACACATGTACTGTAATCTGCAGAGGAGTTTAGAAAAGGTCAGTCTGCACTCCTGTGAGAGGCATTGGCTGGCATGCGTAAACAAAATGTCTGAACCTTGTCAGATGCAGGAAACTCTGACTTTTTTCTCTCCCTGTGGAACAATAATGTCCCGCTTTACCCTTGCAGAAACAGAGGAAGCAGAATATTTTGCTTTAAATTCTTAAAATCCAACCACAAGTAATAATAAAATTACTTTTAATTTTAATATATATATATATATATATATATATATATATATATATTAAGAAGCTATATCAACAACAAAAATGGAGGACAGGGAGTTGCAAGGGCAAACAGAATCATTGTGCTCTTCCTCACTTTAAGTCGTCCATTATATTTGCCATCATTGACTTAAGTTCTGTTTATAATTGATTTCTTACTTTGTATGATTTAAATACTCACCACTGCATCCTATATGTTAAGGTTTATTGATTGTACATCACATTTTTGCTCTTCTGGTACACTGGTCTGCACTCTTCCTTAGATCCTTTTTTTATTTTTCTTCTTGTGTCATTGTTTCAGTGTCATTATGATTTATAACGTTTCTGTACATGAGCATTTACACTTAATCAACCTATCCTATATGAATACATTTTCATCTCTCATGGGGTGTGTGTAATATGCAATACCCCTGTGTGATATCATGAGTTGCCTTTGCGATGATGAATGAAAACGGCTACTGTTGTGTTTTTTAGGGGAAAATATGTCTTTTAAAATGGGACTCAGGTAGTTTTCAACACAATCAGTATAGCTTTGTTAAATTCTCACCATAGACCAAAAAAAAGAGGGGAAGAAAACAACATTAAAAGAAAAATATTGTCATGTGATCAGAAAAACATCTCTATTATGCAATAAAACACCATTGCACTGGGGAAAAGTTGACTATACTCTGTTAGAGGGAGCAAGAGGTTCTCTCTGCCCTCAGGAGAAAATTACACAACTCCTTTGTTCTGACTTGATTAAATATATTTCTTCCAGCAGCAGCCAGTTCTTGCTTGCTTGTTTAATGTCTTCAGCACAGTCTTAAATACACACACACTGCTCTGCCGGAAGAGCTGAACAGTTAAAGTAAAACTCAAGGCTTAACCACCGATCCAGCTTGCTGAACTTTCTGCTCTATCGACACTTCTGCTGAGATTAAATAAAGCTTGGCTCCTTCCTCTACCTCTCACTCCATCACTACTTTCTCCTTCCTCTCTTTTTTTCCCATTCCCTCTTCTCTACCCTGGTACCTATTTTCCATTTTACTGCTTGTGTGCCCTTTCATATGCATTCAGGATTATCATCAAACTGTGATTCTGTTTGTGTGTATGCATGAGTGTGTGTGTGTGTGTGTGTGTGTGTGTGTGTGTGTGTGTGTGTGTGTGTGTGTGTGTGTGTGTGTGTGTGTGTACTTGTTCATGTGCCTGCATGTGTGGGAAAGCCTACTGAGATTACCATTTATCTCTCTACTGATCACATCCGTGCCGAGGAATTCAATAAAGGCATAAGATAGGTGGTACAAAAAAATTATGCCAGCGGTCATTACATGAGTTCTCTTACTTTTCACTTTATTGTGACTCCTTTCTTCATCACAAACATCTCCTCATTCTGAGCAGCTGGGGTTTCTCACAAGAGGATGATTTGCTGTGTTACAAAGGATTGCTGACTTCTCATCTTGGTTTTTAGTTGGCTTCTTAAAAAAAAAACAGGGTACTCTGCTAGATTGACATATATGTGTGCCTGAGATGTCTGAAAATTTGTCACACAAGGCATTTATTAGATGAGATGCTTAGGAAATTAAATAATTACACCAGGAGGCAATGGCAGTGCAAAACAAAAGTGTATAGGCAATAAAAATGTTTTACATAAATCAGGTCAAGCACTTTTGGTGTTAATGAAATACACACGGCTCGGTAACATTTTTCTATACTGCAACCCATGCACTACCTACAGACACAATAACTGCATGCAGAAATTGTAAAATCAAAGCATATTTGTTCAAATTGGTTTACATGAATTAACTTCCATTTTACATAAACTGCTTCTATTTTTCATATCTTAAACAAATAAAATAACAAATAAATATCTTATTGTATACACACACACACACACACACACACACATATAAAATATAGTAAATCTTCTACTAACTAAATTGATCATCAGGATGGAGGGGGCTTACCGCCACAGCTAAACCATTGCATGGGGGAAAACGTATCTGCCAATTGTTGGAATTTAAAATGTAATATGTGTTTAAACATTGTGTGTGATTTGCATTATACATTTAAGCCAAAAGGCAAAAGCATTATTTCAACACAAATGAAGACATGTTGGTCATGCATTAAGTTTGTTATTCATGCATTAAGTTGTTTTGCAATACTTCTGTTCCATAATATAAGGTGTTCTGGTACATTGTGTTATAACCCAGCTCTACTAAATGTGTCAGAAGCAGGATAGATTCTGACTACTAATTGACTGAACCATGAGACCGGAGCATGATTTAGCTCCAACACAATACAATAACAATCTAATACAGTTTTTCTATTGTAACATCTACTGAGCTTTCAACAGGCCATTCAAATGCATTTTTAAACTGTAATGTCAAACTAAAAATGGGGTGCATATTCCTCCTCCACTGTACCAGAAATAAATCCCCTAGTGTGTGAGCCACAAGAGTGTACCTCTTATTAACTATTCTCTGGGTATGTGTTGCCTTTATTAGATAGAGTTGAGAGCTGACTAAAAAATAATGGGAAAGGATGACACAGGACCCCTGGACCTGAACTGTATTATATGGTTAGCATCTTAATCTTCTAGACTTCCCTGTGTTGCTACTTTTTTGCACACTTATTGTCAGTCCTGTTTAAAACACTGCTTTCCCTTCTCTCCATATGCAGTATGCTGAGAATGGCGTCCACGTCCAAGAGGTGCAGAGTTAACAAGTGAATATGTTCCCTTTAGCTTTGTAAAACACTCCTGCTTATCCTGCAGCTCTGTCCTTTAGAGTGCCCAGTGTTAAAGATGGTTGCCGGATATTAGACAAAGAGCAAACCAGAAACTGTCGCTTTATCACTGCTGAAAAACCACTTATGTCTATTTGCGCCTTAGTGCAGTCACTTTGCAGTGATTTACTGAAACTCCAAACTGCCTGAGATTGAAAACAAAATGCAATTTAAAAAGAAGGAAAGAAACCATCTGCTGGATAAAAAAACAAAGCCTCAATATGCAATTTTGGGAAAAGGGAACCTTATGAGGTGATCACATACAACGTCTATCAGCAACAAAGAACATTTCACTTGATTAGGTTTCAGTTTAGTGCTTTGGCTAGTGTGGTTGCCATGTTGTCAATTGACACATAGGTTCTTAAAACCTGTACAATCAGCTCAGGTCAAAGAGATGTCACCTCCACCTCTTCATTCATTCTTCTCCTCTTTTCAGAGCCCACTCCTCCTCCGTGATAAAGACCTCTGTCTGAGCCGGTTTATGGAAGGGTGAAAGTCTGTGGGCTCAGGGTAAGCACAGGCAGGATTTCCTGCTCTCTGTCTGTCAAGCTGCAGGGTTATGTAGGGTTATAGGAGTATTAGGGAGGGGAGAAAAGGATTTAGCAATGGCGGCTCCCGGCAGTTCTCATCATAGAATATTGAAGAGAATGAAGGGCGAAATCAACAGGCAAATAAACAAATGAAGGCAGAAGATCAAACCAAATGAGAGAAGGGTAGCTAGGTGAAGGAAGAAGACAAATCAACAACAAGTCTTCCAAATGAAACAACCAAATACATCAGGTTAAGGAGTGATTGGGGTCATTGTAAAAGACTGTTGTTGGAAACAGAAAGTGGTAGTCTCCTGTGTCAAAGTTCGACCCATCCAACCACCCCAACCTCTTGGGGTGGACTTTGTGGCTCTATAACAACATCACTTCTGAATGACATGATGCTGTTGTTTTCTTTTCTATCATATAAGATATATGATATAGCTAATGTTTGTTATAAGATGTTATTGCTGTACGTAAATAGTAATCTGGCACTATATAGTGGGGCTCAAAAGTTTGGGCGCCCCAGGTAGAAATTTGTATTTATGTGCATAAAGAAACCAAGAAAAGATGGAAAAAATCTCCAAAAGGCATCAAATGACAGATTAGACATTCGTAAAAAAAAAAATGGCATTTGCAAAAGTTTGGGCACCCTGCAGAGTTAATACCTTGTACTGCCCCCTTTGGCAAGTATCACAGCTTAGAAACGCTTCTTGTAGCCAGCCAAGAGTCTTTCAATTCTTGTTTGAGGTATCTTCGCCCATTCTTCCTTCCAAAAGTCTTCCAGTTCTTTGAGATTTCTGCGCTGTCTGTCACGCACTGCTCTTTTAAGGTCTATCCATAGATTTTCAATTATGTTGAGGTCAGGAGATTGTGAAGGCCATGGCAAAACCTTCAGTTTACGCCTCTTGATGTAATCCACCGTGGATTTTGAGTTGTGTTTAGGATTTGTAGAAGCCATTTTTTTCTTCTGATGAGGTTTTCTTCTGATGACTCTTCCATGAAGACTATATTTATATGAGTATCTCTTTATAGTTGAATGGTGTACAACAACTCCAGTGTCTGCCAGGTCTTTCTGGATGGATCGTGCAGTCAAAAGTGGGTTATGACTTGCTTTTCTCACAATCCTGCAAGCAGTTCTGTCTGATATTTTTGTTGGTCTTCCAGATCTTGCTTTAACTTCCACTGTTCCTGATGACTGCCATTTCTTAATTACGCTCCGAACAGAGGATATTGGCATCTATAAACGCTTTGCTATCTTCTTATAGCCTTCTCCTGCGTTGTGAGCATCAACTATTTTCAGTTTCAGTTTTCTAGACAACTGCTTAGAAGAACCCATGGTGCTGATTGTTGGGGCAAGGTCAGATGAATCTCGGCATTTAAAACCTTAAGATTGACATTGCCTGGTCTTTCCAGACGATGACTGAGAACAATCCATGACACTGTCAGGTCTCAGCTTTCCAAAGGGGGCGGTGCATGCTATAAACTCTGCAGGGTGCCCCAACTTTTTTGTTTTCTGTTATTTTGAAAGTGTAAATGATGGAAATAAAATCTAACTTTTTGTGACATATTATACGAATGTCTAATGTTTAATTTGATGCCTGTTGGAATTTTTTTAATCTTTTCTTGGCTTCTGTATGCACATTAATACAAATTTTTATCTGGGGTGCCCAAACATTTGAGCCTCACTGTATAGCATATGTTGCCTTTGCTGTGTTAAAACCATTATCAATGTCCACAAGTCGTGATAGCATCGCATTGTGAGTTACTCTGTGATTCACACCCCTAGTTTATCATCTCATCTCTCATTGTGCTGACCTCCAGCATGTGAAAAAGCGTGAAATTAAACAATTCCCCTGTGACGCAGACCACTAAAGGGCCTCTGCATCTGACTTTGGAAACCTCTGGTCGAGTGAACAGCATGCTTTCACTCCGGCCGGGATAGCTGTGTTTCTTCAAGCAGGCCTTTTGCAAAAGAGAGTAAAGAAGAGCAAGCCTTCCCACCCTCCCTGACAGCCTGAGCAGCCATGTGTAAAAAGAGCTGTGTTTGCTACAGACTTCCGCTGCTTCGTTTCAGTGCTGCATTGTAATCTTTGTGCTTGGCCTTGCTGTGACCTACAGTTCCACCCTGAGACCCTGGAAACCTTGTTTAAACTAATGTTACGCTGTAAGGCTCTTCAACCCTTCCATATAAAGGTAAATATGGTGCAAAAGGTGAGAGCGCGTAGATGCAATGTGAGCACTTGTAGAATATGATTTGAGAGCTTGTAAAAAAAATCTGTACTCGTAAATTTTTTTTTTTTCTCACTTCAGTCACTTTTCCAGAACAACCACAACTCAGTGATTACATCCTCTCAAATCTGTCGCTGCAATGTGCTCTCCCGCATCACACAGCGGCGAGTGTGCGCCCTCAACCTTTGCAACACTTCATGCAATACATTTGGTGCAAAAATAATTTGTACCTGTGGACAACAGGTCTGTGGAGCTCTGAGCCAACAGGACGGGGGGGAAAGCGGGGTTTCTATCGCCAGATGAGGGACAACTTTGTCCGGCTTATTTATGTAGCATGAAATGGCGGAAAAAACTTGAAGTTTATTCAGAAGTTTATTAACCGGACAGCAGCTAGGAGCCAGCAGGTGGCAGCTACAAGTTACCAGCTACCGGCAGGATCAATACAGGGACCAGGGTAGGTGAATTTTAAAATCACATCTTGTTGTCACGTAAGGGCCCTGTTCATGTTGCACAGACATTTTAATTGCATTTTATATCATTTTATGGTAGTACAGTATACCACGGTTTTGATGGTATCAAAATTTGGACACCACCCAACTCTAGTAAATAAGCTAAGTATTGGTATAATATGTGTAGGTATAATTACAAACATCCACACAATTATGCCCAAGTAGAAAAATAATGTTTTATATTAATACTTTTAACATTTTTGTCACATTTCTATACTTAGATTCTAAGTTGGAACCTTACCCAGAATGAATAGGTTGGTACTTTGAAACTCAATGTCTCTTAAAATTTTCATTTCTTGGAATACATACTCATACAAGTGAGTAAAGAGGGGAGAGTACAGCAATAGAATGCACTGTTTTACGTTTTAAAACGTATATTTATTTTTAACATTATTAAGATGCTTTGGACACCAGAATTGGCATGCCACGTCTTTGACCCACCTACAGAAATTGTCGCCATTTAACGGATCAAGTTAACCTACCAATGCAGTCCCCTCACTGTGCCCCCCGTGGCCTGTAAAGTTGCACAGTTCTACGATAATGATGCAGTAGAGAGAAGACTGTATTTCCACTGTGACTTAGCAGAACATTGTGAGCTATAGGGATAAGCACAGGCCGACAGCTCTCCTGCTGCACAAGCAAACGCTTCCTCAGTTCAACTTTTGTTTAGATCAGGTCCCTGGTTCCCCATTAAGTCTGTTTACTTTCTGCAGTTGGAATTTTGTGTGTGTGTGTTTGTGTGGGTAGGGGTGGTGGGACTGTTTATGTGTTCACAACACGTGCTAGCCCATTTAATGCCATAGCACAGATTAAATTATGTTTAGGTGACAAGTTACAAGATTCATGTTAACATTGTCTCCAACTCTGATTCTCATTTGACTTTACAACATTTTTTACATTACAGTTAATGTGTAGCTCTGGGCATTTTGTTGCTCTTAATTTTCTTTGGAGTCCAGTAAGGGCAGAATGCAATGTAATGCAAAGAGGAAAAATAGCCAATGTGAAGTCAGGTCTGCTAAAGTTTAAGGGCAAATACAGTAATATAGTATGTTTTTGGTAGGGTTTGGATCAGTCTTGGTGTCACGATTTCAGTAAAAAGTGAATCTTAGTCCAAAACCAATTCTTGATTCAATAAATAAATAAAACACCTGATCACCGTCTACCATACCATTCATTCATATAATACAAAAAGGTTTATGATGCGATTTCAGCTATAATACCAGACCTAAAGGGAAATATCACTGCTGCAAGAGTTTGACTTTGGACTAGACTTATACTTAAAACTTAAGATGTTTCTTGTGCATTGGACTGCTTCAAGTCAAGTTAATTATTTTTTTAATTACAAATTTGCCTCAAAGGACCCTACCCAACTCCTTCCCTTCTTCCTGCTTTTACATGCACTCAGCACAGATTTGGCTATAACAAAAACTACTCTATTAATATAATTTATACAAAATAAGTGCATAAAGCAATTGCATTTTTACTACTAATTAGCATTTTAGTTTACCTTTTAATTTATTTATTTAGAATTGTATTTCTGCCTCATCTGATAATGTCAAACACCTGGGTGTTGTTTTTGAAATACTATTGGTTGGTCTTCGTCACAGAGCATCAATTAGTTAGACTTGCCTTACTTGGCTGAAAATAGCTTTGGCTCACTTTGCAAATACTGCAAGCCCAAACACATTGTCATTTAAGGCACAGGTTGTCTGTTGGCCACTGCCTAGAAAGCAGGTCAGAGCAATTGTTGTCATAATACAGCTGTTTTAATACAGCTTTGAGAGCATTAAGAGATTTGGCTACCCCGGACTCCGGTTGAAGCCCTCTATTTATTGTTGTAACAATACATATACTGATGGTAGAATATTCAAACACATACCTAATGGTTATGGACTAAAGCTTAAGCACAAATTAACAGGTTAGATTTCAGATCTCAAACAGGAATAGGCTAAATACGGATTATTGTATTCCACAAAAGCTCTGTTGTGAACCATAAAAGGACAACTGTGTGGGCTGTAGCCAATGATAATATAAAGAAGAAATGCTCTTAAATTGTAGCTCACAGTTTCCAAGCCCAACAACAAGGAAGTATTGACAGCTAACAGGACAAAGGACCTTTTTTTTAAACATTATTTTTTGGGCATTTCAGGTCTTTTTTTTTTTTTTTTATAGGACAGATGGAGACATGAAAGGAGAGAGGGAGAGAGAGAGGGGAAATGACATTCAGCAAAGTTGAACCCATGGCTGCTGCGTCGAGGAGTACACCTCTGTATATGAGCGCCTGCTCTACCAGTTGAGCTACCCAGGTGCTATGACAATGAATGTTGTCATTGACCACTATGATGAAATGTCATCTTCCCAAAACATTGAGCAATTAATTATACATGAATACTTAAGTTGAATACTTTGTGCACCATGTCTCTCCTCCTTTGCCATACTTTCTGTCTCCTCCATAGCAGCACTACTAGGCAAAAAGAGGAGGGTGTTGGGTTCATATTTTATCTTTATGTATATATAATTTTCTTTCCATAAAATTCTGAGGACTCATTGTTAAATGTCTTTTACTAGTTTCTGATAATGCTGATACATTTAAGTTAGCATGCTTTACTCTGAGGTACTAGAAAGTGGACTTACAGTGTACGAGAGATGTATAAGGTTAACCATTAGGCGTAACCAAAATCTAAACCATCACAATCAGTAAAAAGGTCAGAGTTTGACCACTCTTTGGTATTATAACTTTGAGGCATATCATTTTTTGGCATTTTATCATTTTGAGGCATATTATTATTCCACCACCTGAAGTGAGAAGTGAAACCCAGTGCAATGTTTGTGATAAAATATGGTGATCAAAGAAATTGATTGCTAGTGTGAGGGACGTTTTTCATTTTGCATATGAAAAGCACAGTGTCTGATGTTCAGGATGTAGTGAAACATTTTTCCTGTGATGCCTGGAAGACAGTACCTCTTGATTCAGCTACTCTATCCATTGCGTCCTTAATATCTCTGTTTTGATCTCTTTCTCTTTCTTTCTCTCTGTGCCCCCACCTCTTTTTTGTTTTAAAAAACTATTTATTTTTATTTTTTATTTATATTTTTTATATTGTCATTATCAGGTTCATCATTTGACCCGTATAATCTGTTTTGTTGCTTGCAGGCTTGTGAAAATTATAATGATCTGTTGAATTGGCATTAAGTGAATGTTTGTAGTTGTTCAAAGGATAAGGAGAGCAGCATGTGGTAGTGACAGCTCTAGCTTTGGGTTGCATAGGTATACTTCACAGTGACAGTGCCTGACAAACCGAAGAGATGATGCTATAATCAGATACAAGCAGGTTTATGCACATTCTTGGACTGAAAATACACTTAATTCACTACAGTCATTCTTTAAAGGTCCCATGACATGGTGCTCTTTGGATGCTTTTATATACCCTTTGTGGTCCCCTAATACTGTATCTGAAGTCTCTTTCCCAAAATTCAGCATTTGGTGCAGAATTACAGCCACTAGAGCCAGTCCCACAATACGCTTTCCTTAGTATATGCCATTTCTGAGTCTGTAGCTATTGAAAGCTATTGAGCTTTCATTTTCCAAAGGCAGAGCAGGATACCCAGGGCTCAGTTTACACCTGTCGCCATTTCTAGCCACTGAGGGACCATAAGGCTGGCAGGCTGGAGGAACACATATTAATGTTAAAAAAAAAACTCATAAAGTGACCATGGGACCTTTAAACCTTAACGCTAAACATGATCTATAATTAAAAAAATGTTGTTAACCCTAAAGCTAAGGCCACAGTACTAAATGGATAATTTGTGAGTGGGATGTAGCTTCTTAACTACCAGAAAAGCTGCATTGAAATAATTGTTAGGCACAGTAGCCACATCATAACTTGGCTAGACCTTGGTGCTTTTTGTTCCATCTTGTTATCAACAGTCAATCTTTGCCCACACTTATTACCCCTGACCTGATCTGGAAGAGGCCTTCCTCTTTGTGGAGGCCCTTCCCAAAGTTCCCTTTTAAGTTTTTTTCTTTTTTTACTAAAATGTTGTCAATGGGAGTTTATTGTTGGGGAAATGTCACTTTTTACATCTATGATTTAAAAATGTGGGCATGTATAGTTACTCTAAAGTATATAAGGAAATTTGATCTGACACAAACACAAATGTCACTTCTTTGTAGCCTGCTCTTCTGCTGCCTCATCCTCCCCTCCTACATTACATCTGTAGAAAGACAGACCCACACAGCTACATTTATAACAGCCCTTGCCTATACACAACTCAAACATATGCACAACCACCTTTGGACATGCACATTACTTATTCACAGCCTATTAAATTAAATTAGTAAATCGAAAAATGGCCCCAATGTGTCATCACATATTAAGGAAACATGAAAAGTTAAAATACAATTTTTTTCTGACAACAATGCTAATAGCAGTATTTTCACTTTTTGTAATTTCCATTCCAAGATGGAATTTCTGTTTGTGTTTTCCCCTGTGTGTTGTTATCAACTGCCCAGTTTGACAGCCAGGCCCGGTTGCCAGATATACCTGTAAACAAATAAACCCAGCACACTACAGCTGTTAGTACACACTACAGCTGTTAGTACACACTACAGCTGTTAGTACACACTACAGCTGTTAGTACACACTACAGCTGTTAGTACACACTACAGCTGTTAGTTTCTTTGCTGTACAAATCAGCAAAGAAACGAACGGGATCACGGAGATTGTACTTGACGTAAAATTTTTTTAAAAAAGGCATGTTTCTAACAGTTGTGTTACCAGAGACGTAACAAATCCGGTTAAATATTGAGATGTATTTGAAAGATTGAGAATGTTTAGAGCCCAAAAGAATGCAGATACAAAACAGGTAAGCATTAGCTTTGGGTTAATTTATTACGGCTACTAGGGACAGGCATGTTATGTAATTTTAACATTTGTGTACTCACATTGAATTATATAGCTATAGTACCTGAGTTGTTTACATACTCGCAAAAACAATTGAGACACAGCCAGTGAAGTGGTCCTGGTTAACGCCGCCATGCTAACTATGCTAACCCTGCTAACTGCTG
>JABXJD010000087.1:975000-1082500 GCA_013375575.1 Percina caprodes
AAAAGTGAATAAGCGATGCAAGAGTTTAGGGCCTGAGGCTAGTTAACATACAGCAGGTAACCTTAGCCTACCATTAGCTAGTAACGTTAGCTGGCTTTAACACGGTTAAAATGCTGACCGCTAAACGGTGTGGCTTCATTTTAGTGGAAAGGATTCCAACACCGGTACGTACAACAGTCTGCAGCTAAAGACACATAGGAGACTAACTGAGCTTTGAGACAGCATGGACACTTCCGCTGTGGATCAACAACAGTGACGGGAGTGTATATTTTTGTAAAATGCCATTGTGCCAATTAGTGTTTTTCTTTATTTATATATATATATATATATATATATATATATATATATATATATATATATATATATATATATATGTATATATATACTGTATATATATATATATATATATATATATATATATATATATATATATATATATATATATATATATATATATACTGTATATGACAAACAAATTTTTTTGTAAATGTTATCAACTGTAGTTTTGAGAGTGTCCTTTTGTTTGTAATTAACCCATTTCTTTATTGTTGTATTTGTTGCATACAGGTATATTTGTTGTAAAACTGTAATTGTGATAATTACACCAACATATTGTAATGTCGTCTTTTAAAATAATCAAGCAAGACGTTGTCCCATTACCAGACCATATGGTTAGTACATCTGTTTGTCTGTCTGTTCCTTCAGTGTTCAGCTATAATATGGTATGGACTAAATGTAAGAAAAGGTCAATTGCTGTTGTAAGTAAACCCTAATCTGGATTTCTGACAATCGTTTGGCAGAGAGGGGATATATGAGGAGGAGAGGGCCTCATTCTGCCCTCTCCATACATTGCTTCCTTGTCCAATTAACTACGCACTTTAGCTTGTAGGGGTGGGAATCACCAGAGGCCCCACAATACAATATTATCATGTTGCTTATGTCACAATATGATATTATTTCAATTTAAAACATATTGCAATATTCTGTGATATATTGCAATTTTTTTACCTTTTTACAACTTCAAATTATGCCCCCAGTGGAAAACTTTGTCAACATCTGTTCTATCTAAAAATAAAAATAATAAAGATAAATCTGAATGTTCATCTCATCTAAATTTTATTTCTACACAATGGGAGTGTCAAGCAGACAAACTGAGCAACACATATATAATCAAAGATTGATACCTGGCGTCCATATTGATACAGTATTGCCACGAAAAATATTGCAATACTATGCTCTATCAATTTTTTCCCTCTACCTTATTAGCTTGCATACCCACATAAACACGTGCACATATATTCACACATGCAATAACACACTCTTTCTCTGCCACTCTTTGTCTTTTTTGTCTCTCTCACATACACAACCCTGTCTAATTAATGCAGGAAGGCAACCAAGAACTGACCTGAAAAGTACTCTCCTCTTTCCACTTTTTCTTTTTCTCTGTATGCTCTTTCCCTTATCAAACTTTTTAACATTTTTTAAAATATGGGTTGAAAGAAAGTGCCTGCCTACTGTGAGGCAGATATTGTCTCTCTCCTTCGCCTTTTTATACTGCTGCTTTTCATTGAACAGTAGGCCTGCCCATTAATGCGTCTGTGTGTGTGTGTGTGTGTGTGTGTGTGTGTGTGTGTGTGTGTGTGTGTGTGCGTGCGCGTGTGCATGTGCGCGTCTTTGACTAAATGTATATTTGTGCTCATACTCCTGTAATTATTGCCATGCATCTCTCTGCTAGCCCCAGCAGTCTCCATTCTGCAGACTACATTATTGAGCTAGACATTTTTTTCCTTTATTAAGGCAGATATTCCTTCCTGGCTCTATTCTTTTATTACGTTTCCCTGTCTGGATGTGTGTGTGTGTGTGTGTGTGTGTGTGTGTGTGTGTGTGTGTGTGTGTGTGTATGTGTGTGTGTGAATATTAGCATCTAAATATACTTAAAGTATCAAAAGTAAAAGCTCTGCAGAAGGTCTCATTTCAGAATTAATATCATGTTATTGGATTCTAATTAATCTATACATTAATTATGTGTGTAAATCACTTTGACGTTGCAGCTGATGGGGCTTATTTGAATTATTTTAAGTACTACCGGGTAGCTTGTGAATTCACTGCTGTCTTTTCTTAAACACTAATAATACATGTTAAGGTATTTGTTAATTATATTTTGAATTGTTCCATGTATATCTGCAAAGTAACTAAAGCTATTAAAATGAATGAAGTGGAGTAAAAAATTTCCCTCTGATGGTAGTAGTGGTAGTAGAAAATGGAAATACAAGTATCCTAAAATAGTACATAAGAACCGTGATTGAGTAAATGTACTTAGTTACATTACACTACTGTTTTTACAAGGCTTTATGAAGTGTCCTTGAGTGTGCATGCATCAATGTTTGCGTGTGTGTCTATCAGCAGGGGGATTCTTAAATCTTATTCTCCTGCCATCTATCTGATTATGTGATCCAAAGGGAACAAGTTCTCTCTCAGTGACAGCTTACAAAGTAAAGAAAAACGCTCAAATTATTAAAAAAAAAACTCCTACTGTCATCGACGCTTATCAGCAGTGAATAGGAGTGCCTTGATTTTCGTGTTCCCTGCTCAGTTTCCTCTACAGGCTGTGAGTGGCCTGGAGGTCTGGTTAAAGATAGAGATGGAGATGGCAAACACATAGAAATTAGATTGGGATGATTAGATGCTGCACTCGACTTCCACAACGTTATTGAAGAACTCCTTTGACTGACGCTTTCACACGTTTAGTTTGGCGAGATGAAGATGGAAGTAAATGATTACAGAGCTAGAGTTCTCAGGAAGAGAAATGGGAGAACAGAGTACTCAGGAATAGAGGCTTATTATTATTATTATTATTATTATTATTATTATTATTATTATTATTATTATTAGTAATAAGTGGGGGTTAACATTATAAATGTTTTCTGTTTCTGTTTGCGCTGGTTAGATGCTGTACTGTATTATTTGGTACTGGTTAGGGGTGGCGTCACGGCTCGGTTCATATCTCGGTTCAAACATCACGGTTCGGTACGAGTTCGGTACAATGGAAGGAAAAGCAAAACAAAAATGAAGATGGCATTTTTTTTTTTTTTTACTGTTTGTCTCAGGTTGTACCATCTAGTGTCATATAGTCTCTCTCCTGATTATGTAATGTAAGATGTAAACAGTAAACAATAACAAATAGCAAATGTTCTCTGCAAAGACAAACTAAATGACCTGTTTAATGCTAACATTATCACGTCTCCCGGCCATATTTCACTGCAGAAAGCTGCTCTCTGCTTGGCTAAAGCTAATATAGTATTATATAGTATATTGCTCAGGGCCAGGCCAGCTTAGCGGCGTCTTTCTCTCATCCCGTCCCGCTGTCCCTCATACCCACATAGATGTGACGTCGGAACCTGTCTGAAAGTTGTAAGTCTTCTGGTAGCTGTGCCAAGAGAAATCTCAATCTTTCCCAATCTTGCAGAGACGGAGAGCGTAGGTATATGTTAGGAGATAACATAGGCACAGGCTAATTACTGCTAACTAACATGCTAGTTAACATTAGTAATTAAACCTAAACAGCTGATGTAAGTCCAAACTGTCTGACTTGCTGTCGACTATGCGACAGCAAGTCGCGTGGTTATGACACAATCGTTAGCCTATTTCTACCAACATGTCTGCTACGGAGCCATAACGTGAGATACAAGGTAATGGAGCCTTTTATACATTGTTGTGTTTCTTTAGAAATAAACGTTAGATAAATAGTCTTTAAACAGAAAACAGAAAACAACCAAATAAAAAAAACATGTATTTCTTCATTAAAAGTATCAAACTATTGAAATGGAAGCCATGACAAAGTGCTACTGAGTAGTGTAGTCAAGGTTCAGTGCAAATTAAGTGTTTTTATTGTTCTTGGAACAAAGGAAAAATGTAAAGATTTTTCACATGAAAAGCCTAACAGGGAGGCTGGAAAACTTTTATAGAATATAAATATAAAAGAATATAAAAATCTGCTGGAAGTGTTGGGTTGCAGTCATGGTAGCGTAACATCAGTCAGGATAAATGAAACCGTGAGAGGAATGAAAACTGCATTTCTGTAAAAAGGAAAAAAAAACTTTCCATCCAGTTTGACATCAATTAATACTAAATAGTACATTTTAATACAGTACAGGAGGCAACCACAATCAAAAAATGACTTTGCAGCACACAAGAAGTTCAGTATGATGAAAATAATATATAAAAGTAATTTGATGTCAACCTGAAAATGCATGTTTTAGGCTGATTTCTTAAAATATCCCATTTTACACACCTGAAAATTACCAAAAATAAAATGTATTATTAAATGTATTTATTAATTTTAAATTAATACTGAAATTTTTCTCGTGGCCCCTGGATAGCAAGTCAGACTCTATCGTCTTAATTGTAAAAACAACATGGACAAAGAGCTCTATCCGTGCTCCTGAAACTCTGAATTACTGTGTCTGTGTCGTGCAGAACTGACTCTGCTTTGCTATAGTGTCTCTTCATAGTTATTAAGGCGACTTGAGAAGCTCTGTTCATCTTGTTTTGACACAAGCCCTGTCAGATGACCCCCACACACACATACTGTCTTATATAAAGCTGTAGATAAAGCTGAAAGCTGTTGTTAGCGTTGTAACCACTTTGTATTTCAGAGCCATATACATGTCACTGAGGGCTGTCACCCTTATGGACTGTGTACTGCTGGAGGGTTACGTCCCGATGACTGACGGCCAATGAGGTAACTGGCTAATGGTGGAGGGAGCATTGCTTAATCGCTTCCTTCATTTGATAGAATTGGAAGCAGCACCGAGGTGACATTTGGCTACATCATGTCCATCCTCTTAGTCAATTAGCCAACCAAGTGAATGGGAATAAATGAGAATGGAGGGAATGCATTAGTCTGTTGAGAGATGATAAAAATATTTTACCCAACTAGAAGATGAGTTTAATTCTGCATATTTATGCATGCATGAACACATGTTGTCTCCAACTTCTCACTCACTTTTTCCACCTGAAGGTGTTCACTCTTCCCATACATGCTAACACACACACATACACACAAACACTCACCATAATTTATGTAATCATCATTGCCTGCCTTCCCAACATTCATAGGAGAAGTAGCCTCCTGCGGCTAGAAAAGAGATGGGACCCACTCAGTCAGTGAAAACTTGCCTTCGTTATTATTATGGAGCTGTCTTGATAAGTGAGAGCGTATAGAGATAAAGCTGAGCTGTATATATTTCCAGCCAGTTACACATAAACACACTCACACATGCACAATCACATTTTCTTGCTTATACTGTATAGTAGCACACACATAATGTAATGACCTGTGGTTATATATCTCTCTTTGATGTGGATACATGGGACATAGATTTATCACTCTTGTCTCCACAATCACTTCTGGATTCAAAACACTGTTGAGCACCCCACAACAAAGTCTGAGTGTGTGTGTGATGCTGTGGGCAGATAGGGTGTATGTGTCCTCATGTCATCAAAATGATACATGCACATAATATATAATAATAATGCACCCAATTGAGATGGGAGGAAATCAGGATGGATGTAAGAGTGACTACCTAGATATATTTGAACCCTTTTCTCTGGGTAGTGTTTGACAATCACAGTGCTTGGAGTGCCTTGGAGTATGTAATATAATGTATTTCTTTGCAACTATGTTATGATAGTTACCAGCTTATCCAAAGAAACTGACGTCACACAGGCAACACTGTTTGGAACTCTGGTAGGGCGCACGATTAATCTAATCGCAACCACAATGTCACTCTATGTGCAATTACATAACCCTGCGATTTAATTAAACCAAAAGGTATGCTGTGTTTGTGACATACTGTGTGCACTGCAGTCTCCACGTTGTAACAACAGTCACTTCACCAACACTTTTATCAACAGATGAAGCCATTGTGTCTTAAGAAGCTTGGTGTTCTCTGTCATCTTTGCTGTCTCTTTTTCCTCTCGCTTTCTCCTCACACAGTCGCTATGCTAAAAATCCAACACCGCTCACTGGTGGTCGTTCTCCTCACTCCACCACTCAGGCACTGACATCACTCACTGGCCTAATGTTCTAGCTCTCACTAATGCCTGATTTATGGCTCTGTGTTGAATCTGCCCTCTGAATTACGCTACGCCATGGATGTATCAAGTGCTACTCTCGTAACAACGTCCACAAAAGATGACGTTAGTTTAATGTTTTTAGACATTAGTTTTTTTTTTCAACGTTTTTCATTAATGTGTAAATACTTTAATTCTATTTGAAAAATTAATAAACACATTCATACAACAAACCAATTAATTGTAGACCAAAAAACAATGAAGCAAACACAGGTGATTGTATTCGGCCACAGAAGAAGAATGCAATACTTGGAACCGTTAGGATTAACAATGTAAGCATAATGTTAGCAATGGATCGTTTTTTGCTCCCTAAATGTCAATTTGTGGAGACATTATCAAATCCTGTGAATAAGACGGAGAGATATGGTAAACCTGTCACCAACCAGAACGAAGAAAAGCAACCAGTAGAAGATGACCTAACCGCGGCCATGATCACTGCTAAGGAAACATTACGTTACACTGCTGAAAATAACGTTAGACCAGGGGATCGCACAGCCATGCCACAGTGGGTGAGGAGTCATCTAATAGGGGTCTATGCAACAACTTTACTCTTATCTCTGTCTTGTAGTTGAACGTTACAGTGAACATGTGTTTTACAGTAATGTGAATAAATGGATCACCGAATCCAAAGTTATACAGTGCACTGGACATTGGTTTATTTTTAGCCCAGAAAATGTGTTTAGGTGCATTAGCCTACTCTTCTGCAAATATAAGTTATATGAGAGCTGTAGCAATGATTGTTTAAAACCGGCTTGTTAGCTGTATTTTAAAATATGTTCCGTCAGCTAATCAGAGTTTTATGGTGCTGTTGTATTTGCAACTTTAGTGCATAAAATCATAAATCAATCTCTTTATCCTTCTCATTCACTTACTTAGTAAACCGCGGTGGAGGTGGGTGCATGTTTGTGTAACGTTAGGCTATTCGCGTCAAGGGAAACTAAGAGCACCCTCACTGAAACGTTGAGCAACCCCATAGCAGCGGCAAAAGAAAATCTCTGGCACCACCACTGTCAGTAGCAGGTGTGTTGTGTACGGTCAAGTGAGTATCAGTATTGAGTGTAGAGGGGTTTCAGAGCATGCAGACTTAAGAAGTGGTTGTATGTACTAAATATATTTTGTAACTGAAACACTACTTATTCTATTATACCCATCTTAAATGTCATCAATTATAAGGGCATACAAAATGTATTACTTTAATAAGAATTTGTATTTTTGTTATTTAATTTAGTAAAATATTAAGTTAAAAAGGATTGCACATTTTTGTTTATATATTTCTTCTTATGCTCATTTAACTGCGACAACAATCAAGACAGTGTGTGCAAAACAAAACAGATATGCTAAAATATAAAAAGATGCAGACAACATACAACAATTTCGAAAACTATATAGGAAAAAATATAGAAAAAATATTATATTTACACTAAGGAGGAAACATATAGTTGCCTACTACTACTACTACTACTACTACATCAGAGGAAGACATTGTAGGCCTACTACTACATTTAGTTGACAGAGAACATTGCACAAAATATCACAATGCAAATGTGGAGTAATCAGCTAATCAGCACATATCTGCGCTCATTAACCACCCGACACAGAGAGAAAGAGACAATTTTAGTGTGTTTCGTCAACGATATTGCATTTTGATATCACTACAGTCAACGTTCATAATGACGGCAGCGTTGTCTCGTCTTGTATGATCATTAATGAATTTAACACTTGTAGCTTGACAGTTAACTGTGAAGTTTGTTTGGATGGGGGGTGGGGGGTGGGGGTTATTTTGGTGGTAATGTTATTCGTGTTATAAGTTAGCAGTAGTATTAACTTAGGTTGAGTCTGATGAAAACTGCTGTCTTTGCCCGGTCAGCTCTGAGATAGTTTTGCATTGCACAGTGCTGTGGAGGAATATTCTCCAAGATTAGTTTATGTTCTGCCTCTGTTTAGAAGGGGTGAATGTACAGCTTATAGCAACTTAATACAATATTGTGTATAGCTTTTGTTTGATATTTAGTGTTGGGACATGGCTTTTTAGTGAGTTTCCTCCTAGTGAAATAATAGACACGGAAAAGCCAGCGTTACGCCTTTTTTCCCAACCTTATTCAACACAACAGGAAAGAGTGTACTGGATTCAAAGCCAATATCTTTTGCATTTCTAATCCAGAAAATGTGGCAACTTGGCACTGTACTTATTCGTACCCGTAGCAAGACACCTGTCAAGTTTGAAATCATTCAGACTAACGGTTCGAAAGATATGCAAAGAACAGACACACAGACAGACAGACGTTCCTGTAACATATAGATAGATATAAACCGTTACCATGTTGGTTTGAAAACAAACTGCCTCCCCTTTATTAATCACAGACCATGATTCTGACTTTTATACAGACTCATAATACTATTGTAAACAGAGCAGCATTAGGAGGTATCCTCAAATCTGGATTTAGCACAAACATGGCTGCCCCAGGAATATCACCAACACAAGAAGAAAACGCTTGTCTCAATCACATTCATTTGCAGAAGGATTTATTTTTTCATTTAAGATTATGAAAGATTGTCTGAGCGTCTCAATAATGGGTTGTAAGTAATCTCCTATGAGGAGGGATATAAAGGCTGCTTGTATTTACAGCCAGTAGTTTATGGTAAAGCTTGGCACCATGGACCAGATGAGTATACACTCAGCCTTTGTAAAGAAGTTAATATAACACAAATCATGCTTTTCAAGTGGCTGCACAGGCAGGCAGGGTGTAAAGCTTGTTTAAGGTAGCATGTCACCAGATCTGCCAACCAAAAATTAATGAATCAAGTTGAAAATGTCAAAGCAGGTTCAAGATCGCTCTGCTGTTGCTCAGCTGTAGTGCACTGTCAGCACCAGACGGCTAACTGATGGTAAGAAGCCTCACTCCCAAAACAAACACACACACACACACACACACTGTCTGCCAAGTCTTCCATTTCTCTTGTTATGAAAAAGGTCATTCTTGTCTCTTCTTCCCTCTTTCGTTTCAGTGGGTGGTCAAATTTCAGCGCTCAGAGAGTGATTACTACATGTGTTGGTACATCATTATTATGTACAGTATGTCTTGCTGGCATAGTTTTTCTACTTGGATATGAAAATGTTCCCTTCCTCTTGCAACCAGATTGACATTCTGATTTCCTATCAGTACAGTACTTTACATCCCACTTAAATTCATCATCCCCCCCCACAACACTTCTTTTGTCCAGAATGTCATTAGGAGATAGCGGGCGTATGTATTCATCTATGTGCATTCTTGAGTAAAGAAATAAAAAGTCATCACACAGCTGCATTGAGGGAGCGAGGCGGGATGATGATAATCTTCTCCTCTTCACACTCTTCTTTTCATCACCACCTCATCTTTCTTCGCCTTTCATCACCCTCTTCGCCTCTCTGCGTGCCCACAGCAACATGTGATAGATAAGGAGAGTACAAACAGCATGGCATGGAGAGCAGCAGCTCATAAAAAACCATAAAAAACTAAAATAGTTTGGAAGCTTCACAAAGACACACATGCAGTACTGTACTCACAAACAAACCTACACATTAACAGTGTGTGTGTATGTGTGCGTGCGTGTGTGTGTGTGTGTTATAAGGATGTTCAATATATCTAAATTCCTGATTCCCACTTTTTTAATTTTTGTCATTTCTGATAATGTGTGTGGTACGGTGTGATTCATTTTAAGCATCAAGATCTTACAGAGGCGTTTAAATCCAAACCACCGGCTGACCATCCTTAGTTTCAGTTAGCAGTAACTCAAAGAAAGCACTGGACATTTTTCTTCTCGTTGTGCATCCATAACAGCTTTCCAGCTATGTAATCAATACAATTTCATGAACACACATTCCAGAAGTTACTAAAGCACTAGCCAATGATTTTCTAGCAGCATGTAAGTGTGTTTTTTTTTCTTTTTTACACATGGGTAGATGCAAAGTATCCTCTTAAACGTTCTCATACATTAAAACTTAGATGTACAGGCTCATGCACATCTGTCAGTGGTGATGTGGCCAATGAAGCTTGCCACAGTTAGTCATTTAGACCGACAAGCAGCACTGAATTATCTCCAAAACATATTTAAGAACTGAAGCACAGTATAAACAGCACTCTTTTTACACACTAGTCTATATCCACCATGTTCCACTTCCGGGATTGCTAGATGTGTTGCTGTAGAATCCCGCTGGATGTCACTCTTTTCGGCCAGATGTTTGTTACCTTTCGCTTTCTTTGTGTTGGAAAATTTAACTCCGGTGGATTTTTGACGATTATAGTTAACTGCTCCTCAGATTTGTGCAGGGTAAATCGACTAAACTAGCCAGACTATCTGTTCAATCTGAGTTTTCTTTTTGACTAAAACAACCTTTGAAAGTAAAAATGTTCCAAGATTCTTCCCATGGCTATTTTGCAAAAAGGCCTACTGCCTATAGACCTGCAGTAACATTTGACTATTTTTAAAGCTATGCTTATGCTATTTTATTAATTGAAACTAATTGCTGCAATCACAATGCGGACTCTCTAATCCATTTAGTCTATGTGTGAGTGTGTCTACAGTGGAAGGGTACTGTATGGTATGTGCTGCCTTGTTAAAAATTGTTAAAGTATCAAGTCAAATCCCCCACAGGTATAGAGGGAACAGTACAGTTTTGTGACCTTTCTTTGCCGTCAGCCTCAGGGCCAGATAGTGTTAATTTCATCAGACCAGACAAGACTAAATGTGTTTGCCCACAACCTTTTTTTTCATGACGAGACGATGACGAGAGTGCACCAATGTCCAAAAACGCTGACTAAGACTAAATTAACATCCATTATTGTTGACAAAAAAGACAAGACTAAAATGTTTTGCATAAAATAAAAACTAAGATAAAATCTCTCTTAATTTTCGTCTACAATCGTCTCTACTTTTTCATCATGAGATAGAACTATTGCAGTGCTCGTTTGGTGCGTGTGCCTGTTCCAAACAGACCAATTGTTTGGTTCCCAGTATTTTTTTTCCCCACTCGGCTCGGCTGCGGCTAGAGATTTGGCGTTTCCCCTTTCTTTCATCTAGCCGTCACACATCCAAGTAATGATGTGGCCCGGGCGGGGGAGGGAGGAAACCCGGTTCAGCCTGACGGAGAAGCCGTTACAGCGTGTAGCGATGTGCCCCGGCCCCGGGCAAGGAAAGGAGTGCTGGCAAAGCTGCTTTTAAACAACTTGCAGAACAGCTGGAGAAATGTATGCAACTGCTGGCAACAAAACAATGTGCTGTAGAGCCCAGGAGCCCTGGCGCTTATCTAACGTGTCTGTGTACGATTGTATTTGCACGAAGGAAGAGGCTCGATTAGTTTAGCAAAGTTGCATTCAATAAAAACAAGTGTATATTGTCAGGTAATTATGACAGTTAACCAATATTTGAGATGTGTGAAACACTGTTTGACTGAAATAGTTATCAGAAATAATCTCAGAAATAATTTATTTAAAAAAAGACTAAAATGTTTTGACTAAAACTAGACTAAATATGACACAAGACTAAGAATATGACTCAATTAAAAATAGGAGACAAAATTAACACTAGGGCCAGATGCTGTTTAAATACTTCCTGTCGTACTGTTTGTGGTCTGACTGCCACAGACTACGCACATTCATTTTTTACCTTCTGCTGTTTTTCATGTGTCCCAGAGCTGTGACTCAGCAGTCCAGAACCTGCTTCCTGACACGGGAGGAGTTCAGCATAAATGCGCCTGAAGCTTTGGTTGATCATTTAACTCTTTTCCAGTCCATGGAGTTTAAATCAAGCCTGAATCCATCTTGACGATATTTTAAAGAAATCTTAAAAAAGTACACAGAGAGCTTTTACAGTGCGTGGAGTTAGTGTACATTATTCAGGCTTCAGTTATGGTGCAGTTTCTGCTTTGTCTCTTCAAGTGAAATCAAGCATGCATCACAATAGATCAAATAAAGGACACTACAGCAACAATTTCAGGCCACATCCGGCCCGCCAAAGCTTTCAGTCTGGCCTGCAGAATAATAACAAAAATGAGACATAAATGCGATCTGGTATCAAGCATTTCTTGCATTCACAGCAGGGAAAGCGCAAACCTATTCACATGCTTATAAGTTTCAGTATTGCGAATCTAAAGTTAAGTCAAACTGGACAGTACTCAGGTAAACAAGACAAAATGTCATGCAGCTTCAAGCACAATTCATTTGGATACAAGCATTACATTTTGGAAGATAGACCTGATTCTGAACAGCGATGCCCGTGCTGCATGCGCATACACACACACACACACACAGCAGAGCTGAGAGATGTGTGTGTTACAACACGCAGCACATGTACCTGACTGGGGGACGATACCGACAAGATTATCACCCGCTGGAGCAGATGAACTACGCTACGCTCCTTTCTGTAAAATAAAACCTAAAAGTAAATACTCATCAATACCTATAAACTATATTTCAATCTGCTCTGTCTGCGCAGTCCACTCTCATCCACCACGCTGTTTTATGCACACACAGCTCTATTCTGCAAATAGACTACAATTTTGCCACAAATCTTGAAATTTTGACAAATTCTTGTAAACTTAACTGCTGGCTAAAGGAACCATCCTCTCCACTGGAGCAGTAGGTCTATGGATGTATTATCAGACCAAAACAGATGCATGTGGCTAGGGCTGCAATAATAAATCGTTAAAATCGATAACATTTGATTATTAAAAGAGTTGGCAATGAATTTCATTATTCAAACAACTTTCACACGACTATTACGCCACTCAATAAGTTAATTTGATTCCAAAAAAAACCCTGCAAACCATGGGAGGCTTCTTGATGGGAAATGCATCATGTACACCACAGCAAGCCGCTGTCTTGACGGATAGTATCCTCAACATGCTTGTCACTGACATTAGGCCTGTGACGACGGTTGAGAATGACGGCTTTATTTAAATTATTTAACAGCTCAGAGATGTTCAAGGAGCCACCTGTATGTCAGTTCTGTTATTGAATAAAGGGTTGGAAATTAATGCTTTCTTTTTTATCCAATTTTAATTGGAAATTAAATAATCAACAGATTAATTGATTATTAAAATAATCGTTAGTTGGAGCCCTACATGTGGCTACTTTATATGCACATGAATGACTTCATGTTTGTGTTCATTCATTCTTGATGATGATGCTAGTTGTATTCTTTAGCAACAGCATAGTTTCATTGCAAATGAGGCAAACAGGACGCATCAGTTCATTGATCAATAAAGCTGCGGTCTTTGATAGTAACATTTTTCTTTCTACAAGCTTTTTCCACCAATCAGTACACTGCATACTACAGCAACCGTGTTTCCATAATCACAGACTTTAACCATCACTCCTCAGTGAACTGCACTGCCTAGTCTGAAATCATATTTGAGTTAAAGAGCCAGTTTTCATAATGGAGTTTCCAAGTTTTTTAGGAGTTTGCTCACAGTTATAAATGTAAAACAATAAAGCATTAATTTAGTAAGAAAGTCAAAATATCAAACATGGATAGGCATATTAGGTATAAATACAATTTATTTTTATTTATTTGAAAGTCCGTCCCTCTGAGTGTCTGCTTAGAAAAATTCTGTCCCTTGGAAAAATGTAGTTGAATAGAAGATGACATTCGGTTTATCTATTATAACAACTTAACATGTGCAGAGATGGCCAGAGTTCAGTTCCATTAATTTCAAGACGTTGTCTTGTTTTTACCTCATGCGGAAGGAAGCCTGATGCATGTGTTTAAATAAATCTTTTTAACAGTGAAACAGACCTTTTAAAATCCTTTCAGAATTGTGTCTGATAACAGGGTGCTAAACTGCTGACCCACTAAAGAGTTGGCTATCTAATGCCGACAGATGACTTGCATAAACAATGCTGTTGGCCGGGGTGAAACGATGTCACACAAATGCACGCGCTCATTTGCAGCTTAATTTTCCCCCTTATCCTGTGTGTGTGTGTGTATGTGTGTCTGTATGCCTGTGCGTGCGTCCATGCACACGTGTTTGTCGACCACCATGCTGATGTCCACTGCTTTTATGAGGCTTTTGAGTTACGCCCTTTAATAAGAGTGCGCTGTGGGAATCTTTGGTGTCATTGGCTGTTTTTCAGAATTATAAGCCCATCTTCAGAGGTTGTGCAGTGATAAAGTTGTCAGCTGAATATTACCCACCCAGAGAGAATTTACTCAATTTTATATATGTGTGTGTGTGTGTGTGTGTGTGTGTGTTTTGCTTTGCCTTGCCTTGCGGATGGTCATGACATTTACATTGGGCATTCTTGCCACGTGAAGGCCTGTTGACTGACAGACATTAACTGCACAACATTTTCTTTTCTTTTTTTACACCTTCTTTCTGATTTCACATTTGAACAGGTACAGATGCACTAATGCAACCTCCATGAGCCACATTCTTAACCACCCATTTCCACCATTCTGCCCCAGAGACTTACTCTCTCAGAGGGGAAAGTTCCAGGTTTAATGGCCTTCTCCTCCCTGGATGTCTGGACTGCTCAGTAGTGGTGAAACTGCCAATGATGGATGCTCACTGCATAAAAGCTGTGTGTGTTTGTGTGTGGTCCTACAAATTAAGTCTTTTATGGGTAGCATAGTAGGGTGGTATATGGAGTTTGTTAACCACAGGCTGAGTCTCTCCCCTGCATGTGGGTCAGAGTTTATGGTGATTATAATATTATAATATGTAACAGTTACAGTAATAGCATGTGGTAGATTTATATGCAATAAATAGCCTGAAAGAGTGTAGATACATTTAGAGCTATCTTTTATTTATTTAGTAATTATTCCACCAGTTCGTAAGGCCAACTGTTGTGGTCTCTCCTCTCCTCTCCTCTCCTCTCCTCTCCTCTCCTCTCCTCTCCTCTCCTCTCCTCTCCTCTCCTCTCCTCTCCTCTCCTCTCCTCTCCTCTCCTCTCCTCCTCGCCTTGCACTTTACCAGTGAAAAGAAAAAGTAGAAATAATCATGTGCTGCAATTTAACACAGACAGGGTGTGCTCTCTCTGGCTGACCCTCCCCTGAATGCAGATTACTAATGGTAGTGAATGAGACAGAGAGAAGCAGAGAAGTACAGTAGTCCTCGTCTTCCCCAGACAATCTTGGCTCATATTCCCCTTGGAATGCCTTGGGGGATGCTAGGAGTCGGAGGCACTTGAGTTGCTTGACTGTAGTTCTTTAGCTCAATTGTGCTTTAGCTGAATTCCCCTACGGATTAGTCTAAAACAGCAGCTAGCCTGACTGGCAGCTAGGACTGTCAACATATATTCTATATTCTGATATACTGTATATTCGGATTGTAAAAAACAGACATTCAAATATGAAAATGGATACTCGATAATGGAAATCAAGCAGCACCACCAAGGGCTGTCTGCCTCACGCATTCTCGTTTAAGATCCTAGACAAAGACAGGTAGGCATGTAGATCTTTTAAAATACAGTAATTTTTTTTAAAGGTCCCATGACATGGTGCGCTTTGGATGCTTTTATCTACCTACCTTACCTTAGTCGTCCCCTAATACCACATGTGAAGTCTCCTTCCGAAAATTCAGCCTTGCAGAATTGGTTGGGGGGGGGGCTTGACCAACTTCCACTTTGCTTGTTTAAAAGCCATGATGTCCCTCTCTCTCATGGGTGGGCCAAATTCTCTGGGTGGGCAAAGCAGAGAAAGGGGAGGTAACCTTGCACCTTATGACCTCATAAGGGGCAAGATTCCAGATTGGCCCATCTGAGCTTTCCTTTTTTCAAAGGCAGAGCAGGATACCCAGGGCTTGGTTTACACCTATCGCCATTTCTAGCCACTGTGGGACTATAGGCAGGCTGGGGGAACAAATATTAATGTTTTTTTTAAAGATTATTTTTTTGGGCATTTTCAGAGTCAAACCAGTTCCCGCTGCGTCTAGGAGTAAACCGCTATATGTATATGTATATATAGATATATGTGCGCCTGATCTACCAACTGAGCTATCCAGGTGCCCTCATATTAATGTTAAAAAACCTCATAAAGTGAAATTGTCATGCCATGGGACCTTTTAAGGAAAATTTGAACGTCAATTTTGACAGCCTTACTGGCTTCAATGCCCACACTATATAGTAATACAGCAAAGTCCACCATAGATTTCACTGGAGTAGTGAGACATTAGTAATGGGTAATCAGCCCTCTTAATACCTAATAGAGTTGACGTGAAGATGGAGTTTGACTAAAATTTTCCCTGACAGCGTGTCTAAATATGTGAGGGATGGTGTGAGAGAGAGAGGCAAGAGGGTGATGCTATAAACTTTTTATTGAGAGAAAAGGTGGCAGATCAGTCTGATTTTTAGAGTGAGCCCAGAGGCTTTGCTTATTGCAGGGGTGTGCAATTTGATCTATCATGCAGAGGTCTTATTGTTGTTTTCTGTACATGTATGACTATATGAGCTTTATAGCAACATTAGTGGTTTTAAAACACACAAATTCCAATACACCCTTGTATTGTACATATTCTATATATTCTGATACTCATAACACAGTTCTTGTATATCAGATACGCTAACTATATTAAAGACTAAAAACTTTTGATCTACATCAAATTGGATGAAGTATAATAAATGGAAATAACTAACCACATTTTATATGAACACGGCAACAGCTGGAAGACAACTGTGAAATTGAATTACCATGACAACACAATCTGTTCGGTGCCTTGTGCTTTTGCATGTTATGTAGTGTTATAAATTAGTAGACGACGGAAGCAAAAGCAAACAAATATTCATTGTCACAACTGCAGCAATTTAATCTTGCTCTTGATGTCTTGACATCTAACAAATACTAATCATATTTAGTAGGCGTAATATTTTTAATGTCACCCTGGAATCCTGACATCAGAGAAAACAGCAGAACAGCAGAGTAGAAATACATACTCTTGGTGTACATCATCTGTCATACAGTACCAAGTTGGGCCCGCGGGTGAGTTCTTCTCTGGACCCTTTACAGTTTGCCTACCAGCCTCGTCTGGGAGTGGACAACGCTGTCATCTATCTTCTGCAGCAAGCTCTTTTGCACCTGGATGGCGGTGGCGGCACTGTGAGAATCACATTTTTTTTTTTTTTATTTCTCCAGTGCATTCAACACCATTCAGCCACTGCTACTAGGTAAGAAGCTGCGTGTGATGGGTGTCGGTGCGTCCATAGTGTCCTGGATCACTGACTACCTGACAGACAGACCCCAGTTTGTCCGTCTGGACCGTGTTCTGTTTGATGTGGTGGTGAGTGGTATGGGGGCTCTACAGGGGACTGTGCTGTCTCCTTTTCTGTTCACCTTGTACACCACATACTTCCAGTACAACTCAGTCATGTCAGCCACAGACGTATTCTGATGACTCTGCAGTTGTTTGGTGTATAAGGGATGGACAGGAGGGAGAGTACAGAGCGCTGGTGGATGACTTTGTGAAGTGGTCTGGTAAGAATCGCCTACTGCTGAACGTGAACAAGACCAGTGAGATGGTGATCGACTTCAGGAGGAAGGGAACGGCTCCGCAGTCCCTTTGCATCCTGGGATGAGACGTGGACATGGTGGTGGAGTACAGATCAACATCGACACAGCGACACAAACGGACTGAACAAACTGATCAGGAAGGCTGGCTCCGTGATCGGCTGCAAACAGGACACTTTTGAAGCTGTGGTGGAGAGGAGGTCACCGAACAAACTGGTATCTATCATGGATAACCCTGACCACCCTCTCCACCCCACATTGGATCCAACAGAAGAGCACCTTCTCTAAGAGGCTCCGACAACTTCGATGTCGCACGGACCGCTACAGGAAATCAATCCTGTAATATATTTATTCAAATATTTATTTCTATCCTATTATTATTTCATGTGTATTGTATGTATGTATATTGCACCCTAGTATTTCATTTATATTTATATTCCGTGCTGAGTGACTGATTTTGCTGCTGCAACACTATAATTGCCCATTTTATTGGGATCAGTATCTATCTATCTATCTATCTATCTATCTATCTATCTATCTATCTATCTATCTATCTATCTATCTATCTATCTATCTATCTATCTATCTATCTATCTATCTATCTATCTATCTATCTATCTATCTAAGTTGGATCCCTCTACACTCCGTCTCCACCAATTCCTGGTCAAGTCCCTAACCACATGCTAATATATGCTAATCTGCTCTGAATTTACACGCCACTTTTAGCCAACGAGCTCAGCTAGAACAAAAGGCTGGAGGTAACCTTTCTCTCATCACTCAGCCACTGCAGCTCAGGATAAAAGTCTTTTCAGAGAAGAAGATATGCACAGAGACACACATTCAGCCTCCCAAACAGCTCCCGCTGTGTACACTTGTTTTTTCCACTACTAGCTCTAGCTAAATGTATAAAGGTGAGAAAATCCTCAGTGACATTTTGGAACAGGTAAAGAGTGTGTAGTATTCAAGTTTATAACTGTCTGCATTTCAATGACACTTCAGCTAATGAGACAATCCCCTGGAAATCTCCAAAGAAGGACTTTTCACTCTACATTGAATGTGGTCAAAGCATGTTTCTGGACCACTGGAGCTTTCTTTTACTTTTCTCTGTAAGTGGAAGGCTGAGTGTGAAAAGCCTGGTTAACCTGAGTCAGGTCCTTGGGGGATACTCGTGCTGTATGCTACATGTCAAAGTCCTAATGATGGCTCACAGTCAACTCCAGCTAAACTCAGCCTCCGCAGTAGGAATGTGCATGGACTGTGTGTGCACATGGGCTTGCGTGTGTGGGGGTGTGTGTGATCCAAATGTGCCACTGTGTGTTTCTAAGATCAAAGGTTAACTACATAGGGCATGATGTCAAAGGCAGGTCTTTGGTTGGTGAAAACACTGCCGGCTCCACTCAGCAGTTGCCATGGAGACAGCACTGGTAATTCTTGACAGCTCTGCCATTGTTATCAATATTATCTACATTGATTTGGTCCTTCTTGCAAATTGCTCTTTTTAAGTGAAAGGCATTTTAAATGTTAAGGTAGTTTTCGTTCATCTCAATAGAGCTCAACAGTGTGTTTATGGAAGTAAAAATGCCATTTATTTTCTCCGTAAGGATTTCGATTATCAGCCATAATGTCTAAATTATCTGAGGTAGACTGACCACGAGCTACGTGGCTGTAAAACAAAGGTTTCTGCTCCTTTAGAAGCTAGAAGTCTGTATGAAATCAACCTTGTCTTAAGAAAAACAAGTTTTATTCTCATGGAGAAAAACTACAGTACCCACAATCCTAAACGTAACCGCAACATCTCTGATTGGTCCAACTCGCTGTTACTATAGAAACGTTTACCGTACCCGTGAAACTACGAATGGCTAGAGCGAGCTTCTGCCATTGAAGTCTACGATAGTCATGGTCGTATACCTTTGCCTTTTATGCCATTTTCAAAAATGTTTTATGCTCACTATTAATCTTGTAGATGGTTGGCTTGGTTCCATACTACTACAACATTATCCAACTCTCGGCAACCAAAAAAAAAAACTCTAAACGTTAAGCGCAGAGTAGATGGTCAGTGCCTCGTCGCGCTGCTTCTGTTTGTTTGTAGCATTGTGTGAATATACGGCTCTCCCATTGCAAAGTATTAAAAAGATATAATGGCCTCAGGAAAAAAAAACACTTTGATGGACACACAACGCTACCAGGTAGCGTGCACTCACTCACTGTGCACTGTGGACGAGTAGTTAATATAGAGATAACGTTGGATGTTTTTTCCTCATTGACCAATCGAATGGTTGAAGAGTAGGTAGAATTTCAATCGACCAAAATTTTCTTTGGTTGAATACAGCCCTACTGGCCATTGTACTAGCCATCTGACTGTGTTTCAGACAGAACAGCAGGCAAATTTTACAGGCAGCTTAATTGCATACAAAGTCAATGCAAAGCTGCGATTAGACACACATTTACCCAGGGTGGCATGATATGGCATAAAGACGCATCTGTGGTAGTTTTTAAACTTCAGCCGCAATATGTCTATAGTTTTGTGTTTCCATTTTCCTACACTAGGAACTAGGCCTTTGTTCTATCTCTTGTTTTCGGATGCTATTCTTTATTTATTTATTCATGATTTGTAATCGCTATTGACTGGTCCAATACTGTTTTCACAGTTTCATAATTTCTTCCAGTAAAAAGTTCAAAAGTAATCTGCTGTATTCAATCTTTACTGGAAGTGTGTTCAGCTTGCATAGCTGTGCATCTAGAGCTGTACCAATTCCAAATTTTACTGTACAATAAATTGTCAAATAATTGCGATTAAAAATACAAGTGTCTTTCAGTGAAATTCAAAAATATTTGTTTATTTTTAAACAAATTAAAGATTTGAATGAAACCCAAAATACATATATTGGTTATATCGCTGTCATGTGACCCAGGTAATGTAATAACACAAATACACATGAAGTGAAGTAAACAAAGCCCCTTTATTACCATAAAACATTTTTTCTAACTGTATACCTCTTTTGTTATTTTTGTTGCTATGAATGTGTTTAGGGTCAAGTACCAGCAACTAGCAATTTAAATAATAATACAAATATAAAGTGTGACTAATAATCACTTATATAATCAGAATTTGGAATATATATGTTACCAGTCCCACACCTT
This sequence comes from Percina caprodes, assembly GCA_013375575.1. Taxonomy (NCBI): domain Eukaryota; kingdom Metazoa; phylum Chordata; class Actinopteri; order Perciformes; family Percidae; genus Percina; species Percina caprodes. Next base: position 995,755 of record JABXJD010000087.1, read on the forward strand.
AAGAACTTTGCTTATGTTAGCAAATAATTGCTGTTAAACAAAGAAACCGTGATTATTTAAAAAGAAAAAGAAGAAGAATGATAAGAAAATTATGCAATAATTGTTACCGACTTCTGTGCAACTACACATATAATGAAGGCAGAAGATCTGAATTTGACTATACTGGTATTCAATGTTCATACACACATCTCTGGAGAAGTTTAAAAGATAAGCTATTCATGGACATTTGACAGTTTAAATCAAAAAGAGAGTAAGCTCACATTTTAGATTTAATTCAATTACTAGACAAGAAACTCATTAAAAGTGGACATTGAAAGTAGCAATCTTTTAAAATGAGCAGACTGGAAAAGCTATCAAAACCACCAGAATATTTTCTTATCTAAATTGAAGTCCTCAAAGCACAGCAAGACATGCTTTTAGATATAAGAGCTGTGAAATAACAAACTGAAGACCTTTCATCTGATATTTAATTTGATTTGTAAACTGTTATTTCACTCAGATCTTCCATTCCTACCAAAGGACAAGAACGGAATAACAGTGATAATTCTAATGCTCCATGGACACATAAGATCTATTCTGCAGAGAAAATAGGATATTTTAATGGTTCTGCAGGCTTTGTGTTGTTTGTACAATTGGCTTGATAGATCACCTTGAATTACTAGGAAGTACTTTGTCATGGCGACGAGTTGCTAAATACTAATCAGTTAATAAACTGATTACAGACAGTTTCTAGCATGTCACATGTATAAGAATGGCTGACAGAAGTACAGTATGAGTCATCATCGACATGCGCAATATAAGTGCATTGTAACTGCCTTGACTGTTGATGTCACTTAGGCAGTATGATCATGTCATGGACAACAACAACTACAATAACATTGGCTACCAACAACAACCACAACACTTATAATACTATTTTTAAATGCTGACTACCTCATAAGATATAAAAAAGTTCAAACAATAATTAAACTTTTTACTATACCATATTATAACTAAACTATTTGACTGTGTTGTCTATGTATGTCCTTGTCTGCTAACAGCACTTAAAAAAAAATTAGGAACCCTTGAAAAAGCCAAAATCACGAGAAATTATGTGTTTACTTTATTACATGTTACCAAAATCAAGATCAAACCCCCGGTCTCAACTGTCTAAGTATTATGCTTTGTGCGGTCACCAACCACCATGGCCACCGCCGTACTTCCTTCACTTCAAAGTTGCCACTGAAAATAATCCAGGGGAAAAATTACAATTACTAAAAAATTACTAATTTCCATTTGAATGTATCTGGCAAAAAAATAAATACTGTAGTATATAAACATAAGGAAAAGGGCCATTTAATGAATGGATAGAGAACACATGTAGTTATTGGATATATGAGATGATGGAGTGGGTGGTAAGTAGGGTTGGGCATCGTTTGGATTTTAACGATTCTGATTCCGATTCTTCCTTTTGATTCCGGTTCTTATCGGTTCTGAGTCTTTGAGAGGTGGAGTTGAAACGGGTCACATTCTTTGTTTTCACAAATATTATTTTGCGTTGAAATAATTTTCAACGCAAAATAAAGTCACACTAGAGCGCCGCTCCATGGCTGCAACACAACAAGCGCCTGCCACTACGGAAACCAAAACTTGCGCATATTAAATTTGGATCCGATCCTCCAAAATTCCAAGTAGGAATCGCTTCTCGATGCCCAACCCTAGTGGTAAGAGGAGAAGCTGGACCAGAGTGACATGGCGCTAAAGGAAAAGTCAGGGGATCACCGAGGTCATCCTGTAGGGACCCTACATGTCTTTACAAAATTGAAAACCAGTTCATCCAAAACTACTACTACTATCAGACTGATTTAGCCATCCTTAGAACCATGCTGTTGTATTGGCTACTTAATATGTATTGATGAAAGGTAGTGTAGACCTAGTTAACTTTAGATGTATGCAGTGGATCCCTGAAGTTCATGCTGTTTTATGTCCAGTAAAGTGGAGCACTGGCACTGTCTGTGGTTAATACAGACCCAAAAGACTTGACTAATACATAAAAAAAACTTGTATGTGTAGTAGGTTTTCTACTGTGAGATTCTGCAGGGCCAAATATCTCTTAAACTCGCCGGGGCCCCACAGTCATATCCATAAACACAAATACACACACAAACATTACACAACAGCCTACAAACAATTCTATTTGCTTTCCCCTAGACACAGCTTCTTTCATTGCAGCATTAAAGGGGGAGAGATTATTCCGTCTATTTCCAGGGAAATGGATTTTATATCGGTTGTGTGTTTGTAAATCAGACCTCCATTTCCAAGAAGGCAGGGGGTATTTCTCTTATCTCCTTGACTGTATTTGTTAAAGCTCAACAATATAGGTTACAACTCCTCAGATTTCCCACCTGCCTGCCTTGGGAACATGATTTTCCTGTTACAGCTGGTATATCTGCAATTGAATAAATCAATTAAAGTGCAAAGGCAGAAACATGAACATGTCTCCTGCCACTTTTGAAAATAGATTTTTTTTTAACCTTGTTCCCAGATCTTTTATGATTGGTTATCACTCTCTTTGAACCCAATCTCCCAACACTAAGTTAAGTAATACAGTACATAATTTGCATATAGACTGATAAGTTACTGGAAGGAAGTTAGATCATGCTGTTGACTATGCTAAGTTCAATTTTGCATACGTCATGGAAAGTTTGGAAGTGCTCATCCCAATTTGCTGATAAAATGGGAGCTGTGGGATAAAATATCTTGGACTTCCTACCCACGCACACCCACTGGAGCACAGTAAAGTTGGGTTGAGGGCTGACCCTTTCTACCTCTTAGACACAGCCACCCAGAAAAAAAATGCATCGATAAAAATCTATATTTTTGACAACACTAATTCCTGACCACGCACACCCCCGGGGCACAGTAAAGTTGGGCCCAACCAATATCAAAGTTTTTTTTGGCTCATCATAGAATTGTAAGTAATTATACCGACAAGAGGGGAGAGGAAGATGCCTAACATGATCACAGATTGAAAAACGATGAAGATGAAGACTTAGGTAGTCTGATTGAAATCTGGGGGGCTTAAGTCATTTATGAGATCTGCAAAACCAAATGTGATTTCCCATACCTCCCTAGACTCTCCCCCTCCCCCATCCCCCTTACTCCTTCTCTTTTTTCATTCTTCACTGGATCTGTCACTCAGCCCTGAAATATTCATGCCCTGCTCTGAAAAATGAATGCTTCTGCCGAAAGGAGCAGAAGTTGAAGAGAGAAGTTAGTCGTTTTGATAGATACTCTCTCATGATAAAATTGACAAAGGGCTTTGAGTCAAGCCGTTGCTTCAGGAAATGTGGATGATGTGATGGCTCGCTGTGGCAGTAGCATGTCATTGTGTGTCTACTGTATGTTTGTGTGTGCGAGTGCATTGAATGTGTACGTGAAAATTTTGTTGTTGTTTTTGTTTGCTGTTTTCTGTTATTCTCTGTGTGTCCTCCCTTGTCACCTTAGTGTACTTCCTGTCTTCCTATGATTGCCTAATGTTTCCCAGCCCTTGTTTCACCTGCCTCTTGTTTCCTCGTTACCCAGTGTATTTAGTGTCTGTGCTCCCTTTGACTCTTGTCCGATCCTTTGGTGTGTTGGTGTGCGTGTTCGTTGTTTGCCTTGTGCAGTCATTTTGCTCAGCATTTGGGCTCTTCCCTGAGGTCTTTGTTTCCCTGTGTGTTTTTCCCTTTTTCTCTTTTGGACTTTGTGTTTTCCCTGAGTATTCAGTTTTTGCTTTTGGATGCCTATTTTGGCCCTGACTCTTTTTGTTAATAAATCTTTGTTCTAAGCACTCTTGCCTGCTTGCCTCCTCTGCATTTGGGTCCTCTACTGCCATGAACTGTAACAGAAATCAAGGTAACTTTGTGCCATTTTAAGTGTAAGTAAAGCAGGCTCAAATAATTAAAGTTGAGACTTGAGAAATCTGAAGACTTTGTATTACCTCAAGAATAATTGAGAGATGAGCTCACTATATTTGACCTACTAGTTGATGAGACTGACAAGTTCAAAATGTGCACGCGCACACACAGTAACAATAGTGTGTGTGTGGTTCACATTGTACATAGTGAAAATAATAAACCTTCATCAGAGGGTTGCTCTACTTCTCTCTCTCTCTGTGATCTTTCTATTTAATTGGGTGCAGAGTTTCTCAGCTCTTAGTCTCCACAAAGTACATTTTGTATTGATCCTCTTTCCTTGGCACCACAGACTCTGCTTCCCATAGTTATCCCATCTATTGCTGGTGTCTCTATCAGTTGACCACACACACATGCATGCACACACTCTGGACAACACAAACTTTCAAATAGTGCCTCATTATGTCTTATGTAATGCCTTGGGAAATAAAATTGGGCAGAGTTTGTTACAGACTAATCTCTGAAAACATATATGCACGTGAATGCAGAATCTGTAGGTAATGGGACAAGATGGTGATATCAGTGCGTTCTGTTTTTTATTTGTGGTCCGTTTGTAGTCCAAGTATTATTTACCAATCACGTTTGAGCGAGCTTTGGTTGGATGCAAATGTTGTTGGCCAAATGCAGCCTGGGAACCCTTTGTCTGACAATGATTGAGCTTTTTATTACAGTAGTTTTTGTTTACATGCGTTCAAATGCAGATATCTATTTGTCGTCTCAACTCCAACCCCAGTGTCTTTTCTCAAGTTGCTAATCAAACTGTAGACAATGACCAGTACATGGAAGAGGAAGTCTTGGCCACACCAGCACCCCTGAAATATTAGCTTGCCCCCTAGGGGCTAAATGTTTTGACAAATTGTTAGCCAACAGGTTTCAAGATTAGTCACAGACAACCTTGTAGATCTTTTCTGTTTTTTCCTAATATATCCACTTTGCAATTAGCCTTAGACAGAGAGTGACAAAGAGAAGAGGTGAAAGGTAGACTAATACAATGTTTATCTAAGTTATTAATAATTTACTTGGAACTCTGCTTTAACACTTTTTAACCAGCCCACCCAAACCTAATACCATATTTGAAGTCTCTTTCCCAAAATTCAGACTGCAGAATCACAGCCACTAGAGCCAGTCCCACAATGAGCTTTTCCTTAGTATGTTTCAAATTCCCTGGGTGGGCAAAGCAGAAAAAGGGAGGTCATAAGGGGCAAGATTCACTGGTGGCTGAAATGGGTAATTGCATTGTCTCAGAAATGAGTGGATAAATTACGTCTGGCATGACCAGATATTTTATAAATATTTAAAATAACACAAAACAACTAAATGGTGGTAGGTAACGCGTCTGATTTCATATACTGCTTTGGGGCACTGGCTCTCACCTGAGACCATTGGCGACGCATATGCAGGATGCAAAAAACGAAAATAACTGTTGCGCTAATCTGGACATCTTGCTGTGCCAACGTTGCAATGAAGGTTGCCTAAATGCCATGTAGGCTATATAAATTTGCTGTAAGTTTACTAATTGATTTTTGTGTATATTTGGACTATACGTTTTATTCCACTTTGTTTACTGTAAACAGCAAAGTTGAGAGGCCTCGTTCACCTGTTTGGATCTGGCTGGTGAATGTGAAGCTCGTAGGCCTTTCTTGATAGACCGTGACCCCTATTTGTGGATCTACTGATCACTGTGGATTACTTTTTTTTTGTGTCATTGGATTACGGCAAAATGCAGATCTTTTTTCTTAATGCGTTTTAATGGTGCAATTGCGCTTCGGGTCTGTGTTTGGAGAAGCATCTCAACAGACTGTAGGTCCAACACAATTTTAGTTGAATTTAAGTGTCGGGACATTCCGCCACCGTCTGTCTATTGTTCCAAGACAGCTGTGCCGCAATTGGATTTCATAAGGACAAATTGTTAAATAGCTATAATGTAATTTAAAATATGCTTCAAAAATAAACATGTTTATTTAGCATATTTGTTTTGTCCATTAGTATTTTATTATTTTAATTTATTAACCGCCCCCACACACACACACACACACACACACACCTGCACATCAGTACAGAGTAGCATAGCAAGGTGGCAAACATATTTAATGGTAGTGTGAAGAAAATGGTAATCTAGTGACCTCAACAGGAAACAAATCAAACCAATATTTACCGAAATCTTGATGTTTTCTGGTTTTCCTAGAGGTTTGTCAGAGTCTTATAACTTGATGGTGGGATGAATAATACACACCAGCAAGTTTGTACAGTACACAATACACAGCAGCACTGAGACTTAGTTGAATTGTGTACCAACATACTTACAACATCAACACGTCTGGAACAAGATGTGGACATTGATATTCATGCTGTTTCACGCTCATACACTAAAACACAGATGCCCAGACTCCCACAGGTAGCTAATGCAGAATAACATTGTTTCCAGCACGCTAGGCTATTAATCATGGATGAACTCCTGCATCACTGACAAATCAACCTAATCTCACATGGGAGGGTGCGAGTGTGTATACACAGGCACACACGCTCTCTCTCTCTCTCTCTCTCTCTCTCTCTCTCTCTCTCTCTCTCTCTCTCTCGCACGCACACATGCATGCATGCATGCACACAATAGTGTGTGTGGACACGCATGCATTTTATCAGTCTAATCGCATAGGAAAGAGCATGCTCTGACTGGCAAACAGAGAATTAATGCAGAGCAGGGGGCTCTCCTCCCCTCTCCCTCTTCCTGCCTCAATCTTTGCTTATCTGTCTCTCTCATGTCCTTCTCCTCCCCTCATGTGTTTTCTCTGCTTTTCTCGCTTGTTTCTTTTTGTGGAACCCAACAGACCAACACCTGCACACAGTCTGCAGACAATCTGGTGAAACACAGCCAGCAGACTGATGCTCTCAGCAATAATTCCTGGACTTTTCCTGAATTTACATCAAATAGCACATATTTTCCGTCTAGTGTAATAACCATAAAGGGAAAAAACAGGTGCTTCTTCATTTAGCACACACACAGATATGAATACACACATGCACACACATTTAATGACTAAGCAGAATAATGCCTGGAGATACACGCTGGAAGAGAGGCTACACTGCAGCAGAGCAGTCGAATATCCACTTTGCACAAAGTGTGTGTGTGTGTGTGTGTGTGTGTGTGTGGTCTGGAGAAAGATAAAATTAAAGTTCTGTACAGAGAGCATGCTAGGCTAAATAAATAAAATGGTGCAGGTTGAACAAATCTGTTCAGAATGAAGGGGGAGTGGTTGGGAAAAGGTTCGGCAGAAGGGGTTGATGCAGAGTTCTGAAGGGTAAACATATTTACATTCATGTTGGATTGTGTGTGCTGTGTGCACATATTGTATGTCGGTGTGGATGGAAACGCTCGTACATGTATGCCTGCTTATATGAATCACAAACAGCTCTTTGAATTATAAAGCCTCCTTCAGCTGTACACTTGCATATCTTACAGCCCTGTTGGAGCACACAATGACATCCTGTTCCCTTAACGCCCACCTCTGTTCTATTCCCTTTTCCCTTGGCCCTCTGACTGGCTGCTTTGTTTCCTGACAGATATACAGCTCCTGGCTGCCCTACAGGACTCTGGGGAAACGAGATACAAATGCCACAGTATCTGCGGTATCACTGCCCAAAACCAATGCTGTAGCCCGTTGCAATAAAACACCTGCCAGGACACCGACACCACAATGGTTGGGATAAAACAACACAATACATGATCAACCAAGACACACAGCAGAACTGGATGGCGTAAAGGACCACCTTGATTCTATCTCTCATTTAGCCTGGTGCAACGTAACTTCCTTTGGCCCCGAGGCTAATCTGTAAATTGATGTCTTTTGTGCAATTAAGGGGTTAAGTATCAAAGCATTGTATAAGTCATTACAAATTCAGAACATGTCTTCTTTTGACTGCTTGTCGTGTAGAGTAAATAGGCTTTTAATCTCTGATCCAAACATGTAAGACACACAAATGTTCTTACATTACTGTAACACAGTTTATCTATGTGTCCTTTAATTTGCCTGGCTAATGCAGCACTCTAGCATAGTGATAAGAGAGTGTAATCTTCTTAGGTGTGGCAAAAGCTTAATCAATATTAACATATTCCTCATCTCCCACTCCATTGAATAATTGATATCCCCACACAGTCTTGCTGAGAATGAAATAAGATGTAGGAGTATTAAAATAACTTCCCCGAGATAAAAGAAAATTGATTAAAAAAAGATGGCTGAAAATTAAAGAGAAGGAAAGGGAGCCTAAGGGATTGGACTTTGCATACAAATGAAGAAAAGGGGTTGGGAGGGTGGAGAAAGAAGGAACTTTAGTGAAGTTATGAGCCCATTTATCTAACTCCAGTCATTGCACACTCGGTCGGCCAGGTTTTTACCAAACCAATCAAAGCAGTTAATCTGAGGGATCCACTATAGCCTCACCAATCTCTGACCTCCTTGTAAAACATGTAGTTATTAATCAGAGATTACTCATCTGTAATTTCTGCATGATTACTTCTTCATTTAAAACTTGCTGCGGCGGCATCTCAGGGTTTGCCTGACAGGCTACCTCTCTTTGTTCCCAATTGTAATATCTTAAGCATTCTTTAAGCCTAAGTGCCTGCAGACTTTGGCCAACCTGGGCAATAATGTCCCAGCGAGAATGATAATTAGAATTACTTGAAGTTTTTAAAACTTGTTTCCACAAGGTCCTCCAGTTCAACTGCTGTATTTCAAGTTTCAAGTTATGCCAGCGAGCCACAAATTGCTAAATTACTTAAAAGTTAAAAAAAAAAAATTATAATGAATTTAAATCTCTGGCCTGGAGACTATACGCTCATCCTGCACAGCTGCAAGGACAACACAGGGAGGGATTTTCAAGTTGGATGCAGTGAGAGGATCAAGCTTAGGAGGAATCATGCATTTGGACCACCTCAGCACTATCAGATCACTGCTGACACCTCACCTACCACCCCCAGGGTTTAAGCACACATCACAAGTTGAGAGGGAGAAGGCAGACAGATGCTTGTGAGTTTGTGTTTGTGTGTATACGTTTGTGCGTGTGAATGTGTCTGTGGATGGTTTTTGTGAGAGTAGGAAAGGACAGAAAGTTCTTCAGCTGTCAGTGGATGGTAACAAATTCAGCCCATCTTGAGGTTGCTGCACTCACATAGGCAACATATGAAGGACAAACGTTTGTGTAAAATGTAAAGCGGCATGTCTGACAGCTGTGTTCTATCAGTGAGGGGAAAACTGATGGGTGAAAATGAGATGTCAACAAGATGAGGATGAGGCCAATAAGGACATATAACACATACAGTGTTATATGACATAAATACACAGGAGGTAAACAACACAGTTCTGTGTCCTCTGTAGAAAATAATTACATGTGAAAGATGACAAGTAGGCGCAAGAGGTGATTGAAGAAGTGTGCACGACTGAGCGTCCTTTTGTCTTTTTAGCATGTAAGTGTGTGTCTGTCTGTCTCTGTCTGTCTGTCTCTCTCTCTCTCTCTCTCTCACTCATTCTATTAAACTGGTCTCTCATTCATTCAGCACTGTATCAGATACTTTCCATCTCTATTTGACAGGCAGCTGACATGCAGCGTGGTGAGATAGCTGCTCCGATCAATGTCTTCGATCTACACATACTGACAGCAACTAACACACTCAAGGACCTATCCTTCATGATTAACTGCTGTTTTTTTACATAAAGAAAAAAAATACAATTAAGCACATACTGTCTAAACTGAATCAACCATCTGTCACAATTAATGTTGGGAAAATTCACCTTAAACACATCCCACCTTAAAAAGCTATGGTAGGTAGCCATTATTATAACGTACAGCAATGCAATTAAAAATGACTAAAATCTTTTTTTTATAGCCTGTTAAAGTGTTATTCTTTTAATACCAGACATAAAGATGTTGAATTCATGGGGAGAAAATGGGAAATTGCAGCCATTTGTGCCTCCATCTCATCCTTCTGACTAATCAAACTCTAGCCCGTTAACTGTCTGTTCTAATTACGCTGCATCGATACACAGACTGACTTTACTATCTGCCTGTCTGAGGGTCTGGTTGTAGGAGAAAAAGAGCTACGACAGTATGGAGTTAAAAATGTAGTATTGCTGCACACTTTTGTAGCAGGCTGATACAATTTTCTATCTAGATTATCATGGGTCAGTGTGTACATTTTGTGTCTGATGTGTGTGAAATCTCCCTGTCCTTTCCTCATTTCCTCTCTGTCCTTTGTCTTTTTACTTTCTGTTCTATTAACTTTCTCTTTTTTCTCTCTGTCTCCATTGCCCTGGGCTCCTGTCAACTGAAACAAATAGCCATGTCTCAAACAGCCAGAGCAATGGGCAGGTGTCAGTCAGGCTGCAGAGCACAGATATTGATCATGGTTGGGTACAAAGTCAATACAAAGTAAAATGACACACTCATTTTACCAGCAATATACACACATCATTTAATGTTCATGCAGTACATTGGTTGTACACTTTTCTATCCAGTATTACTTTCTGCAATGACATGTTGTAGTAATTCTGTGTCAAAGTATAAAGTCTATAAACTATATATTGCATCCCTCATCCCTATTACGTAAATTGATAATTTGTTGCAGTCGTTAATTAAATTTTGGCACAAATTAAGCTATTTTTGATGATGTTCCAACCCCTAATTATACCAATGTTTCCTTGAATGCACCATCCTTCATTTTGAGTGGATGGTGGGACAAATGTTGTGATGTAATGTAAAGCCAGATTCATGATTAATGCAAGGAGTCCCACGATAGATACCAATGGCATAGTTTTTTTTTATTAGTAGTTCAGGTCCTGATTTTTTCTGCAGATAACTAGATGGATGTATCATGCTGCATAAGGCTGTATGATGCTTTGAAAGATTATTCCACCGATTAGTACTGCACTCCTATAACATTGTTATGCTCACAATGAATATTGATGGAAAATAACCAGATATATATATATATATATATATATATATATATATATATATATATATATATATATATATATATATATATATATATATATATATATATATCCATGCATTCTTCTTCCTTGTCAAAATCCGGCGCCTACTTTACCCACAATGCAACTTAAAAGCAGAAAGTTTGTCTGGGGTTGGGGAGCGTTTATTTTAAATTATATGTATTTAGGGTGTTTTTAGGCCTTTATTGACAGGACAGCAGAAGACATGATAGGGGAGAGAAAGGGGGGGAATAACATGCAGCAAAGGCCCTCAGGTTGGAGTTGAATCCGGGCCTGCTGCGTTAAGGAGTAAACCTCTACATATGGGCGCCTGCTCTACCAACTGAGCTATCTGGGCTCCCCGGGGTTGGGGGAGTGTTATGCAAGTAGCAACTAATTTAGCATTTAGCTGCTAGCCTCAAGCAGAGCTGAGGATCAGGCTACCCAGAGTAACTGTGTTTATATTACTACCTTCATTTTGTGATGTGAACAAAGATGAGAAGGTTTGTCTTGTTTAATGTCTGAATGTGAGACTATGTTGTGCGAGGTTGCCATATTTACATTGTATTCCTTCACTGTGATAGAGAGCTGAGGTACATATAGAAATATATGGAGCTTACGAGTACTGTAATCAGAGCTGTAGCAAATAATAATTCTGAGATAGTGATTTAAAAAAAAATGTAAACGTGTACAAAGCCCTCATTACTTTTCCTCGACCGTGGTGCTGTGCAGATCTATTCGACTAGTTGCCAAACCTACATCTGTGTTTCTTTGCAAACTTCAGAAAACTTCCTCTTGTGAGGTTCCTATGGCTACAGACGACAAGAATGGTGTCGGCTAATTTTGTTCCTGTCAATGCATGAATCAGATCCCGTTTACAGCCAAACCCTGGTCTGGCTTGCTTTGCCTTCTGGTCACAGAAGTAGAGCAGCATTTGGTCAGCCGTCTTTGCTCACGGTTTCAGTTTCTCACTTTCTCCTAGTTCTCTGTGTTTTGTGCTGCTTAACTGAAGCATGCAGCATGATGAAATACTTTTGTCTGCTTGAATATGATTTGATCTAGGGCTGCAGCATATGATCATTTTCATGATTGATTGATACTTAAATTACTTTTTCAAGTGATCGATGAACTGTTTTGTTTATAAAATGTTCCAGATCAAGAAACATTCATAATAAGGAAAGAAGCCTGGTGCATGTTCAGCATTTTTGCTTGATAAATGACTTTAGCAATTAAATAGTTTTGGACTGATATTCTATACATTTCACAATAATTAATCTGACAGTACAAAATTAATCAAAACTAAATTCTAAATAGAAAGAAAAGGAAAGACTTTAGTCTGTTTTGTTTCCACAGGTTCTGCTACTTAGTGTCCGAAAACATGTGATATGTACTGTTAACAAAGCTGAAAACCTGTGGCAACAACAGATGTTTTTTTCCCATTTATACCTCATTTTTTTGTCACTTACTAGGGGATTTTAAGCTTTGGATAGTCTAAAGCTGTAGAGAGAGACTTCATTCATAACATGATATACAGTGTATTATACTGTATATATATTGTTTTGCCATATTGTAATGCCAACTTGCCTCACAGTTATTATGTCCAGCAAGGCACAGTCCCTCCAGGATTTCACAATATCACAATACCAATTCACGCAAATTCAACCAATCCCCATGAATTTGGTGCGACTCGAAATTTTGATCAATACCCACAACTTTTTTTTTTTGCAAATTTGACCCGTAACTGGAGTTTCCCGTAACTTCAACCAATCCCAGCAGTCCCACGTGCACTCTGAGAGCCAATGACCAAACGGGAATGAGAACGGGTCAAATTCCTTTTCTGCTATGAAGACCAGATGTGTGTGACTTAAACATCTTACATTTTCCAACAAAACGTACAACGAAAGGCCGCGCAAAAACATTTCAGACCATCCTGCCAACCTGTATACATTTTGACATCAATGTACGCTGTAACGATTTTTTACTCCAAAGTTGCTGAAAGCTGCTCCTGTTTCAATCCTATTGGTCCTCTGCAGCGGGCGGGGCTGCTGCTCCATTCCCCCCGCTACTGCACACACAGTGGATGGAGGAAAAAACGGAGATGAGATGTACAGGATGACCTAAATTGAAGACAGCTATGCTTGTTATTGTAAGTGCAAGTTGTAAGTCCAATAAGTACAGAATGTGTGGCGCGGCCCAGGATAGGAAATGAACTAACAATGAAAGGATCAACAAGCCACTGACAGATATGTTCATATTTGATTCATTCAATAAATATATTATAAGTATTTGTTTTAAATCCACCAGCCATTTTCATATTTTACTAAAATTTGGAGCATCCTGAGCCTTTTTGGTAAGGTTACAAGGAAATCTCAGCCCAGAATAATTTTATTCTCCCCATTTTATTTTTAAAGAACTAATTATTTGTATTTATTTTGTTCACTCTTTACCGCAACTTCATTGCAACAAACATACAAAAGACATCGCAACTTTTATCACAATTTTCTTCAAAAGCTCCCACGAAATCAGGCATTTTGGGCCACAATAATCTCAAAAAAAGTCCTGGAGGGACTGGTTATTATGGAACCCATGCAACTTCTAGGCAAGACACCCTTCAATAGCATTCTCTATGCTACTATTGGCTAGGTGTCCATGCTTACACAAGGTAACGGAACCAGATTTGTTCAGTTCCTATTCCCTGACCCGTAGGCTGTCCTAACCTTAACTACTCAAGGTCAATGCCTAACCCCAACTAGTCGGCCTGCTTTGTAGGGCAGGACTTGCCTAGAAGTTACGTGGGCTCCGTAATAACACTCCAGCAAGTTACTAAATCAGGCCATCTTGTCTTTCACCAACATCTGTTTTATGCACGCACATACAACAAAGGTGCTTCTGACATAAGGTCTGTGAAAATGTAAAGAAAACAGATGTACAACTCACGATGCAGCTATTTTCGACCACCTGTTTTCTGCTCTATTTAGTTGACATGTATTGAAGCTGAGTTCTGCCATTTACATTTTGGAAAACATGGAAAGAGAACCTCATCTACCTTATTTAGTCCATCACAGAAAGAAACAAGATGACAGACGGAGCAGGGGATGTTTAAAAGCACAGGAAACATAGCTAAAAAAACTATTTCCATCGTTAGACACCACACCAATGTCACTCACTGCCCTCCCCACGCACACCCTAAATCATTTATACTGCCATGCCTGTCTGTTGATGGTTCTGCCTGTGAATTATTTACCAGTGGAAATGCAGGACCAATCTAATTGAAGAGAAGAACTCCATTGGAGATGAAAACTCTGCTTCTTTTTTTTTTATGCTTTTCAGTTGATGCGGTTAGATTCTGTTGCCGCTGTCTATGCTGTTTTGTATTCTCTACGCTTGCTGTCTGCAGCTGTCCGTAATTACTACTAACGTTAATGACTTTTGTCTGTGAGTAACATATCGGAATGCTACCGTTAAATTTGTAGTTTCAGTAAGTATGTGTCTGCTTCATAGGCTGTTTGAATCACTAACACAGTCTGAAGCAGTGCGAGGCAAATGTTGCTTAACTCACAGTTAACATCTGGCCAATTAGCACTGGTGCACGTTAAAGGATAAAGAGGGAGATGTATTCTATATCAATTTTAACACCTCTCTAGACTTCTAAGTCTTGTTATTTGTAGTTTGGGAGAGAGACAGCTACAGGCTTGCTCCAACCTAAGTCAAATTCCTCGTATGCGTCCTCATACCATAAAGCTGATTCTGATTCTGATAAAGATTTAAGACAAACCCTGTCCTTGTTATTACAGTGTTCTCACACATTCTCATGGACAAAATTTCAAAACATTTATGACTTTTAGATGACAGTTTATGACTTTTAGATGACACAAGATAAGATGCAGAAAAGGCTAATCGAAACAGAGTGTTTGAATAAACAATGACTAGTGGGACCTGGTCCCCTTGTTCTTTTTGTTCTATTTCCGGCATGGCTGCTGCTTCACCACACTGATGCCAGATCTCAGTTCTCCCCCATCTGAGAGCCCAAATAATACGAAACAAAACCACAAAGCACATGGAGGAAAAGCTGACAAATGCTACATTATAGAATGCAGCAGAGGTACCGGCAATCGGTTATCTTTGTTAATTTGATTGGTAATTTACCTACAATTTGCAAATATTTGGATGGAGATATTCCTACTGCTGCTGCTAACAAACAAACACAGACGCAGGATATCACACTATTGAGCAAAACCCAAGTTGCTTACAGCACATTCCAGATTTCAAAAAAGAAAAGAAACAGTTTGCAAACACTGCAGGATAAATATTGGCTGGGGACATCACTGTGCCCGATGATGAGATTCCCTGCACATAGCAAAAATGAATCTCTCACTTACACTGAATTGCACATGCACACACTCCCATAGTTACACACACATGCAGCTCTCCCTCCTTTGAAGTGCTGCATCACTAGACTGTAATGGAATTCTATAGCTGACTGCTGACTGGAGGCTTTGGAGGGGGATGGATGGAGAAATGGATGGATGGAGAGAGAAATGAGGAAAGAGGTAGGTGGAAAGGTCGGAAAATTGATTGAAGGAAAATATGAACTGTTTTTGTGTTCATGCGTTTGAAGAATTGCGCCCCCTACTTCCCTACTACAGTTGTGTGTGTGTGTGTGTGTGTGTGTGTGTGTGTGTGTGTGTGTGTCAGAGAGCGAGAGAGAATACTCCTAGGGTGATCGGTGCCATCGATATTAAGCATAACACGCTGAGGTACAAAGGTTCATTTTCTACTAATGCCTGTTTTAAAAACCCCATCTTGCTTACAACTTCAAAAAGGCTCCCTGGGGTGAGGACGTAAGTGTATGCAACACCTCCCACCCTCCATCCCTTCCTCCTACTCAGTCTACGTTTTAGCAGGGGACAAGAGGGTACTGTAAATTACCTTTTGATTTATCCCCTTTAATTATGCAAATAGACTTCATTATCTGCAGTGACTCTAAAGTGTTGTATTCATTAGTCTGCATGGAGAGCTATGAGAGTGTTCATTTAGGGGTACTCAAGTGTGTATGATTTTGCATGCTCTTTTTTTGTAGGTGCAAGTGTGCAATACATTCAACAAGGTGTGTGTGTATGTGTACACCTGTCTGCATGTGTACTTTCTTGTTCAGAGTTAACTCTTTAAAGTCCAAGTAAAACGTTAGTGTCTTTAGGTTACCTAATGTGACATATTTACAATTGAAATGAATTATGTGGGTGGGGTAAGCTTACGAAGAGGAATAAAATTAACTCACGAAGAGGAATGAAATCAGATTCTTCCAATTTTATTGGATCGTGCGACTAAAAGTGCAATACGGAGCTGTAGTCTACCATCCACACTTCCCTCAAGTGTTTTGTTAGATGAGGAAGAGGAAAAGATAGAAATTAATAAATTGGACCTTAACCACATTCTATGGAAATGTAAACAAGGTTTTATCTGAGATCCAAACACAAACCTCTGACTCATGATATTGCTCTGCTAGATACTATGACAACACCAACTTCGGTAACATGTACTGTAAGGGAAAACATAAGCAGCCCAAGTTGAGAAATCACAGCTCTTGTGGTCTCTACGTGGTGTGTTGCCCCTTTTACATTTTTTAAGGAGGTGCATGTAAGCTTTGGTAAACCAGAAGCACGACAAAGTGCGTTAGCTGCGATGCAATGCCGTAACCTCCTATCAAACATGGATGGCTTCAGCTGTGCACATCTGTCTGCATCCTTAATTATTTCACTCCATAAAACTTGTGCATTCTCTCAGTGACAAACACAGACACATTCTTTGGTTGAGCCTATGTTTAGAACAGAAACTCTCCTGAGTTTTGGATTCAGCACAAAATGTATGTGACTGTAATTATGCAAAAGAGGTCATTAACTTAATAAACAGTGTTTGTAAACAACAGCACTAAGACACAGTTTCCTTGCATCCCCCCCTTCCTTTTCTTTCTCTCTTAGTTCATTCTCTTTCTATCTATCTATTAGCTCCCTACCGTTTCCCTCTCCCAGTTCAACATATGGGTCTTTGAGTCTTGGTGATGAGCGTCTGAATTTGAGAGGAGCGTCTGAAGTCAAGAGAAGAAAACAGCCACACTATCTCAATTGCTGAATAAACAGCTGATGGCACAGCAAGAGAGCTGAATAGGTTTAATGAGTAGACTATGGCAGTGTGACCCAGATCTAGTTTCAAGACTGTCTCTTAGCTGCATACAAAAACCAAACTGACAGTAACAATCATCAACAACAATTCTCATTAATTACAGTGGCAACACTTATGGTCTCCATTCTGAAAATCAACCCAGACAAACTCGTGTGTGTGTGTGTGTGTGTGTGTGTGTGTGTGTAGCTCTCTGAATTGGTGTCCCTGTCTCCCCCTAATCTCCTCTACTTCTCCTCATTCCTCTATCGCTTCCATATTCTGTAATACTCTTATTTAAATTGGCATCATCCCACCCTCACATTCTCAGTGCTCCACATTAAATGTCAACAACTGAATATTAATCACAATGCTGACACCCCTTCCCTCTGTCTCTGTAACACACATCCCAGAGAGGGATTTTTTCTCTCTCTCTCTCTCTCTCTCGCTCGCTCTCTCTCTCTCTCTCTCTCTCTCTCTCTCTCACAGACTGATTAGCAGCAGATTTGAATATTACCAATTACCAATATTAGAGTAGTAATTTCCTGCAATAGTCTGCTTCTCCACCCTCCTTGTGAATCAAAGAGCTCAGTGCTTTTCTCCTTGTTTACCTAATTTTGCTATTTACAGCATATTTTCTCTCAACAGTATTATATAATTCCTCGGTCTCAGTTGTTCAAGCTTTAAACTGTAAATCTAGAGTTCTACATTCTGTCGGTACATTTAAACACAACATACATGCAAAGTGCAGAATTGCAAATATGCAAAGGGAAAGAGAACGGGATAAATAGGAAAATGGTGAGATAAATAATGGCACAGATATTGCACATATTAATAAAGAAAATAGAAGACCTACCAGCTACTTTTCCCATCTATGCTTCTCAGCATGACCAGTAACCATTTTTCAAGCCCACCATAGTGGGTAATATCATAATTTATCTTACAAGTGGACACAGCAAGGCAACGCCCAGCAGGGAATCCAGTGGTGTACTGCTGAGCTATCTTGAGGCATACAGCACAAGGGCCTGCCAGACTCAATCTAAGAAGGCAACATAAATATGAGGTGACCAAATTATGACCAGCAGACCATATGTGGCCCAACACCTTAATGAACTCCAGTAATATATTTATTTACATTGAACACCTCCAGCATGAGCTTAACTACACCTTTAGAAAGACCGGATTTTAGAGTTGGGATGGCACTACACACAACCACATTGTGGTTGAACAACTAGCACCTAGACTGAGCGTCTACCCATTATCTTCACTTCAAGTACTGTTTAATCCTAATTCTCCTCGATCGAGATTTCATACTGTGTAAGTCATCCAAGTCTCCTGAACCTTCTTCATATATCCATAGTTGAGCTGCTGCTGAGTTTTTCTGTAACAACAGTCACCAAGTTGACTATTGACATCCTAGTCGGAGGTGCATATTGCAGATGTAGGTATGGTTCATAATGTACTATGCCTAGGTATCGGTAGTCAAGTACAGAAAAACCCAACAGTATCAAAACTTTTCAAGTCAAACAATACCTACATTAGTTCCTTTTTGTACCAAGATCTAGAAAAAATAATCACAATTTGTATGTGTTTGCTTGCAAAGATTGATAGATTAGTTGTCAACTATTAAATTAACCGGCAGCTATTTTGACAATTGATTAATCAGTTTGAGTTATTTTTGTTAAAGAAAAGTGATTCCAGCTTCTTAAATGTGAATATGTTCTAGTTTCTTGACTTCTCTATGACAGTGAACTCAACTGAATATTTTTTGAGACTTTTGAGGACATCATCTTGAGCTTTGGAAAACACTGATTGACATTTTTCCCTATTTCTGGCATTTCATAGACCAAATAAGTAATCAGTTAATCAAGAAAATAATCAACAGATTAATTGACTATGAAACAATTGTTAGTTGCAACCCTATAGCCAATCACTGCATTCTTCGATTTAATGCAACATGTGATTGGCCCAGTCACGCATTTGCAACAACTCATACAGTCTGTGGTCTGGTGAAGCGCTGATGGTTGAGCGCTGTGTATTTAATAGAGTTGGTTCTGTAGTTCAGCATTATAAAAAAGGTATCAAATAAAGTACTACTGGTGCTATTGGTACTGGGTATTGTGATATTTTTAAACAATACCCTGCTGTAGTTAATACTAATGTCTCAGTGAAGCAGAGCACTTGCCATTCATCTACCATACAGCCCATGTGACAGTTGCCTGTCTCTTGGAAATGCCCCTTGAGCTTTACCTGACCCCAATAAACAATGTGTGGGTTGGCTGTGTTTGTGTCTCTGTGGGCAGAATGTGTCAACAGCCTGCTAGTCTCAATGTCATGGCAATGAATACCACAAGACCACACGTACAGAGTACACACATTATGCAGCAAGATGAGAGGTCATCTCATCTGTGTGAGTCATCAGTACAGTACAGCCTTAATCACTGTGACTCTTTGAATGTTTGAATGTGACACTGTGAATGTTTAACGTTCATTCAGGAGTGACTCCTAGGGAATGAAAGGGAATGCACCTCCTTTCACAGTCAGCTGTGTGTGTGTGTGTGTGTGTGTGTGTGTGTGTGTGTGTGTGTGTGTGTGTGTGTGTGTGTGTGTGTGTGTGTGTGTGTGTGTGTGTGTGTGTGTGTGTGTTTGAGGAAAGCGACAGGTTGAGACCGCCATGTAAAGAACGCTTTGGGCCTGTGCTGCTTATCAGTCCCACACACATTCTTTCTTTCTTGCATGCTATCCACCTTGCACACACAAAGACGCACACACTCAGTTGAATTATATGTCACGTTGATCTGTTAAATTCCCTTGTAACCTGCTTAGATCTGCTCTGTTCTCCAAGTCTCACGACAGAAGCAATATTATTTTTAGGCCATCACTTTGTACTAGCATCACATGACTCCCTCTGCACTTCTGTCTTCACTTTCCACTTCCTTGCCATCCCATCACATCTTTATCTATGTGTCAGAATCAAAAGAGAAGGGTTGTGGTTATCTTTTCTGATATGGCCACACAAACCGGATGTGCTTCAATAAAAAAACATTTTCCATATTAATTAATTAATTAATTAATTAATTAATGGAAAATGTTTCAGAAATTACGTTTTTTTTTTTTTTAAGGAAACAAGACATATAGGCTTATCGGACACCTCTTCACTTTCTCGTTCTGTTTTCTATACATTAATATAAATAAATGATTTGAAATTGCTGTTGCTTATGATATGTTCCCAGTTCACCTGTGCTGTTTTACCCACAAAAGACGTGTATACTCACTACTAGCCCTCATTTCTGTCTTTGACAAGCACAGCATGGAGACTATCCTGCCACGCTCAATAGCTGTTATTGTTTTCTCACCAACTTTATAATTCAAAGTTAGTAGAGTTTTGTGTAACAGATACAGACAATAGCTTTGCTTTATACCCATTGCAGGTACATAGGGCGGCTGTGAATCGCTGGTTTGGTGATTCAAAAAACAAGACATTACTGTATGCTAGCTGTGTGGGGATGGCAGGCTTGAAGGAGGGCTGTGGGTCCAGAAGACTGGCATTCTCTCCAGATTACATGTAAATAATGCTCTCCAAGCCCCCTCCCCTCAAACACTTCAACAGTTAAGAAACAAACCTGACATGAATTTAAAAAAATTGTCAGTTCATAACTTTTTGCAGTTCTAACCCCCGTCAGCCACTACCACAAATAGACTCTGATTCTGTGGTAAACACTGTTCTAGGTCTCCTTACCAAAAATGTGCTGTCAAGGTCAGCTATGATAACTAGCACTGAGGTAAGTAAACGATAGCTAAATATCAACTCCAATACTCACAGGCTTACTTTCTTTCAAAGTTGTCCTGGAGGTAGCGGAAAAGCAGAGGCAAACATCATCACGGTTTGGGAAAGACAGGTTGATTCATGCTGCAGCAATTGCAGCTGTTCATTTAGGCATCTGTGTCAACTGGCACTGTGCTGTATACTGTGAATGGCAACACTGTTGGCACATGATGCATCACACGTGAAATAAATCATTGGGCTCAATATTCATGCTTGTCAAACATATCAAGTTACAAACATATTTTTATTTACTAAATGACAAGCCTGTCCTTCTAATTGTCTCAAATTATGCAGATGTTAGTAATTATGATTAATGTGACTATGATAATAAAATATATTACACAAATTGCCAAGTAAAATGTATTAGTGTCATTTGGCTTAACAAGCAGACCTAACTGAAATGCAGCCACTGTTAATGAGTCGGGGTTCACTTGTGTTTGACAAATCAAAATGTCCTCAGTGAGAAAGATCTAAGAATAGGATCAACAATAGAATCATAGAATTTTGGTTTAGTGGGTCCAATAAAAACAAATCATACTATACTTCCACTGAATAGAAGTCAGAACAAAAGTTAAAAATAAGGAAGTAGTATTATGAGAAGCCCGAAGCCAATACCAAAAGGAGCTTGTTGGTTTGGGGCTGAATTGTGCCTGAATAGGTGGTTGGACAAGTCAGCATAGACGATGCAGGAGGCAGGGTTCTTCCAAACAACCCAGAAGAGGAGATCAACATAGATATCTGAAAGCACAGATAACCCAACTTTTTAGACCAGTACAACCAACTAGGGCTTCAGATTTGTCACATTTACATGAATACGTTGGTGGTGTTCACTTTATCTGGGGACTGAAAGAAGAAATGGTGTTAGTAGGTCATGTGCAAAGAAAAGCCAAAATAGAGAATCTTGTTATGGTGAGAGGACCCTGAATGCTTGATGCTGTGCCCACTATGTAAATGAGTTAAACTAACAACTAGCCTCCGCTGACAAAATTATCCTCATATCATATCTTAAGTTTTACCATTAGAAATGACAACTTATCCAAGCATATCAAAGGAGGACAGGGAGGATAAAAAAAAAAAATGGATTCTCCAGAAGAGCTAATTATTATCACTTGATGTCAATCGAGCTTCAGCTTGAGTGCAAAAGTTGCCGGAAGACACCATTAACTGACGTTCATTAAAGGTCCCAAAAGGTGTAGGCTGGGGGTGTGGCCTTGACCAGCTGCCACTTTGCTTGTTTGAAAGCCATAATGTCTCTCTCTCATGGGTGGGCCAAATTCTCTGGGCGGGCAAAGCAGAGAAAGGGGAGGTAACCTTGCCCCTAATGACTCATAAGGGGCAAGATTCCAGCTCGGCCCATCGGAGCTTTAATTTTCTCAAAGGCAGAGCAGGATACCCAGGGCTTGGTTTACACCTATCGCCATTTCTAGCCACCGGGGGACTATAGGCAGGCTGGGGGAACAAATATTAATGTTGAAAAAAACTAATAAAGTGAAAGTTTCATGCCAAGGGACCTTCAATATAAAAAAAGTTATGTGCTAAAGCTTTAAAGACAGAAATAAAAAAAGAATGTTTTTTCCAAAAAGGACTGTTCTTATATAGACATATATAGCAAGCCATGCAACATATTGTAGATAACCCCAAAGCTCTAGTTTCACTTCCGCTCTCTATGAAACACATGGTTAGGCATGTTTGTGCATATTCAACACCCTCAATGTGTCACCTTCCTCTAATCATTCTTCTAGAATGGATGTGTCAGCATCTAGGATAGCCAATCTCATCTTTGGCTGAAAGTAGCATCTGCTCTGGCATCTGTTATTAGCACCGCTAACCAGACAGCACACTGACTAATCGCATCATCGTCTGGATATTCAGAGTAACGCCACAAATAGCTACTGTAGATCAATGCTTATCAGCAGTGTTTGATGATCAGATAGGACAAGACTGTTGGACAACTGATACCTTGCTTCAGCACCAGTGTTAAATATTCTTTTAATGCAATACTCATGATTAGATTCATGTGCAGCTTGAGAAACACCATGCGAAAAATGATGGCTATCATATTCTGATGTCAAAGCCCTTTTACACATTTTTCACTCTGTGATTATACCAGTCTGTTTCATGCTCAGTCCCTGTTTCACATCTCTTGTGCGTGTATGTGTGAGAATCTGTATGTGGGTTTACTCAATGTAATCTTTTAATGACATGCACTAATGATGCGTTGAGGCTCAGAAAGAGCCCAGGCCATGAAACACACACACAGACACACAGATTGACAGAGGCTCAGTGGAAGGTCGCAGCCCCTGAGAGGATCCACTGAAAGATTAGCCAAATCAGAAAAGCCTTTTAGAGAAAGGCAGCTTAAATGCAACACAACACAGATAGTGTATGCGTGGAGAGAAGAGATACATGACCACAGCTTTAAACCCAACATTTTGTTTTCATTTTTTCAGTCTGGGCCTTCTTGTTTCATTTCCTTCATCAGAGTTATAACAGAGGCATCCTGCCACTCAGCATCAACATCTAACACTTGCAGTTGCATGCTGACAGTACAGTACATCCAGCTGTTTTGATTACATTTTTCCACATCATACTGTACTTTCTTGGAACTGTTCTATATTTAAACCTACATTAACCTCATCTTACTGTAATACTTAATGACAGTACATCCTGTCAGGGTTGTTATTTAGTGGAATTTCTCATTTACTTGTCAAACACAATGGCTTTCACAGAAAGTAGGAATGGGAAATTGAGAATAACCTGAGTGGAAGTACAGTTCATAATGTCTTTGACTCAGTACTTCTTGGTAGTCATGTTCCGGTGATCAGCTGATGTTGATCCATCATTCTGTTGTCAGTGACTGAGAGCTCTGTTGCAGTCTTAGCATTTGCATGAGGTTTCTGTGCATCGCTACTTGGTCCAGTTGAAGTGGATGTGAGGAGATTTCCTCTGATATGGAGCCATATGTGTTTGATGTAATATGACAAAGTTGCAGAACCATGACGTTGTCTTAGACAATTTACAAGAAACATGTTCTTTTTTACTTAATCTATATAAAGGTATGCATTACAAACCCAACAGTGCTGGATTTTTAGGCAGATACATTATCAATATTTGAAAGTATAAAAAAAATTCAAAAAATAAATATATATAAAAAAAAGAAGATTTACATAGACAAATAACACAAACACTTTTGAAAAGGATTTCAAAAATTTGATTAAAGGATTTTGACTTTTGTTTTGCACTTTTACAGTGGAAGGCGTCCTGCTTTGCCTAAAATAAGAGTGCCAACATCAATGTTGAAATTATTCCATTTAATCAAATGGCTAACCACTTCTGCTAATCAATGTCATGAGGGAAACTGATATGTGATTCCAACACTTTATAAATTACCTAAAATATCTTATCGGCCTGACTTATACCTCAATATTATTGACCTGGCTTTAATAAGCTGTTAACATATATGCATTTTACTTATTGTTTCTTCCTAGTTAACTACTGCTTTTATTGTTCTTAACAGCTGGGTCTGGTCTAATCATTTTACCCATTTACCCTATGTTGCTTTCCTTTGTTGTATATCTTTCTGCTTCTGTGTTGTGCCTGGTCTTGTGCTAAGTTCTGTGTTGTGCTTTGTTTTGTTGTTAATTCTTTGGCTTCTGTAATCTTTTATGCTAAATTTTGTTTTGCTCTTTTTGTCTTCCTGTTTGTTTCTTTGTATTTTAAAAGGCCCTTTTAACATCGAGGGCAAGGGACTACAGATTCTGGCATTTTTAACCCATGTGAAATCATGCATTTTATTAATTTGCACATTTGCACTTTCATAAATAAACTGAATTAAAATTAAATTGTTAATATGGGCTTGAGTATACAATTGATGTACTGTGGAAAGCATTTAAACATACACAAAATATTATATTAATAACAGTGACTGAAAATGGTTTATTTGGACTTTTCTGGAAGAAAAACAAACAAAAACACTGTTATATGCCCCCTAAATAACAAAGTCAGTCCACCACAGAAAAAATATACAGATGGCAGACATGTTAACCTGGTAATGCCAACAGCTGTTTAACATTAACATGCCACCCTAAAGCTTCGGCTGTAACAGTATGTGTGTTGTTAATTTCAGAATCAATATTTAAAAAAAAAAAAAACTCACCTGAGCGCCACAAATCTTGTTTACCAGCCCAGTGTTTTCTGAGTCCTGGTTTAAATGGGCTGCATACAAATATCCTTTTCCTTCCTCACCTGCTTGGGATTTCTGTGGTGAAAACTCCAGCCAGATGTTGCCTACAGTCCCTCCACTGTTGACTACACAGAGGTCGGCAAACGGTCAAAGAAAACCAGTATTCTATATTTAGAGCTTTTTCTGTCAATTACGAAATGATTGACAGTGTTCAGAGCCGTTTGTTTTGCAGGAAATAAAGATATTACAATTCAATTTAACAATAGCAGAAATGCAATTACCAGTTATTGATGACGTTTCTTGGAGCCAACACAATAACACCAGTAGTTACAAATTCATCATGTTATTGAATGATCAAAATTATCAATAATGCTGATAGCTCCAAGCATTCATTGTGAAGCAATGCAGTGACAGTTCTTTGGACCCTTCAATTCAGTTGAGTCTTAATTAATTAATTGCAGGGCTGAATCAAGATGCAGATTCATCTTTTCTTTTGAAAGGTTTTATTCATTTCATATAATACTGACACATGTACTCAATAGCGGTTAACAGGCGTTTAAAAACACAGATATTAAAACCATTAGAGCGTCAATTTATTTTTAGCCCCGTTGATTCCATGGACTATTTTTTACACGTTTACATGTTTCAATATACCATAACATCTACTTGGTATTAGTCTAACCTCACCCCTGAAATGATTTTGTCCATTGTCAAAAAAGAAAAGAAAAAAGAAGACTGACAATCTGTCTCCCCATTTTAAAAAATGGCATGTGGTAAGCCACAAACTATTCAAGGTAAAATATTCTTATGTAGGTGAAATCTGAAAAAATAAAAGGTTTGGATTAAGATTTCAGAAATATTTTGACAGCATCAAGTGTGTCATATGTGGCACAGGTCATTTTAAGTGTGTTGTCCAAACCACACGAGACAGCCATTCTGGATCCGCTTCCCGCCCATTTTTTTGTAGTGATGTTGTAATGCAGGATAGCTGTCTAAAATCCAGATCCACTTTATTCCCAGTATGCGTATGGAACACAACCAAGCCATAGAAGAGAGATGAAGAATACACATTGTTGTAAAGAAAGTTTTTTGTCATCTAATCAAGCGCTGTTTAGGTCATAGTTCACTTTTTTTGAAGTTGTTTGTAGTAGCAGTAAAGGATTGTGGGTGATGCAGACTTCTAACAAATCAAGGACACTCAGTTGTGTTTAAGGTGATGGAAGACGGTGTTACAGTCCAGTCTCGTCAGCCTCCATATCTTGGATATCCTCAGGAAAATGAAACAATTACTAGTTCCTCATAGAAGTCTGTCTGAGTGTGTTTCCCCACCATAGGTCCATTGTGCTGTGTAAGTAACTCTGCTGTTCTTGAGAAGGGCAGGACTATCGAGTCACCTGAAACAGGGAGAAAAGAAAGTGGGTCACTGAAATAGTCCCTGAAAAAGTAAGAATGAAACCTGAAACAGTAAAGGTCACAGGACACAATTTGAAGCCAATTCACGAAGGACATGTCAACTGAAGGTTTGAAATGATGCAGTGCCTTGCTGCACAGTCTGCTATTTGGAAATAATGGGAAGTGATTCTTGTTGGTGGAGCACAGACAACGTGGCGAGCGCGGCCTCTGTCTTTCCTGGCAAGAAACTAAATAAGACACAGTTTGAATTATGGCAGTCAGCCCACAATGCCTCACTCTCAGCACCTGGGCCTATGCCATGTCATTTTGTCTGTTTGTTGAGATGCTGCTCTAATCACATGGTCTCTTTCTCTTGTCTATCCTACTTTCCATTTTCTCTGCTCATACCCTCACTTTTGGTTTATTTCATCTATTAGGAAACATGTTCAACAAGCCAATGACCAAACAGACACACATTGCTGTATAACTGCCAGTGCTTGGACATGTAATAGACCAGACTCCCTAAGTTTATTTTTCTGTTGTCTTGCATGTCATTCTCTTTTATTGTGTTTTCCAGTGGCTTCTCCTCTTAATCCCAACACATGCTGTCTCCTCTGTAGTTCCTCTTGAGAGAGTCTGTCTTTTGTTCGACCCAGGTGCCAGCTAACAAAGTGTGAAGGCCAGCCATCACTGAAAGAGCTCAGAGGAGCATTTCTTCCAGGCTGGCAGCTGAAACTGTTATACTGTATCTGCTCTCGATGGCTCCGGGCCACCCTTCCTGGGCCGGATCCCATTGCCCTCAGGCATCTACTCCTGTGCGTGATCAAAGAGTCTGCAGGCGTTTGTTGTCATGCCAGTTCAATATGCACGTGTACCGCTGCATCTTTGTGCCTGCTCTGCCTTAAGGTGCTTCAAATTCTCTTTAGGTGTTCACCCCCTTGCCTGTTTAAATATGCCTGTAGGTGACAGTTTCTGTGCCCAATTAGAAAGTGAATTTAGGTAGTTAGATCTCAATTTACAAAGAACACAAGCAGTGCTCAAGTGTCACCTCTATGAGCTTTTTTATGCCCACAAGTGCCACATGTTCTATTTCTTATTCAACAAGCTTTAACTGTCTACACTAGTGGCTTCTCAAATGGGCACAAGGCAGGTTTCCCCCTTAACTACTACATTATACACGCTTCTCTTTTCAATTAAAAAGTTTTGATCTTGATTTGGTTTTTCTTATTCTTTGATAATCTAAAATCTGCATCAGATTACTTTACATAAGTGTTGATTCACTGCTTCTATTGTTTCTATCAAAGAGACAGGTGCTCTCAGAAGAGGTTGCCTAAAGGACCGGACACATGCCACGTTTTTGCACCCTCAAATCCATTGTTGTTAATGTAGCCGTGCAAAAGGCATGCTCAAACGCAAGAGCAACTCTGTTTTTCTGGACGGGACGGCTGAACCCTGAGATAAACATAGGTAAACTTTTGAAACACGCACTCCATGTCATGTGATGAGGACTAATCAATCACAGCCCGCAGATATCTTTCATTCACGGCAGATATTTTTCTTCCGTAAATATCAAAGAGCAGGGCTATCCAGAGCTTTACGATCTGTCCCACAGACAATATTTAAAAAAAAAAACAGGGCATAGAAGATCAGCTCTGAACTCTGGATGTCTGGTAAGTAGGCTAAGCTATTTTAGGTTAAGATGGAGATGTTAGATGTAAATGACACGGTTAGTTAGTTATGGTCGCTTAGCAACTTCAGGCGCAACCTGACTCTGCCCCCATTTGTCCTTCGCTCCCAGTTTCCAGGCGGTGTATTTGGTATTAAGAGGTTAATGGTGCTTGCAGACTGCCACCTTGGTTTAGTGTTGATGTAAGCTTAAAAGTATAACATATACCTATTAATTTGTTTGTTAATGTGTGTACATGTTTGCATGTGCATATACTGTATGCAAATGCTCACACACACACGCACACACACACACACACACTTGCCTAGCAGTCTATGACAGCTCAGTGGCTTGGCAGCCCGGCCGTGTCTGTCTGCTCATCCATATGATATTATTTGGCATTGATCTAGCTGTCTTCCATCCCCTCCCTCTCTCCTCCCTCTGCCCTCCTCCTCTCCTCCTTTTCTCTGCTCCCAGCCAGGGATGGATGGAGGGAAGGAGGGAGAGTGCCAAACCTTTTCTGTGTTTTGCGTGCTTTGTGTACCCAGACACAAGCATAAGCTCCTTGTCAGCTGACCAGTTCCAATATTCTTGTTTTCAAGTGTTTTCTTTATTCTTTAATCTACCTATCACATCTGGCTTCAGTCTTTCCTCTCCACTTTCCACTTGTTATTTTTTCTTTCTCATCCATCTCCCCCTGCCTCTTTCTTTCTTTTTGCTGCTCTCTCCCTCCATCGTCAATTTCAATTTACGAGCGGATCTTAATGGGACTATAAGAGAACGTTCGATGCTATTGATCTGGATGCCTGCGCATCTTGACCTCAACATACCATACAAGAGGAGAGAAAAACAAATCACTTTTTTCATCATCAGGCAAACACACCAGCTAACACACATAGTGTACACACACACAGATCATTGGTCAAAGATCTGAATGCAAGAAACAACATTTGTGCTCTTTCAAACTACGACAGAGTCAATGATAAAGCAATGTATGGCTGAAACTAGTTTACTTTCATCTTGTTAGGAAATTATAAATGCGCTCTTTGGGTTTGATAAATTTAAATGCATGAGATAAGATATATAAATCAACTTCTGAATGGCACTCACATATTGAGAAATTACATAATCTTCATATCTGATCAAACCGTCTCTCTCTTTAATTATGCCCGATACATACGCCAATACCACTCTGTCATTTTCTATTTCCCTCTCCTTGTCTGTTTATCTTGTTATGATGCGAGCAGTGAACTTGAAATGTCCAGTAACAATTATGAACAGCTTAAAACAAATCAGAGGGCCAGCACAGCAGAAAACTTCAGGGTGAGAATAAGACGAAGAGTGTAACTTGAGGGGCTGAGATCCACGTTGCTAGGTTAGAGGTAAGCAGAGGAAAAAAGTAGGGATGGAATTCTTAATAAGCCAGGTGTATAAGAGACAGTGGCCA
The DNA here is from genome assembly GCA_013375575.1 of Percina caprodes. Taxonomy (NCBI): domain Eukaryota; kingdom Metazoa; phylum Chordata; class Actinopteri; order Perciformes; family Percidae; genus Percina; species Percina caprodes. The sequence goes on from JABXJD010000087.1 coordinate 1,025,343, forward strand.
AGTGTTTTAAAGAAAGAGAGAGTGGAAAAGAGAGAAGAACCGACTTGTGTCTTAAGCTTTACTTATCCCTCTCCATTTCCCAAGGAGATGCACTCACCATCCTTTGACCACGCCTTCAATCAATTATTTAGCCAGAAAACAAAGGTCTGCACCCAGCCATAAATAATGGAAGATGAGAATGCAGAGAGAATGATGGAGGTTAGAAACAGAAGCATACAGTGACAAGAGGTGAGTCTCACACAAATTTCCTACTATGACAGACAGCTAAGAGTCTGCTCAGGCAATGCGAATGAAGGAAAGGCAACAGGTACCAAATTTATATATATATATATATACACACACACACACAGACAAATGGACAGTACATGAAAATTGAGGTAAAACAAAAAAAAAAGAACATTCACAAACCGCACATACTGTATTATGGGTGTGCCATAGTGTAAAGCTTTTGCATTCAGTCAGATGGAATGCCAGTCAGAGGCAGGGAAGCAGGTCAAGTCGTAGTAAGGGGAATTGTGATGTTCTCTCTTCCTGTGTGTGTGTGTGTGTGTGTGTGTGTGTGTGTGTGTGTGTGTGTGTGTGTGTGTGTGTGTGTGTGTGTGTGTGTGTGTGTGTGTGTGTGTGTGTGTGTTATTTGCCTTGTTCCTGTTGGCCTTGTTTTTCTTCAGAGACTGTTTGATGTTAGATTCAAAATGAGCGGAAAGAAGAAAGTAAAGAGAGAGAAATAGGGTGTGAAAAAGAATGATATAGTGAGAAAAAGAGAAAGGAGTAGGGCACAGAGACAAATGAAAAGAAATGGAGAAGAGAGAGGACAGAGATATAACATGACGGAGGTGGAACTGGGTCAGTCAGTGGTGGGTCTGACCGTGTGTGTGTGTGCGTGTGCGTGCATGTCGATGAGAGAGAAGAGTGTTTGTGTGTGAGAGAGTAAGGGAAATAGATATTACAGAGAGAGAGAAATTGTGTGAACACCAACCTTTGTTGTCTTCACTTTGTTGCCTGTGCTGCAGCTCCATCCTGTGAGGTCTGGAAGAACCTTACACTCCTCACCATCCATACACGGCTGCATCTGACACCACCACTTCTGGGCTACAATGGAGGCTGGGAGGGAAGAGAATAAAGGGTGGAAAATATTTAGTTTGGTAAAGACATAATTCATTGTTTGCAGGCGTGTTTTTATTAATGTGTCTACAGACCATGCATTTGGGAATTTCATTTCCATTCAAATTTGTAATGATTTGTTAGATCATCTTTTCCAAATTTGTGGTTGTGATTTATTATGTTTGTGAATAAATGTGCATTTCCATCTGATCTTTGGCAATCAATAGTGCTCACACACATGGTTACTGTGTTTGTTCAGCTGATGAGGAACGTGTGTCATGCTTAAGTAATTCAACTATGATTCTAAAAAAATCGATGTAGTTAAAGTTGTACTTCCTCATTTGTTCACATTATATACCTCTTTATAGATTTACAGTTTTAACATGAATGGCAAAAGCAAGAAACAACAGAGCAGCAGGTGGTGTTATGATTTGGGTGTTTGCTTTGGTTTCTTTTTCTACTTTGGTTTTTTCGGTCCTGTCTTGTCTCCTCGTGTTTGTGTCTTCGTTTCCTTCCCGGTCTTGTGTGGTAGTCTCTGGGTGTGTCTCAAATTGCGCACTTCTGTACTAAATACTAACTATTTGATAGGGCTGCACAATTAATCGAATTTTAATCCCGATCACGATTTTGACTTCCCACGATCAAATTTGCATGATCGAGCGATTATTTTAAATGCGTCATTTCATAGAACGCTGAGTTTTTTTGTAAAGCCCATCTACCGCTCCCTAAACCACTGTTTGATCCTGAGCCAGTCAGAGTTGTTCCCTGCACGGTGCAGCCCCAGTAAGCACACATACGTCTCCACGACGTATTGGCGATGTATAGAGTTCCATCGTAATACGACGTACAGACGCTCAATAAACGATGCTTCCAAATGACCCGCGATCAATTGCAGATGAAGCAATCATTTGCCGATGTATGTGTGCTTACTGGGGCTTAGTTTCTAGATGTAGACAGTCACAGAGGACAGAGTAACGGGAGGACAATTCAACAGATAGCAGTCGGTTATACGTCGGTCTCAAGGTTTACCAGTTTACCAGTAAACGCAACATTTTGTCCCATCTGTGTTTTTCAGACAACAGCAGTGACCAGTGCTAGTTGGTGCTAGTTAGCGTCTGTTAGCTCACAGTGCTCGAGCGCGAGTATTATTTTTCCTATAGGACGCACCGTGCACCTAATGTCCTCGCATCCGCTGCAATGTTGTTTATATCAGTATGTTTTAATTTTTTGTTACATGACCCATTTCTTCTGTAAAGCCGTGCTTGTGTTCTCTCCTCTACTCTCTCTCCTCTTACTCTCAGCGCAGCCCCGCCACACAGCGGCCACCGGTCCACACTTCTGACATTTGTCTACAGTTTTAATTGTAACTAAAACAGCTGTATATTGTTAAGCATGGGAGGCAAACCTGTATTTCTGCTGGTAAACTATCTGCTATCGCGGTGGCTATGGCGAAAAACACAGAAGAAGTTATTGAATGCAACTAACTTCAGTTGGTAGGGTAACAGTGTGAGACGGAGCCAGCTGGACCTGGGCGAGAGATGTGACCCATGGCCAGAATATCATAGTTCATAAAAATGCAGCGCAGTGACGGTACAGACATTTCATATACACAATGTGTGCAACTCCGCTGACCCGCCATTCAACCCGTGATGGACCCATTCAATCAGCCGTCACCCTATGAGTAGCATAAACATCCATCGCACTCCCCCTCTCTCCCTAGCTCTTTAATCAGTTATTGTTGAAAACAAGGAGCTTTCTCAGAAATACATTTAAAAAAAATCCTAGGTTATTTATTTCAGATAGCTAATTTTCATTTACGTGTGTTGCAGCTGTATGTCTAAACAACATACAACTTCAACATAAGCAGAATGTAGCACAATATGGATGTGAAAGCAGTTATAAATAGCCTATGTGACTATAACATTTGTTTTGGTTAAAATCAACAAATAATCGTCAGAATAATCTTGAGCATACAGAATAGAGGAATGGGCTCTATTACATGTCAGGTCTGTTACCTCTGCTTTCACTATTGTATTGTCATGTATGAAGACCATTTAGAACGAAAATACAACTTAGAATAAAAGATTAATGATGAGTAATGATGTTTTGTCTATTAGGTAAGTTGTAAGGTTAATGCTTCACCACAACAGTCTTATCTATGTGCCACAAGGATGTCCTCATGAAACCGTTGAGCATTAAAATGAACAGTATTATATTAGTGTTACTTATTTTTAGAGCAGAAATCATAAGTGTATATACATACAATAGTGGTCTGCAAAGAATAGGTATGATTAATGGATTGAAAAGAGTGCAGTAACCAGAACGAATATTAGGATAAAGTTGTGTACTGTTTTCAGCTAATGGGGGGGCGGGTGACATGACGGCGGCGTTGCAATCGTCATCCTGGCGTGACACGGAGCAAATAAAAACAAAATCACATTTATTTTTGTTAGTATCAAAAACAAAGCAGGAATTATTTGCAAAAAACAATAGCAGACTGGAATGCTCTCCTTTGAAATTCACAATTGTACAGAAGAAGAAGGGATGAAATGTGAACGTCATTTCCGGTAAGTGCACACGGCAGTGCGCGATTTGAGACAACACTCCTCTGTCGAAATGTACGCACTATGCAAGACAGTACGTAGTGCACTAACGGAGGTGAGCGATTTGAGACACACCCTCTGTCTTGTGTTCCCTGTGTGTGTCTGTATGTTCGGTTTCCTGTTTTATTTGGAAGTCTAGTCTCTGTCTCGTCTTGTCTCTAGTTTTACTTCCTGTCTGTCTGATTGTCCTGCCCCGCCCTAATGTGATTCACCTGATGTATCACCTGTCCCTCATTACCTCGTTTCCTCTTGTGTTTAACCCCTGTGTTTCCTTTGTCTTTTGTCAGCTCGTTCGTGTTCTTTGTGCCGTGCTGTTCTTTGTCTTGTCATAGTTTTCCACTTGTTGTTTCCCGGTCCCATGGACTTTTATCCCCATGAGTTCTTCCCTTCCTTTGTTCCCTGTTTTTGCCCCCTTGTGCATCCTTAGTTTGTCCCTCCTTCCTGCCTGCCCTTCTCTGCTTTTGGGTCCTTATTCTGCTCCCATCGCAGGTGGTGCAGGCTACTGATTTTGTAGACACAGGAACGGTAGCCAGGGGGGATTTTCCGGGTATATGGGTGCATTTTCTAGCCTGAAATTGTCAGTACTAATGTAAAACAAAGCAGCTCCAGCAAGAAAACACTTTCTGCAGATTAAAAAATTTGCTGGAATGATTCATGTTGGAAGTCCCTTTTTTCATGACATTGAGTAAAGTGCTCAATATAATAGCAAGAACACCTAAATCCTCCTCATGGAGCATTTACCATTTCCTGCATCAGTTAAGAAGCTATTGTTATATTGGATTTTGTTATTCAATTGTGTCATTTGAGTTATTTGCATGGTTGTGAAGCACTATATTAATTTTACTATTCAGAATAGTTTAGATTTCTGCTTCTTTTACTGTTTATCTGTATAATAGCCGGAATAGGCATGTCATTATTTTTTGATTGCTTGTGTGCCCAATATCCCCACATCATCTTTGTAATTCCTCTGAACTCATCACAGAAATATAATTGACAAAGCAGGCTGTTGGTGGGAGCACATCAATGCAAATATTTCTGTTGTGGCTCAGGATATTAAGAGTGAAAATAACGGGTCATAATGCCCGTGCTTGGCACCTGCATCAGACGTGCTTGTTGGATTGTTTGATTGTAAACCCCTCCCCCACACTTTTCTGATGTCTGCTTAGTGGGGGCTAGGCCCAATAAATTCTGTAACTCTACAAAACTGACAATCCGACATTCACAACCACACTTAACACCATGTTTGGGCAGCTGTTGGAGGTGAGAAAAGGTAACAGGGTTTGAACATCTCTCTGGCTCTGCTTGTTGACGTAACCTTTTCTTCCACTGACCATGTGAGCACATTAGAGTCTTTCAGGAGAGACAGTCTGTCCTGAAGTTTTCCATTATTCCCATATTTAAACCATATTGCACACACAGTGACCAGAATTTCATGCAGACTGGGTCAGATCTGTAGTTCTGTATCTTTGCAATCAAATCTGTGACTGTTCTATTAGTTTTACAATATGTAACGGTTAATCTTTGCACCCCTAGTAGGAACCAATCGGATAATGCAAGCACACCTTAAGTGCTCTGCCTGAACTAACGCTATACTCCATTATCATACACAGAAAAAGTATAATCAACATGAAAACATTAAAACCCCTAAAAGGCATTTTAAAATACAAAAACCATGCATGGTTCTGACAGTGGGAGCATGTAGATACTTACAAATTGTGCACACACACACAAAAACAGTGGTACATACCATCAACACAGGAGGGCATGGCCCGGGTGGTGCCAGCGACCTGTCCAGGAAAGCAGGAACATTTGACAGTCTGAGATCTCTCCTCGATCTTGTTCTTGTTGCAGCAGCGATGGGCAGCGATCACCTCACACGTCCCTGCCTTCACATGCACTGTGAAACAGAGAGGGACACACTGTGTTCAGTATACCAGGCTCCTTTACACTGATGTTTAATCCTAAATGTGATATAACAGACAAAGAGAAAGGCATTTTGTTGTCAGACTTGTATGGTTCCAGACCAATGAATCGGTGGCCAAGTTTTTCACATTTTTTTCAGCTTTTTAAATAGTGCTGGTGTTTTGCTCGCTATCGGTTGTTTGTGCTGTTGAAAAAAATAACAATCTGAACTTTGCTGGTGTGATTAAGTGGTGGTGTGGTTATACAGGTTGTTCTGATTAAACCTACATAATAACATTTAAATGAACCTTGGTAGAAGACATGTGCCAGTCACTGCTAAAGGGCTTAAACCAAAAACACCAACCCTTTGCCAAACTCAAAATGGCAATGTCAGACTGAATAATGAATTGAAATGAAAGGGCATTTAAATGTAATCATGAGACTTTTGTCAGATAACCATGAGCCACAAAAGACCAGTTTATAATCACAATTATCAAACTAAGATTCTTTATTTATGCACTGATGAGTGCACAAAACAAAACCATGCACCCATGTAAAAATACATATTTGGCTTACAGACTCAGTCACTCACACATAGCAACTCACGAATATAGCAAATCTGTAAGTCCCAGTTTCTTACTGCATGGCTGATGAGCCACAACTGTTTCTTCACTAAGAGGATCTGTTTAGATGCATGTTAAGTCTAAGCGAATAAAATGGTAATTGAAAAACTCTGTAATTGACAACAATCAATGTTTGTATTAGAATATAGTCATATATACTGATTTGATTATATGGAATAGCAGTTCTAAATGAGAATTAGCTTTGATAGTAATGAAGGGTAGATGTATGAAGCCCTTTTACTTCTTTTATGGCTACCACTTTGTGTGCATGTGTATATGTACACACACTTCAATCTGACAGCTGTGTAGTTAATTAACAACAGGTCCACCCCAAGCACAGCAGTCCCTTGAGTCAGCTAAGAGAGAGAACAAAGAAATCACTCTACATTTGAAGATTTGTGATGTCAACACATGGTCCTTTCATACCAGCCTTTCATCAAATACATGAAAATGTCAAGGACAAACAATAAGCCTTGTCAAAAGCTGTGTGCGTGCGTGCATGTGTCTGCAATGTATACTGTTCATGTCTTCAGCAATGCTTGACTTTGCATGTTGTGTGTGTTTGTGAGTGTACATGTGCATGTTTGTATAGTCACAAAGTCTGGTGTGTGCAACTTTGTACACAGTTGTTGGAAGTTACTGCCATTTCCATTACAAAAGAGTCCGCCCACAGTACAACAAAGGGTGCACACTGCGTGGCAATGAAAACTAATGCAGTAGACAATAACTCTGCTCTGTCCAAAGAGTATTTAAAAGTGAAGCAAGCCAAACTGACAGACAGAGTGTGGATATGTTAAACAGGCTAACTAACAGACATTTGAAAAGTTCTTAATGCTCCGTCAATGAGAAAAAGACAAAGCAGCAATCCTGCAAAGCCCCGTCCAATTAATATCGCCATGAAAAGCACAGTCTAATATCTAATATCTCACCCACTGTGTCTCATCGTTCTTTCATGTCCTCTGATTTCCCTATTTTCCTCTAGTGATGTTGGTTGATTGATCTGTCCATCTGTTCTTCTATCATTGCAACACTTTGCTCCACAGAAATATATCTCATCCCCTAAATTTGGTGTCAATATTTATGTCCCCCAGCGAATGATTGCAAGTGATTTAGGTGATTGCCTGACCTTTGCTTTATAATCACCTTAAGACAGAGTTTCATTTGTATACTAGAAAAGAGCCTCAGGTCACATCATGATCTCATAGTAATATTTTTCCTGACCTTAGTGACCCGCTTGAACTTCTTTTCCACAAATCAGGCAACACTTTTATGATCCCCACAAGATCTTTGTCCATTTTGGTTGTTGCGTGACCTTTCCTCAATAGCCGACTTCAGGCCAAATTGTCAAGTTTCTACTAATGACAGATTAATGGCCAGTTGGCCATGAAATGTCTTGATTTGTTTCTATCCCCCAGAGGATGAATTATATTGACTTTGCTGATACTGTGGCTTTCTCTTTGTGCCACTCATAAACCAAAAAGTATTCTTGCACAAAGATATGTGATAATCTAACCTGACAACTGTTACACTTTTGACCTACCATAACTGCTTGTATAACTATATATGTGTACATTTAGGCTTCCCCACAGATTTCTTGACTTTATTTTGACATGTTTATCACCTTTTGTCGCAAGGCTGAGAATAGCCAAATCAAGAGTAAGTAATTTATTCCATCCAACACTTTTATGCCCTGGGCTGAAATGAGGCTTGCAGCCTCTACAGATTGCTGGTGGGCTTTAGAATGTTGGCTGTTTGATATTTCTACCTCTCGTTTTGCCTCTGTCTGTCTATCTACTTTATCTATTTACAGTGGGGCTCGAAAGTTTGGGAACCCCAGATAAAAATTTTATTAATGTGCATAAAGAAGCCAAGAAAAGATGGAAAAATCTCCAAAAGCATCGAATGACAGATTAGACATTCGTATAATATGTCACAAAAAGTTAGATTTAATTTCCATCATTTACACTTTCAAAATAACAGAATACAAAAAAATGGCGTCTGCAAAAGTTTGGGCACCCTGCAGAGTTAATACCTTGTACTGCCCCCTTTGGCAAGTATCACAGCTTGGAAACACTTCTTGTAGCCAGCCAAGAGTCTTTCAATTCTTGTTTGAGGTATCTTCGCCCATCCTTCTTCCAAAAGTCTTCCAGTTCTTTGAGATTTCTGGGCTGTCTGTCACGCACTGCTCTTTTAAGGTCTATCCATAGATTTTCAATTATGTTGAGGTCAGGAGATTGTGAAGGCCATGGCAAAACCTTCAGTTTACGCCTCTTGATGTAATCCACCGTGGATTCTGAGGTGTGTTTAGGATCATTATCCATTTGTAGAAGCCATTCTCTGTTAAACTTCAGCTTTTTCACAGATGGCATCAAGTTAGCGTCCAAAATTTGCTGAAATTTTATTGAATCCATTTTTCCTTCTCCTCGTGAAATGTTCCCTGTGCCACTGGCTGCAATACAACCCCAAAGCATGATTGATTCCCCCCCCATGCTTAACAGTTGGACAGAGGTTCTTTTCATTAATTTCTATGCCCTTTCTTCTCCAAATGTACCTTTGCTCATTGTGACCAAAAAGTTCTACTTTAACCTCATCGGTCCACATAACTTGTTTCCACAATGCATCAGGCTTGTCTATATGTTCATTTGCAAACTTCAAACGCTGATTTTTGTGGTAGGGACGAAGATGAGGTTTTCTTCTGATGACTCTTCCATGAAGACTATATTTGTACAAGTATCTCTTTATAGTGGAATGGTGTACCACAACTCCAGTATCTGCCAGGTCTTTCTGGATGGATCGTGCAGTCAAACGTGGGTTTTGACTTGCTTTCTCACAATCCTGCGAGTTGTTCTGTCTGATATTTTTCATGGTCTTCCAGATATTGCTTAAACTTCCACTGTTCCTGATGACTGCCATTTCTTAATTACATTCCGAACAGAGGATATTGGCATTGGAAAACGTTTAGCTATCTTCTTATAGCCTTCTCCTGCTTTGTGAGCATCAACTATTTTCAGTTTTCTAAACAACTGCTTAGAAGAACCCATGGTGCTGATTGTTGGGGCAAGGTCAGATGAGTCTGGGCATTTAAAACCTTAAGATTGACATTGCCTGGTCTTTCCAGACGATGACTGAGAACAATCCATGACACTGTCAGGTCTCAGCTTTCCAAAGCATGCTATAAACTTTGCAGGGTGCCCAAACTTTTGTTTTCTGTTATTTGAAAGTGTAAATTATGGAAATAAAATCAAACTTTTTGTGACATATTATACGAATGTCTAATCTGTCATTTGATGCCTTTTGGAGATTTTTCCATCTTTTCTTGGCTTCTTTATACACATTAATACAACTTTTTACCTGGGGTGCCCAAACTTTCGAGCCCCACTGTATATATGCACCATCCTTGCTTGACAACCTTGTTTGCTAAGACTGAGCTCAGGAAAATCAACACCCGCACAGAGTAAACACTTTAACCCAACCCCCACTGGCACGCACACCCCCTGGCCCATTTTGAGGCTCAGCACCTGCAGTAGTAATTGACTCAGCATTAGTAAGAGCAGCGGTGCACAAAGATGAGCATAGAGGAGCAATGAGGAGAGGGCTGTGAGGATTTTACTGGAGGAATGTAAAAGTTTATTGAGGCTCGATTAGACAAATAGATGACAGTACATTTATTCAATATGGACCACTCGGTGAAAGGAATTTGAGCTGGAGCTGTATGACAGAACGGTTGAGGGATTATTTTGGCAATGCTTGATACATGATACTTAAGACTTTAATTTTACGCATACTATATCTGGCAGCTAAATCAGTTCATTAGTTCATATGTCAATGTTAAACCATTAAAACTGCCATCTGGCAATAATGTTTTTTTTTTTAATCTAACTAAGAAAACTATGAAGACATGGGAAACTGAGCACTGACTGACCAAAACTGTTTAATTAGCATAATTGTTTTGATTGCTGCTATTCATAGGTTTTGGTAATTAGTGGTAATCATCCTGTAGACAGAAGTCTGGTTGTGGTTTTTATCCTACAAAACCTTTAATATATGGGAACAATTTTTAAAGGATGCTGTACTCAATCTGTCACAAATGGCTGTATTAACAGTACTGATTTCACGTTTGATCAAATTGAAACTGGCAGTATTCACTCTTGTTAGGCTCATAGTGTGAGAGCTCATGTAGAGGTTTACTTTCCCTCAACATTAATCTCAATATGTTCCACTTTGCAACAATCAATATAGTTCTGGTGGATTTTTGCTTAGGAGCTATGGAGCTGGGATATTTGTCTCAGACCTCTCTTGTATGCTATTACAAAATGGAGGGCATAATGGAGACAGCCCATAATTCCAGTCTTTAATTGTCTTTTCTTTATATGACCTGTTTTAACATTTTGAGTTAAAAAGTAAGCAGGACAAAGGCAGAAAACATGGACCTTGATGTTTTCTTTTGATTCTTTTGTTAACAATCATTTGCCTCCTCATCATTCTCACTTACAGAGAAAGTGAAAAAACAGGAAGGACGGATAGAAGGATGTTTTTAGAAGCATCATGCTAAGGTCAGAATGTGATACATGTCTGAGCTTCTTGCAGTGCAGAGAGCTGCTGCTGATGTTGGCAATGTTGGAGTAAACTATCGCTATTGTTGATTAGCTTGGTGGACCTGCAGGCTTTAAATTATGACAGATTGCCAGATTGCCCCCAAAATCAGCCATCATGTGATTGGCAAGCATTTTTATATATTATTTATTCACTTTTTTATATTGAGCAAAAAGGAATTTGGGGGTAAAAAATACTGTATGATAAACAGTTGATCAATAATCACAAGTAACAAGCACTGCACTGGCATTTGCACATATAATGTTTGGTGTGCTCTCTAGCCTTGTACAGTAATACAGCTGGAGATTTCAACAGTTTGAGTGTGTGTTGTGCTAAGACGTTAATAATTACCAATCTGCCAGATAGTGAGTCAGGCAGGGGATCAGAGATTCCAATAAACTCTGATGAATACTCAGCTAAATTAGGCATTACATACTGTTAGAAAAAATATGTTACATACTTTTTCTCTGATCAGTATTAAAACTGTTTGCATTACAACAAGACAAAACATTGTTACTGCTGTCACCATCTGGTATCTGGGAGCCACTGTCTTGTCCTTGTCTGGTGCAAGGTGTGACGCTGGGAAAAGAAGAGGCGCCCCTGGACTGAGATAAACTGACAACATTGACACTTTATTGTGACTGCAGAGATTTATCTCATTCTATGTTGTATTACAAGAGCTGTTGTAGAAAGCTTTTTCGGGATCATTTTCTGTACTGATGATGTGAGTGCTGTAAATTGATTCAACTTGCAAGTAAACCTAACTTTAATATAACTTCACTTCCTGTCTATTCTTGATAAGATTATTCTAACACATACCACATGAAATATACAGAAGGAAACACACAAACATGCACACACTCACAAATAACTTATTTTTTCTCTGTGTATGCACTGCTAAAATAAATAGCAAATAAACACTTGGTGTTACAGTATCCAGAGATATACATTTTTGCCATGGACTGCCTCATTTTGTGTGTGTGTGTGTGTGTGTGTGTGTGTGTGTGTGTGTGTGTGTGTGTGTGTGTGTGTGTAAAGACTAATGATGCTAAACTACACTAAAAAAGCATCTAGGTGAGACTGCAACTGTCTTTTCTATTTCATAAATGGCACCTATTTTTTTATATAATCTCTTTCACACTTCATCTATCTATTTCTGCTCTCCTCCCTTCTCCTTATCCTCATCTTCTTCATCTATTTCACCTCACTGCTATTTCATAAATGACCCCTCCTTTTCTCAATCTCTCTTAGCCACTCCAGCAACCAATTTTTCCTTCTCTTTCTCCTGCTCTTAGCTCTCCACAGCAAACTCAGCAGGGTAGCGAATCATTATCCTCAATCACAGGCCCTAAATCAGAAGATTTTTTACACTTTCTATAATGTGTTCTCCCTCTCTCACCCTGTCTCTTTCTCACACTGTCAATGTCTCTCTTCCTTTATAAGCCCCCTCTCATCTCTCTCCATGGCATGAAGACTTGTTATCCCTGCCTCTCTTAACACAGCAGTGGCTGTTAACCCCATTTACTAAGGATGACGTGCTACTGACAAATTAACAGATGGACAGTTTGCCCGTATTCTGAACAACCCAGAGGGTTTTGTGTGTGTGTGTGTGTGTGTGTGTGTGTGTGTGTGTTCGTGTTCGTGTTCGTGCCCAGTGGGGTACTTCTCTCAAATGTCATTCCTACCTCTGAGGGCCTCTCACTTTCTCTCTCAATCTTGCTCTCTCTCTCTCTCTGTCTCTCTCTCTCTCTCTCTCTCTCTCTCTCACTCACACACACACACACTCACACAATGCACCATCCACCTTTATAATATGTAACCCTCTCCACCCAAATGACAATCATCACCAATACAGCTTTACTCTTCATATCCATAAGTAGCCACAAACAATAGTAGATAATTGGACAACCAGTATTCACTATGCCACCAAGCTTCCAGTTCCACCTATTTTGTGAGGATGTGAATATGAATTTAGCTGTGCTGGTCTGACCAGGTACTAAGGCAATGTTTGGCTCTAAGTAACGACTAAAATGACTCTTTGAATCATCTCAAACCATTGATCTAAGTGACCTAGTGAATGTGAATGTGAAGCCACAAAGAGTCATGTTAAGATATTGTTATCTTCATTTGTGTGATTCATGAACGTTTAAAGCAGCTAGCCCAGTACCTAAAATTACTCCTATGGAAACAAAAACATCTATTGTGGAGGTGACAGTGTCATCGGATTGTAGACAATGAATGAATTCAGTACTGATTGAATGGTGTGTTGACATTTTCCAAGCTGTGCAGTTTAAAAAAATCTCTGTAGACGCATATTCATTGAGCAGCTATGAAGCAGACAATCCTTCATCAGGTCTGATTAAAGTACTGGCATGATGTAAAATTGGACTAGCTAGTGAGATAAACGCACCCTCTGGTTTTAGTTTATTTTTTGTAGACGCTGGTTAAACATATGCGCTGATTACAGGAAAACCCATTTTGATGCTGAAAAATATAAATGATTTTAAATATGTTTGAATCAGTCTCTCTCCAGATTCAAATATGCGCTCCACATAAGTTAGGCCTACTACGTAGTCTGATTTTTTGCCTAGGCTACTTAGTGTGCGCAAGGCAGCGATTCTACTAACTTTCCCTAAATCAATAAATGTGTGTTTTGAGTGAGTGAGTCCATTAGGAATTACATACTGAAACTGCCTAGGCCTGCAGGTAATGCATGTATTGTGTAGCCTAAATTTCCAAGGCAACATCAGTGATTTGACTGTGATTACATGCTACAGAGGGGCAACAGAGTCTGATAACTTTAGACAACGGGAACGAAACGGGACTGGGAATGGATTGGGGAGTCTTTCTCTCAGGATTTTGCAGGAAAGGATTTTTTTTGTTTTTGAGTATTTTCGTGGGCCTGGGATGGGATGGAAGTAACAATTGATTCCTGTGTCACCCTCTAAGAGGAACCCATTCAGATTTGGCGGCGGATCCACATTATTTTTTGCTTTCGTTAACATTGCATTATAGGGAATTTGTGCTGCATTCATCTGGTGGAACAATCAGAAATATTAGTTCCTGACTGGGAAATTTTGCACTGTAATAACATTGTGAGATAAGATATGCCTTGGGGGAGGTCTGCGCTCTCTGAGTGCCCTGCTAGTCAAAAAAATGTTTGCCTGTTGGGTGAGTGGAAATTATTCATATTGTTCTTCGTGTATCTAAGCCCTTTTCTCTTTTGTGTTTGCTAAAGGTACTTCAGCAATTTATTAATTAATTTCTAATTTGACGTGTTACCTTATCAACAAAGACGGTATGGAACTTGTTACAGTCATCTATTGAGAAACATAGTAATGTAGAAAGTGGCAGTGAGTTATTACTGGTATCAAACAAAATCTAAGAATTTATTTTTGAAGACGAAATTAAGTTAGCAACGTAAGCAGCCCCGACTGTCCAGCAACATGATGCAATGCTCATTAAAAGACTGCATTCTAAGCTCTACGTCATTGACATTAGTATTAATATTACAGCAAAATGTAAATGTATCCATGGTGCATATAGATGCGCTATATAAATCACATATTTAGTATGTGTAAATACTTAAGTATTTCCCCAAGGCCCATCGTGTTCTTTTCACTAAGAGCATATTTTGAATTGGAAATTCAGTTCCGATTGCTTGCCAAGTTAATTAGATTACAATATACATTTCTCAGTGCATGTGTGTGTGCCCATCAGTGCATGCACGTTCATGCATTTGTGTTAATAATTAGATTACATTGGCCTCTGAGATGGCACCATTCGTTATGAATCATAAACACAGAGCAAATTAAAATTCTGTTTAAGAGCCTGCCAAGAAAATTATCATTGAGAGAAAGGGAGGCACGCACACTCAACCACTACTGTCTTCTCTTTCCCCCTTTTTCTAATCTCTCTGAAATCTTTCTGCATGTCAACAACTCCATCCAGCCTCCCATCTCATCTACTGCCACACTATTTATACGTAATAGTTATTACTCAAAGGTTAAAAGTGTTAGGGTACATAACAAGACAAATATTTCTCTCTCTTTTTGAGATATGAGTAAAGCTACTCAAGCTGGTAGAACTTTAGTTTTGTGTGTGTGTTGATGTTTACACGACTAGCACATGTCCGGAACCATGAAACACTTGTGCATATTTAAGTCCATGGTTTATTCCAAGCTCAGTGCAGCTAAGAATGTACTGAGCAATATGTTGACAAAAATAATACCTTTTAAGCACCCTATTCTTTTATTATAAATATTTAAGACACTTGGGAAGCCAGGCGAACTGTTACAAATGACCAACAACTGAAACTATCAGAGCAACTTGTCAGTTAAAGATAGAGCAGGAGTTTATCGTTTTTTTAATTTTCCATATTTTGTCCAATGAAACAAACATGAGGCAATCTGCGACCTGTAAACTCTGGTGGCTGCCTCAAGGCCGGAGATGCCAGAGATCAACAGATATTACTAATATCATCGCAGCTGAGTGCCCAAAATTCACATAAAAATAGTGTCTGCAGTGTTTTTAGTGGCCTCCGCTGTCACTGCACGGTTGGTGTTTCTGTTGATCTTTTTTCTCCATGCCCTTATAAATACATTGTCATTTGATACATTTTTACTAGATAAATATTGATCATAGTTAAAATAAAAGCTACTTGGTCAAGATTACGTGGTCATGCTTAAAAAGGAGGAAACTTGAAGCAAACTTTGGTCTCCCGTTTCACTACCAAGATGATTTCTTCAGGATCTGCAACAAAACTGTCACAAACAAAGCAGTATGAAGTATTGCATAGATATTTGAATGAAAGCTGGAGTAAGTAATTAATGTGATATCAAGCATTTGTATACGGAAAGAATTGAGAAAGTCAAACAAAACTAAAACATCAGCCACAAAACTGCCTCTGCTTAGAAAAACAGCAGGTGGAGTGTAGACTGCAGGCCGTGGCTGCTCCACAAAGCACATTGTCACACACACTGTCCTATAGCACACCATCCCTAAACTCAGCAACCCTGAACTAGTGACTGACCACTTTTGTCATGTTGTGACAAAAATAGAAAGTGAAAGAGAGAGGTAGAAACACTGGAATCCAGCTCATCGGAATTTTGATTTGAAAGAAAAAACAAAATACCCTTGAAGACCACAGAGATCATCCCTGGAGATCATCCATGGAGATCATCCCTGTCAAAGAACCCAACCCATTTAGATACACTTGTTATCCTGCACAAATAACAAAAGGAAGCCTCAAATACTCATAGCATCCTTTTCTAATTGCATTTATTCCTCTGTCATTGCTCCTGCCTCTCATTCACCTTAACAAAGTGAAACTTGTTTCATTAGGAATGTGACGAGCCACCTGCTGAACCATCTATAACAGGCTTCATCATCTACTACTACTAACTAATCATCCTTACTGATATGAGACCAGCCTCTGCCAGATTGTCTCCTACCCCTCAAAACCACGCCTGTGGTTCTCTGTCAATGATCCCCATGCAGTTTTAATGCAGCACTGACAAGTGAATTATCTCTCCCACACCACCACCAACTCTCCTGCTACATCATACAAGATATTAGCTCATACAACAGGACTGGCCTGGTGACACATGGCGTGTCCTGACATACCAGAAACCCCACCGCCACCATTGCTACCACCCCACACCAGACAATTTGTACTAATTTGTGCTTCAGGCAAAAGATATTAGGGCAGTGAATTGGGTATAAATTGTTAATATGCTCAGATGTATTAACATAGCATTACCACTCAGCCATTAACCTCTCTGTGTGTGTGTGTGTGTGTGTGTGTGTGTGTGTGTGTGTGTGTGTGTGTGTGTGTGTGTGTGTGTGTGTGTGTGTGTGTGTGTGTGTGTGTGTGTGTGAGGCCCCAGTGTTTTAAGTCCTGGGTTAATTGTTAACTGCTGACTAGAGGTGACATTTCACAAGCCCTTGGGGCATGTCCAGGTCTCCTTACTCATCTGTGGTTCTGTCTCCCTCCGTCCCCGCTTACTCTCTCACTGAATTTGGAAACCCATCCAGCACACGGTGCATTTGCATCTTCTTTCCCTTACTATAGTTTCTAATGTGCATAGTTGGGGAGCTCAGAGTCATGCTAGCCTCTTTTCATTTCTCTGACTGAGGCTGGTGTCTCTGCCTCTCTGATCCTTTTCTCCTTCTCTGTGTCATTCTGGCAAACCAGTATAGACACATAAACACAATGATTGAGTTCAGTCCAAACATCCCCCTCCTACGATTTTCTCCTCGTCAGTCAGCAAACGGAGAGGAGAGATCCATAGCAAACGCAGCCATGTTGATGATGATTTCATTCTGTCTAAATTCTCTGCCTGTCAAAGGAATAAGGACGGACACTTGTAAATGTCAAGCTCTGTGTATTTCACTTTAAGAGGTTGGCGTGCGTTTGTGTGTGTGACTGCACATGTGTGTGAGTTATGGTCGTTGTTTATGTCGCTCTGTTGTAGAGGTATCGTATTTGCTATTTATTTTAGTATTGTTTCACAGATCTAGATAAATAGCTTTCTACAACCCTGTTTACTCTGTGAAAGACTGGACAGTCCCATATGTTACACCACATACCACCAGTTGACTCAGAGCATACAATGCTGCTGTTATCTGTAAACCTCTAGTGTTAGCGATTTTTAGAACTTCTTTGGACATTTTAGGCATGTTTTAAACTGTAATCAATGAGTGAAACAATGCATAAAGTGTGGCGCTGAAACAATAGATAGAAATAGATTAAATGTCTTTGTTTAGTGTGGGCATGCCGGATAAAGGAAGATAATACACCAGTGAGGATTTTAAATGGTTGAAGACTATAGTAAAAGCTACCATTGCAAAGTCTAATTTTGTGGTAATCCACTAACATGCAGGCACATTTAGCTGAAGATATGTTATGCCTAGATGAATAATTCTGTAGGCTGAAAATGGAATGGGCTGCCTCAGTCTTCGGACAGATTCAATTCTTACTTGTTACAGCTTACTGGAATGCACAGTCGAATCACTGTAAGGGCTGCAGCTTTTAAAAACTGCGACCTTTCGGTTTAATTAGAGCTGCACAATTTTGACGAAAAGTCACATTGCGAATGTGATTTACAATACTGCGATTAGGATTGCAATATAATGGTATCATGCGTTTACTTGATTATCTGCTCAACCATAAATCAGGCATTAGTGAGAGCAAGAACAGCAGGCCAGTGAGTGACTCTAGTGCCTGAGTGGTGAAGCGAGGAGAGCGACCACTGGTGAGCGGTGTCGGACTTTACCGTAGCGACTGCGTGAGGAGAAAGCGAGAGGAAAAAGAGACAGCAAAGATAACATAGTGAGTTAACAGAGAACACCAAGCTTCTTAAGACACGTTGGCTTCATGTGTCGATAATACTGTCGGTGAAGTGTGTTACAACGTGAAGACTGCAGTGCACACAGAGTGTCACGCACACAGCACATCACAGATTGCGGTTAGATTAATCTTGCAGCCCTAATTTCAATTGTATCACTGTGATCAATGGATGTGCTGACTGAGGTGAAATAAATGTGCTTTCTGCTTAGTATACAATTCAACTGTGGTGAACTTTGACTTACAAATTTGCACCGTTGACCAATTGCCAATCTTTATAGTTTAGGGGTCTCATTTTACAAAACTGTGCATAGGATCCTTACTAAAAGTGTACGTACGCCCAAAATCCAAAAATTTCAGTACAAAGATCCAAGAATGCAGCTTTAAGGAATTTAAATCGTCATATTAGCCAGTCATCGTCATGGTCGCTGAAGACTCTTTCTCTGCAGATTCTTCCGTTTGGGCACTGACCCCCAATACACTTGGGGGTCACCGCAATATTTTTGTTTACAATCATTTGTGTTTGTTAACACCAATGCCAAAAAAACAGCATCAACTATATCCCCCACCCAAAAATGCAATTTGAAGACGAAAGTGTAAAAGGCCAATACATTTTTACAGACAGTATTAAAGTTCGGACCGATAACGAGGACATTAAGTGTAACGATTGCGCGAGAGCTTAGCAGCTGTATTTTCAGACTTTGACATTTGATTATGTGTGCACAGACATTTAGTTATTTACACTGTGTTCTTCCATTAGCTAAAGGTGGGGTATTAGATGCTATCATGTATTCCATGGAGTCGGGCCATCTCATCCTCCTGCGCTCCGTGGCAGACAATGTGACGGTGAGACAGCGTTGATTAAATATTAAGGACAAATTTTGATTTATGATTTGAGTTGGATTTTACAAGGTATTTATGGAACAATAATCACTCAGTACAAACGCAAATAACATTGCTTGAT
The DNA here is from genome assembly GCA_013375575.1 of Percina caprodes. NCBI lineage: Eukaryota > Metazoa > Chordata > Actinopteri > Perciformes > Percidae > Percina > Percina caprodes. The sequence continues at coordinate 1,044,477 of JABXJD010000087.1, forward strand.
TTATCTTCACAATAATGTGGATGATATGGAGAGAAAAAACATGTGTGAGACATCAATACTTACTTAATATTACGAGTAATCATTATTCTAACATTTACTTTCTGCAGTCTGACATCAGTTCACCTCCTCACTGCAATTCTAAATGTCTCCAAAATGTGCGTGCGCATGGAGAGTTTGGGTGGAGGACCGCACATTCTCCCATCAAGTTTTTTATAAATCACACCCTTGCGTGGGAAGTGGTGTACACACATTTTCAGCCCTGTTTTGTGTGTACGCCACGTTTTTAAATGAGACCCCTGACTTTTGAGGGAACAGAGCAAACTGGAAAAGCCCAATTCAGAGAGATGCTATCACTGCCAAATGAAAAGCAATGCCAGTAGAGCTTTCTTCTTTATACCCATTTTGCCACAAACAAAACGAGCCATGACCCAAAGTAGCCTCTGCACATCCTACATGCTGTCACCAAGCTTTCAGCATAACCAATTTCATAAGGATGCATGAAAGGCAGAGCACTTACTCTAGAAAGATAAAAATATTGCAGATCATTTTTGGAAGCTGGCCAGGTGTTAACAACACACTCAAAGATGTCTTTTTTTCTGCTCAGCCTGATTTAAACCTGGGGGTGCAATCCATGGTCGTCGTCTTAATACTTAAGCCAGGTTGAACATCAGTGAATATACTTTCAGTGGTGTTTTTGACAGTGATAAATTCATCATTGATTACTCATTGACAACCAAGTTAATAGTGTTTTTATTTTTATTTAGTCTTTTTCTCAAGTTTGACTTATTCTACTTAAATAAGTACCATGTATGACCAAAAAGAGCACAACCCCCGTTTGGTGGATTATTATTACTCAATGAATTTCTTTGATAAAGCTGCTTAGTTCATATTTTAAACACCTTCATTAGCCATGGGACTTTGACAAGTGATATGATGAGCTCTGTGATTGGTGCATTAAGCCCATCTGTTCTTAAGGCCTCTCTTCCATTGTGTCAGCACTTTCTCTCTAACTGCATTCATCAGGACAGATCATTACATCCTTCCACTACTCTCCTCTCTTGCCTCTCTCAGTCTCTCATCCCATCCCTCACTACCAAATGAAAGGGAAACCCTGGTGTGTCTGAGGCTGGCTGGCAGCAGAGCCAGAGGTGGAAAGATGAGAAGAGAGAGGGAGCAGAGATGAAGGCTAAAAGAAGGGATGAGAAAAGGGGAAAGTGGAAAGAAAAAGCACAGCCTGCTCTGACTGTAAATGGTGTGAGAGAAGTGAAGAGTTTGTGTTGGAGGGCTGGTTAGTCTATGTTAGGGCTCTGTGGGAAGGAAACTGAAGAACCTTCATAGTTGGGCTATTAGTACGCAGCAGGATAAAACTTAAACTCTAAGTGTCTGCTGCAACATTCAAAATCATATTGAAAACACTGAGTCGAGAGAAGCCCCTACTGAGCATCAATGCCATTTTGTACAGTTTAGTTGAGCATCAGTGTTTGAAAAATCAGTCTTTTGAAAAATATTATATTATATTTTCATTCAGCTGTCCTGGTTACACTAGATAATATGTTTTATTGACTTTATTAGAGGGTCATTGTCAATTACAGAAGTAAGATTGTTTGCATATTTGTCTCCACATTCACATTGTGAAGATTGTCATCAGCGTTTATGTGGTAATTACCCAGTTGCCCACTCTGCCGGCGATTTGATTTCGCCCTGCAGCTCAGTCTGGAAACCTGCACGTTTAATTCTCTTGCTTCAGTTCACAATTTTGCGAGAACCAATTACAAACTTGCTTATCCACCTTGAGCGCTATTGGTGGGTTTAACATGATGCCGATAGACAAGCGACCAAGCGGCTTTTTGTTTACATTCAACATGTTGACTACAGAAGCTCAGCAACAGCAACCTGTTGATAACGCTGTTGCTCCTATTTTAAAACATTTCAAAAGCAAGTTTTCTCTTAAAACAGAACAGAAACTTTCCCTGGAACAATTTCTACAAAAAAGAAGGATGTGTTTGTCTTTCTACCGACCGGCTTTGGTAAAAGCTCGCTCTGCAAAGTACGTCACTCGGATTGTTAGTCTGATTGGTTGAAGGACTTTCCAATTGCGTACAGAGTCATTTGAACTATGCAGAGAAAATACAGAGGAGACTCCACAGACCAATGCTCAATTGCAAATCTATTGAGCTTGGCTTGGTCTGTTGATAGCCAGACTAACATTTAATGGATCTAAGCCATCCTTACCAAATTGATCTCAACTGCTTTTCCTGCTATGTCTATGTCAAAGTCAACGTGTCTGCCTTGATTTGGGAAGGATAATTCACAGCTTTATCAGGATGTAGAATTTGTCTAATTGGTCAAGTGTAATTGAAAACACTTGTGACAGTGTGCAGGACCATTAAAGGACCAACAGTATACGCCCATTTTACACCGACACCTTTTTGACTTACCTGTGGCTGATGTCTACTCAGCACTGTGTAGGCATTTATGGGGCTCAACTGTACAGCAACCTGAGCAGGATGTGCACAGCCTTTTGCCCAAATTACTTTCTGTTTTTGCCTATCCCTTTTGGCTTTCACAGCATCACAACATCAGAGGCTTACAACAGCCATGAATCGAAGGATGGAAACATTTTGTATTTTGTTGAAGGAAATCACACCAGAGCTGTTGTAGCGCAGCAAATATGTTGTATGTGCTTCAGGCAGCTCAGACCCACAAGGGGAGATAGAACTCAGTGGTAGAGGTTGTTTTTTTTAGAAATAAAATACAAAAGCATTTATTTGATACATATTTAACGGTTTCTTCAGTTTTACAAACTGAGTGCAAACTGCAAACAGCTTCAGGGGATCCAAGGAAAGCTGTGGGCATACATTGCTTACATATTTATTTAGAGATAGCAAGTACAGATACTTAAAAAATGTTCTGGTAAAAGTAGATTTAACTTCTTTACTTAGGTAAAAGTGACAAAATACAGACTTGGAAATTTACTTAAAGTATAAACCTAAAAGTAACCTTGCAAATGACAACCATTTTATGCAAAGCTAACTGGACCACATAAATGTTACTAGAATGCAAGCTGAGAAACTAAAGTGGACATGGAAAAGAGGCTCTTTATACGCCATTTCCAACATTTTGAATGGATGTCTAACAAAAGACCTAAAATATCACATATATGATTATTGTGACAGAGACTGGGACTCCAGGTTAACAAGATTCTGAATGGTTAGCAAGATATGAATTGATTCTTTGAGAATTCAAACATGAGTCGAACATTAACGTTAACATTAGCCCGAAATGAAGTCTATTTGAGACAAGACCAAGTAACGTTAACGTTAACTTAAGTGGTCTCAAAAACAAGAACGGCCTTGAGTAACAACGTTACTACAGCACTGTTACACTAAATGAAGTTACTGAATTTGTTTTAATATAAATCTACATGCAGATATTGTATCGGATAGGGTTAGATTATTTTCAAATAAAGTGAACGCTCGCTAACCCTAACATTACTTGGGATACTTAACTAAATGCTAGAGAACCAAGGCATGGTCATTGCTAGCAGCAGAACAAATGTAACTGACCATTATCGTAGACTTAATAAAGTTACTGAAACAAACAACAAATAGCTTTTGATAACAACAAAAATATGCATTTACCTCTGTGTGTTTTTGAAATTCAATGGCAGCACACTATAACAATAATTCAGGTTGATTTTAGACCTCTTTGCTTTGCGTCGGGGTCCTGTCCTGATCACCCTGTCGGGGTTGTATTCGCTATAACAACTGCCTCGCTCTACATTATCCCTCACGTATATTCCATTCAATTAGATTGAATTTGGTATTGATGAGGTGAAAAATACAGTAACTTGTATACGGTAACTTCACTGAAATTATTTTAAACTGAAGTAACAAGCCAATTTTGTAAAATGTAAGGAGTAGAAAGTACCGATATTCGTGTTAAAATGTAAGGAGTAAAAGTAAAAAGCCAGCACAAAAGAAATAGTAAAGTGAAGTAAAAATATCTGTCAAATCTACTTCCAATCTCTGGTGTGCAAGCGGCTGTATATTAATCCTCAACCCTCACATCTCCAAGTCACATCTTATTCACACATACAAGAATGTCAATGTTGTGGGATCTTGGTTATTTTTGAGCAACATTTAAAAGCAAAAACAACAAATGCTGGCAGCTTCTTTTGATTTGTAATCATTTGAACCGGTATCTGTAATTTAATAAGAGCAATTAGTAGAGGCAACAAAGAATTATAAAGAGAGGCCACTGTACAGTTTAATTCAAAAATACTTTATCTGTCCCTGGGGCTACAACATGCAGAAAAAAAGATGAATGAGTTAAAGGAGAATTATGTCGATTTCAACACATATGTTGTTTGTAAATTTGGAATGCTGTCAGTAGCAATAAAAATGAAAACAATTAGTGCTGCCTACACCATGTTATCCTCCTGCTAGAGTTAGCACCCAACAGCAGTAGATGTGACAGAAAGGCATAAAAGTTGTGTAAATCCATACCTCTGTTTATTTCCTGTTTTCCGGTGAAGTCCACACTAGTTGATTGTCCAATATTCCAAAATGTATATTTTTTCCACAAAAAAAACGATTTGCCGTTGTTATCTCCTTAGTAATGACTATGTAGAAACTGGCTGTAACCTGACACCACAGTGTAGCCTGGAAAGCAGAGCAGCTGCATCAGGTAAAAAGTTCAAGAGCCCACTGTTGCTTAGTTACCTAAGCACAAGCACGATAGTTCTTGAACTTTTAAACTGCAGCTCTCTTGGCTCCACTGCGGTTTCTTGTGCATGTTTAAAGGCTAAAACATGTTTAAAACTTGCCCTATTTAAGCCTGTTGGGTGCTAACTCTAGCAGGAGGATAACGCAGTGTAAGCAGCACCGATTGGTTTTGTTTTTCTTGCTACTGACAGCGCTCCATATTTCCAAACAACAAAGCTAAGTGTTGAAATTGATCGGAATTCTCCTTTAATTAAAGTTCATTACAATGCAACACAAAACACAAATTGAGCTAAATAAAATGTGTGAATGGTGGGAATTGGTCAAATCAGGTAAGGTTCTGAAGAGCACACCATGACTGCTTTGTCATGTCAACGTAAAATATGATAATCTATCTTTGAGATACTGTACATACAGCAGCCCACACAATCCTCAAATAAATGGAGTCACGAGTATCGTGGCCCCTGTGGAAAGCATACAGCCATACAGCTTGTCTCAAATCAATTTCTGTGACTATATCTCTCAAGCACACAGTCTTTATTTAGAGCCTGTATTTATTCTCACAGTGAGTACTGCATGTGCTGGCTAAAGCCCACTTCCATACACGGATACTTTCAAAATACACACAGACACACACACACACACCACACACACATATCATAAGTCCCAGAAGAAGTCCAGTTATTTCAGGGACATCTCTCTTGTAGATGAAAAACAGAAGAATTTCTATTAATCTGAACCAAAATAAGCATAAAATGCTCAGTGAGGGATTGAGTGATTTGTGCTTTAAAGCAGCCCACAGAGTATTTACAGTGGTGTTCTGCTAGGATTAGTTGTGTGAGAGGATTAGTGAAGCTGCATTACTGCTGTTTTATTTAACTCACAACAGCAAAAGACTAAAAATAAAAGCCTCTTAACCACATTAGGCAACATGAGAGGACAGGCTGAACAGTTAGACAAACATGTTTGTGTCCTCTTAAAAGACCTGTGCCGGAAACAGATTTGCATCAACACACATTTTCTCACACACTCACACACTTTCTGTGCTTAATCTTTAATCTAGTAATCTGATGAAAGTTGTCCTGTGCAGCATATGCAATGCAAGGAAACACTGTGTCATATCAGTTAAGGCGATGATGTTGGTGAGAGTGCAGCATATGCAGATACTGGCAGAATCAACAGAGTGGGAAACTCACTGAGAGAGGAGAGGATTAATGCAAAAAGACTGGCAGAGAGCGGTAGACAGTGAGGAAGAGAGATGTGCAGAGGCAGCACATTACCTCTCGCTCCCTCTCTTCCTTTGCCTCTCTCTCTCCACACTCTCTTCCCTTGCATCAGCATTGATCAGAGTACATCAGTAAAGTAAAGAGCACCCTATCCATCAGTGCGTGGCTCTGGAGCGGCTGTAAAGAATACTAAAGCTGCTCTCCACAGTGCACGCACACAGAACACCATCATGCATATTGTTTACTATATCAACATTAGCATTAAACTGATCACAACAGAGGCACTGCTAATCCACTAAAATATGCTACATGCTACATTTGAGACCACACTCTGTGGGATTATTCACAATGCTTAACCAAATAGCAAAAATGTCTTTTGGTCAACATTTGGTAACTTTATTGAATTTTTAGCACATGCTCAAACACCAACCTTTTCTGTTTCACGGATTTCTCCTGCATCATCGGTTATTTGCTAACAGTGATGTTCCATTATCTCTGCATGAGGCTAATGGAAACACTCCTGAAGGTTTGCTTCTAATGGATTGTTTTGGAAAATGAAAGTATGAACTTGGCTACATATATTCCTGCAGACATACTGTATATGAAGCTCCTATATAGGATAAGTATGTTCCATTCATTATTAACATAGCTTCAAGCGTGCTAACTCTACTGGGAAAACTCTGGAAAGAGGCTATTCCTTCTTAGATCTAGCCAACAGAAGGCAAGCAACACTTGGGAGCCACAAACATATAACAAAAGAAGGTAAATATAGGTAAAAAAAAATGTTGCTGGGTTATGATGTATACAATACACAGTAATGGCACTAATCCATCCAAATGTTTCTTGGGTACAAATATAAACATGGCCAGGAAAACAAAAGCTTTGGATGGATTCCTGCCTCTCCTGAAAGCCTGTTTCAAATATCTTCAATGGTTCAAAAGGTAAGATCCAGCCAATGGTTTCCTCGCCAAATATCTGGTCACTTGCAGAATCTCCTGAGAAACTGTACATGGGGAATGAAACGGGAGGGAAATGGGGTCAAATGGCCCCCAAGGTACCAGAGCAAAAGACTTTGATGTGCTTATGCAAATTATGCAATAACATCCAGGGAGTCATGTTTTTCAATGCAAATTTTGAACTATACAAATAATGAACAATAACTCTACAAATTGCCTTTGTAGAGTGTTCTTTGTTGCTCTGGTTTCTTCTCACAGTCCAAATCTATGGAGATTAGGTGAATTAGAATGTGAACATAAATGTGCATCATATGTGTTGTAATGCATTCTGCCTCTTGTCCTGCACAGATTGTTCAGCCCCTTGAGGCAAATATGAAACAATTTTCAGTTTACTTTGATAATACTGATCACTACAGAAAGAAAACAAAATACCTCTCACTATTTTTATTATTCTCGTAATGCCAAAGAAACACAGACCAGGCATGTGTCTACTGTAGAGAACTATGATACAGTACATTTACAACCAAGCAACATGTATTCTAGTCACAAATATTTAACAGTGATAAGTTATCTTAACAGTTAGGAGATGATAAAGCTCACAGTTTTGGTAAAATATAAAACAAATTGTTCTTCTGTGGTGGTTAAAACCCACTATAATTTACACCCTGGCGCAAGGAAGGTAGTCTGTCTGAGGGGTGCGATTAAGAAGGAAATCTTGAACTCATGATTGAAGACGTTTCAGGTGACCTTAACGAATTGCATTGAAACATTCGAGATCAAGGAGGATGGAAATCTGCAGTACAAGTGAGCTGCTGTGTAATGCCACCCAATTCTAAAGGTTACTTCCTGGTGTAAAGTATTACAATCCTAAATCCTTCTAGACCCTAAACAGCAGCCTATCTCCTACAACCTTGGTGTCCTAAAAGAAGGAACCAGCCCAGCCTTCCCACCTGCACCGACCAGTCATCCCTAGGAGACAGAGAGTTTATCTGTTATTGCATATTACTTTTAGCCTAAAGAAGTAAATTCCTTCACAGTCATGAACCAACAACCTCCAAGTCCAAATGTAAGCTCCTGTGGTCATCCTTGACTCTAATAAAAGGAAATGGTATGCATTGGTTATACATATTTCAGAGGATTGCTCCTTGCTTGCTCGCCTCTCCTTGATTCCCATCTCAATTTGACTTTCATTTGAAATAGTGCCAAAAGAATTGCAGACATGGAATCTTAAATTCAAATGCACGTATCCGTAAGAGTTTGTTCCAATGAATACCAAAGGCTAGTATTGTACAAACACATAAGAACAAAACCACCCACCAGGCAAATACCTCTGGAGGACAAATTGGAAATTGAATCATAAACTATAAAGCGCCAAGGTTGAGTTCAGCTGTGGAAGAAAAGAGAGTCGAGGTGGAGGTGGAAAGGAGAAAAGAAAGAGCAGCTGCATTAAATAAAAGTTCACTCTTCCTCTCCTGCCCCTGCAGAAATTCACGCTGTGCAACCTGATTGAAATTTCCTGGTTTAATAGCTGTGAAATAAAGTAAAAGTTAAGAAGAGGAGGAAAGAGAGAATATGAAACAGAGGGCAAAAGAGTGGAATGGAGTGGGAGCGGAATGAGGATGGAAAAAGACTTTCAAAATCAAAGACCAAAAGATACATTGATTTAACGGAACATGAATTACTTTATGACTTGTAAAAACTGCAATCAAGGCCAATTAGTCATTACTGTTTGAATTGTGGCTCCCTGTAGTCTCTGCCAAAATGTTAATCCACACTACTGTTGTAACTGTCCTAGTTCTACGTACTGGCTTAACCAAAGGCAGAGTCAATAAAAGCTCAAGTGTTAATAAACCAAACAGATGTACCAGGCTGGGTCTATGCAGAGTTGGCTGGTGAGCTAACAGGTAACGATTAGCACTAATGAATACAATGAGAGGGCTCCAATGAGATAATCTCCCTGTGTAGCCAGAGGAAACTCTCCATTTACACCAATTAGTGCAAACACATAATCAGACAGTGGCCATAGCACCCAAATACTGTAAATGCTTTTATCGTTAACTCTTAAGGGTTTGACATTTTGTGAGTGCATTGTGCGAATCCCCTCCTCTGCGTCTTCCTCAAGACCTTTCTAAGATTGTCAGCTCAAAAGTTGAATTTGTGCGTGGCAAAAAAATTGTCAAATTAATGTTAGCATCCTAACTAGCCAAACTAAGTGGTGAATATACATGATACCTGTTAAATAACTGATGCAATTTATCATTATCTTTTATGTGATAATGGATTCCTTAACAATAAAAACAATGCATATTTCCATTATATTATTTTACTTTCTTAAATTCTTGGACTTTGAGGTATAGGACATGTTAATCAATTTTACACTTCTACCTTTTGATCTCATGACCCTACTGTATGTAATCACACTGCCCAAAACTACACACTTGAATGGCTAATGCAGAAGACACATATACATAGATATATTCACAACACATGGCTCGTCATTAGTAACTCAATCACACCCTTGCAGTCCACTTTTGTTTATCTGTTGACCTGATTCTTCAGGCATAAGCCATGAATCATACTGACTCCAAGCAGAGTGCATCTCTCTGTCTGGCATAACCTTTCTACTTTCATAGATATTCATATTCTGCACTTGGTGGAAAATAACAACTATAAACACACTTTCCCCTTGTAGAAAGGCATTTTGGCTGCTTGTTCAATATTTCAGTAAACAGGCAATCAGCTTGACAGACATGGGAGAATATATTGTATTTCTCATGTCCACATTGAATATGCAATGGCAACATGTCTGACTAAGAATAAACACAGATGATTTTCATATGATGGATTATAAAAGGCCAAAGTGCTTCTAGCCAGTTTTCAAATACATTCCTGGAACCTAATACTTGAATACATCATGGTTAAAACAAAACATGCATTACCAAGGACACATTGATTGGCGAAGGTGAGGTTATGCAAATTGAGTTTCTTGGAATTTGTCAACACCAATTGAAGTGAAGTGAGGGAGACAAGAAGAGAGAGAGAGAGAAAGCCAGGGGCTATATAACAACCATAATAATGAACAAATGGGGAAATCGTAATTAGCAGGTATTTTGGTTGCTGTAAGGCAATAGGACAAAGATCATGGCGTCTTCAGTGGAAACCAGTGTGACAATGTAATGTAATTGTTTTCTGATAATGAGCAAAGTTTTGCTATGAGCAAAATTGTAATTTATAAACAAGTCATGGAATGTTTGGACCACACAAAACTACCTTCAATCTCACTCAAGTCAAGTAAATTTTATTTCAAGGAGATTTACAATCTGTACAGCATACAAAACTTCTGTCCTTAGTTCCTCATGGGTAAAGGAACATTTCCATTGTTTTTCTCATACCACAGTGTGCCTGTATTGTTATGAATTACTGTTAAAGTGTGCCTTTAAGTGTACAACATAATAGTGCTTCCAAAATGTATTTAAACCACGGCGGCAAAATCTGTCATTGGTAATGCTGTTTCCCTCCTGCCTTAACTTATCCTAAATTTCTATTCTGCACATGACTTTATTGTCATACTGAAAAAATTTTTAAAACTAAATAGATGTTTTTTTCACAAAGAAATCACCCCTTTCAGTCGCCAGGAGAAGCGCCAATTTAAGCCTATGCTCTCCTCCGCGTCTCCGTTCAGCCAAATTGATGCATTTGCATGACGGCCGTACCATTCATCAAGACAAGATATAGACATAGGCATAGAAACTTTTTTGCACGCCAGTATTCACTCACATACACTTAAAATCACTTAATCACACTAAGATATGTAGGCCCACAGTATTCATCTTTTCATGTGTAAAATATCAGAAATTATTTTTAAAAAAACATTAATTTGCAGGTGTTGTCACAATAACCTCCATGACTTAGTGAGTAATGAACTAAGTTACATACAGCGCATCAGGAGGCAGTGTGAATATATGTATATATTTTTAATATAGAAAGGTATCACATTTTACACTGCTCAGAGTATACAGAGTTTTGTGTGGGTTCAAGCTATTAGGCTACCTGGCTGTGTATGGTGTGTGGGGGTATGCGTACATGTACACTGTCTTTGCAGCTATAGACATGGAAAGTAGCGCTATAGAGATGGAGAAATGGCCCAGGTCAAACAAAGGAATACATGTGCATGGGGTCGTGGCACTGGGTATGGCGATTATATTACCACTAAAAATGTATAGGTAGTTCAGTCCAGAGGTTTCAAACCTGAGGATCAGGCCCCTCTAAAGGGTACACAAATCTGTTTTTGGCTAAACTTTTCTTTTTTGTGAAATATTGGATAATTGGACATATTTTGGCATCTTATTTAGATGAAAGAATCTGACAGATTGTAAGGGAAAATGTGTTATTGGTTGAACTGCTCTGAACAACATTGACATTTCAAACAACAACCTATGGCTACTTACGGAGAGGTCACTTCTGGGACCTCTCCTGTTCAACATCTCCATGCTTCCACTGGTTTAGATTATGGAAAACAACAAGATAAATCACCATAGCTATGCAAACGACACATAACTATATATAATGTTAACGCCAGGAGACTATAGAAAATAAACTGACTTATTGCAATAAACAAATCAACGACTGGATGTAATGATTAAATGAAGAAAAACTGAGATGGTTGTTTTTGGAGCAAAGGAAGAGCAATTGAATGTCAGTGCTCAGCTTTAAACGGCACTGTTAAAAACAACAGACAAAGCAAAAAATCTTCTTGTAGTGAAGTACTCAGACCTGAATTTCAACAGCCACATTAACACAATAATAAAGTCTTAAGAATAAATAAAGAAGTAGGGTACTTATATCTCCACAGGATTTAGAAAAACTTGTCCTTATTTTTATCTTTAGTAGACTTGACTACTGTAACGGTGTCCTTACAGGTCTCCCTAAAAAATGAATTAGACAGCTGCTGCTGATTCAGAATGCTGCAGCCCAAGTTCTCACTAGGACCAGAAAAAGTGGATCACATCACTCCAGTTCTAAAGTCTTTACATTGGCTTCCTGTGCCTCAAAGAGTTAATTTCAAAATATTTATGCTGGTTTATAAATCCCTGAATGGCTTAAGACCAAAATATATTTCAGATCTGTTAGTGCACTATGAACCACCCAGACCTCTCAGGTCATCTGGGACAGGTCTGCTTGTGGTCCCCAGAGTCAGAACTAAACCGGGAAAAGCAGCATTCACTTATTACTGTATATGCTCCACATATCTGGAACAAACTACCAGAAAACTGCAGGTCCGCCCCAGCTTTTTTAAATCAAGGCTGAAGACCTTTCTGTTTGATGTGGCTTTTCTTAAATTTTTTATACTGAACAGTGAATTTTATTCTTGTATTTTATTTCGTATTAAATTTTAATACAGAACTGTGAATTTTTCTCTTGGATTTTTATTCTCGTTTTAATTGTTACACTGAACTATGTTTTTTATGGTATTCAATTTTATATTCGTTAATATCTTTATTTTATTTTTCATCCCTATTATGCTCTTTGCTTTTTAATGTTTGATGTTTAAGTAAAGTACTTTGAGCTGCCTTTGCCTCGTGCTGAAATGTGCATTATAAATAAAATTGCCTTGTCTTACTTTGTCTCTTCTTGTGAAACTACACTTGACTTTATTAGCTAGTGAGTTGTACAGTAGTAGCAAGCAGAACAATAGTATGGGTCTAAGGAGTGCATTTACTATGAACTGGCAAAACATTGCTAAGATTGCGGGTTTACAGTTTAATTTATTAATTTGTCCCTCTGTCCCCGTCACCTCATCTGGCAACACAGGTGCGGGAGGTGTGGATGGAGGAAAACAGTCCTCACAGCAGTATAGCACGTAGTATCCCATGACAAATGAGGTTCCCAAAAGACTCCATGCTGTAAAAGTCACACTCACTTTTGAGTGATCAAATCAAATCCCACTGCCATTTTACTGCGACTTTAACACCCCAGCTGTAATTCTTATCTCCTGTCATGCTCTTCATATTGTATGGAGGTTTATGACACTTAATGAAGGCAATTTCTATTATATTTGTTTATATGAACTGCTTTATTGTGTGAATAGCAAAAGCTTATCTTTATATTGCCGCAAGGCAAGAATAGCAGAATTTTAGTGTATCACAATTTTGAATATTGTTTTTTTAAGTAACAAATGACATACAATATGTATTTACTGTCTTAGGAAGAGCTTAACGGGGCACCTGGTACAGAGTGCGCCCCATGTACAAAGGCTCAGTCCTTGTCGCAGTGGTCGCAGGTTCAACTCCGACCTGCGGCCCTTTGCTGCATGTCATTCCTTCATGTCATGTCTTCAGCTGTCCTACATAATGAATGCCTAAAAAAGAAAGAGCTTAACAGAGTTTATTATACACACAGTGTCTGGTACCAATGTGCCGGAGTCTGAGCATTCTTTACACAAACACAGCCACATATAGATGTGTTTCATCATTCAAATGTCACAGCCATGAACTGGCAAAACGCTGAATTGCCAAAAAAGCAGCACAATTCAAATGCCTGCAGTAAAAGAGGGAAACCTAATCTTTTCAGCACCACAAAACAATATAGCATAGCAACTTCATCTCATCCCTATCACCAGACGAGCACATTGATATTCTGCAAACCCTGGTTTACGTTTGGCAACATTTTTTTTGTGAACAACTGTTTATTGTTTTTAAATTTAAACGAGTACATAAATACAGGCATATTGCAATCAAAAAAGAGAAGAAAATAAATAGATAGATTAAAAAAAAAAAAAAAAAAAGATCACCCACCCCCTCAACCCTGGATCTCTTACATGACATGACAGGCCACGTTTCAACAAAAATGCACTTACAGGTAGTGATTACAGCAATTTCTTAATCTTATCTGCCATTGTTTGCCACGCTAGAATAGTATCGGCTCCAGCACTGTGCATTCTTGCCACTGATAGCTCCATAGAAACGTGTGTATGTATGTGGAGATTTCCAGCATAAAGCCAGCATCGTCTTGGCAGCAGTGATGCCTGTGAAGAGCATACGTATTTTCCAACATGTCATCTTTAGTGAGGGGGTATCATTCAAGCATAGCACAGCGGGAGAACATGGTGCAGTGACATCCAGTACAGTACAGACCTCACCCCTCCTTGCATTCCCAATACATATGCATGTATGAGCCTATAAGTCCATCTGAGCACAAGGTGCAGATTGGAGATGTTAAACGTTTCATGAGAAAGTTTCTCCTAGGAGTGAGGAAAGTCCTGTGGCTAAATGGATCTGTTGATGGTCTGGGTTTTTAGAAGATAATCGAGGACCAAATATTATCCCACTCCAGTGAATCACTTTCGCCGACCAAACATGTAAGATAGGGAGGGTTTTATAACAGGCATCCCGGATAAGTGAATATATTCGGGAAACCAAACCTCTTTTTCGGCTTCTATTGTACAGAATGGAGTGCAAAGAGTGGGTAGTAAGAGGAGAACCCCATGGTACTCCGTATGCTTTCATAGATCGTAGTTGAAAGCACAGAAATAAAGATGTTCCAGGCAATTGGTAAGACAGTCTCAGATCATTAAAGTCACAAAGCCTGCTCTCGTTATATACATTAGCTAAAACATGTATACCCCTGGAGCTCCATTCTGGGGATGAGAATGAGACCCCCCCAGTGAGTATGGAATAGCTGGACTATTCAGGTGCAATTTAAATGTACTCTTAGATTCCTTCTCAGCAATAAGCCATGTTGATGTTAAAAGGAAACTCATTATGGGACCAAGCTGCAGCTTAGCTCGTTTTAAAGGGACAGCGGACTAAATCAGATCCTCCAGTGTGGGGATGCTAGGTTTTGTTCTATAGGTTTCCAACAGGGATCAGAATTAGGGTTAAGCCAATCTGTGAGTGGTCTCAATACAAATGACGAAAAATAATGTTTAAAGTCAGGCACAGAAAGACCACCTTCTGTTTTATGTCATTGTAGTGTTGTTAACTTCACACGTGGCCGTTTCCCTCCCCAAATAAATTTAGAGACCAAAGAGTGAACCCCCCTCCAGTAATTAATTGGGGGTGGTAAGGGCAACTTTGAAGAAAAGAAATGTATGTGTGATAAAATATCCATTTTAACAATTGACACACATGCTTGTAATAATTTTGGCAAGTGAGACCATCTTTTGAGATCCGCCTCAATTTTATTATAGATGCCCTGAACATTTTTATTGGCAATATTAGCTAATGAAGGAAAAATGTCCACCACCAAGTATCTAAATAGTTTGACCACGGGGATGTGCTGAGGTAATGAGCTCGGGTTCAATTCGGAGTTTAAAGGGTGACGCGCCAATTTGGACCAATTGATTTTATGACCAGATAGAGAGCTAAATTCGTGAAAGGTATCCAAAATATGTGGTAATAATATGGCTCCTTTATTAAAATATAATAATATATCATCAGCATACAGCAATATGGAGTGTGTGGTGTTGTTAAAAGTTATGGGAGAAATAATCAGGTGTTGACAAATTTTCTGTGTGAACATGAAAAGAAAAGGGCATACCTGTCGGCACAAGCGTGATAAATCAAACTGGTTTGATATGATGCCGTTCATGTTTATTATTGCAGATGGGTTATTGTATAGTAGTTTAATTAAATTAAGAAAAATTTAACTCAATTTAAAGTGCTTTAGAACCATCCTTTTTCTGCGTCAAGGCTCAATACTGTACATGGAGAGTGAATATCCTTGGCAGCATGAATGACATGAAGCAGACCCATTGTCAGAAGCAAGTCGTGATTTCACAAAGCCTGTCTGGTCATTCTTAATTAGTTACGTGGGGTTCTAATCGTGAGGCCAGTATACGGACGAAAACCTTTATTTTGGCATTGAGGATAGATAATGGTCTATAGTCCCCACATTTAGTGGTGTCCTTCAACTATCAAGGCGGCATTCATGTCATTAAAAAGGCACCAACTTCAACAGCTTTATGAACCATGGCTAAAAAGTATTGACCCAGTTCTTCCCAAAAGGTAAAGCTCTGGGGGAATTCCATCCCATCCCAGAGACTTGCCTTTTTCATTCCAGCTATAGCACCTCTCAAATCAGTCAGAGTGACTGCCCAAGACGTTGTGCATCATCTAGCGTAAGCGTAGGGAGTTCTAAGTCTTGTAAAAAGGTGTCACGTTTTTGGAAAGCAGTGTTGATTTCTTTGATAGCAGTCAGCAATTTTTGGTCTGAGCTGATCGCTGTAATGTTGGAATATCTTTCACATTTTTGCAGAGTAAGAGAGATGAGGTGACTTGGCCTTGAGCCATTAAAATAATAATTATTTTTAGCCCTATGAATTTGAAATTCAGCTTGTAATGTTGTTGTTCAACTTCAAACTGTCCTCTGATATGCCATCTCCCTGCCGAGTTGTTTTTTGCCCACCCTTGTTCGATTAAGGTAAAAAGCAAAGGAAATACTGTAGTTTTATTTCTCACAAATCCTTTAATTGCACCCCACAAGACTCGAGGATCCTCTACTGAGTTAGCATTCTCTCAGATGAATGTTTAAAGGTATTTCTGAAACAGTCATTGTTTTTAAGTATCTTGTGGCCTTAGTTAGAGTCTTGGTAAGTGTGAACTCTGATGTGATAACATAATGGTCAGATAAAAAGTTAGGATAAATCACAGAGTATAACATTGCAGAAGCCACTAAATGATCTATTCTTGAAAAGGTTTTGTGTCTGTATGAATAAAAACTATATTGTCTTGAAGAAGGATTTTGTGGCAGGTTGGCCAGAGGGGCTAGGATGGTGGTAGGTAGGCAGACTCAGACATTGTATGTTTCCAGAGATAATTATTTATTTCTAGTGATCTGCAGTACATGGATAATTAAATAATCAAAACTTAAAAACAATTACCCATTCAACTAGTAGCAGCGCTAACAACAGGCATGTTTTCCTAGCAGCACAGCCTCACCTCCCTGTTTCCTAGGGAGGACAAATCCTACTACTTATATAGGGTTGTCAATTCACAGCCCACTGCTTCAGTCCATCCCCTCCTAAAGCAGGTTGATCTACTCCATAACATTAACACCTAGCAATCTCTTAAACTATGGAACTTGGTTACCAGTTCCCTCCTATCCTACTGACTACAAAACAGGTCAGGGTTATTCATACCTTTTTTATATAATAACCAAAAACAACCAAAATAAAAACATTCCTATATACAAGAAACCCCTCTACTTGGTTTGGCCCGGTGATGTTATCCCTGACCACCCTTTTCCTATTAAACAGGAAATGCTTAGGCTGGCCCCTCCCCAAACAATTGTCCTGCATGGTGGAACCGAAAAAAGGAACAAACCAATGTAAGTATCAACACAGGGAAATCTTTAAACCATGTTTAAACTTGCAACCTAATAAAATGGAACTAAACTAACGATAACTGTGTGTCTGCTTACTATAACTAATGACCTGTTTGGGACAAGTGGTGAGCAAACCCACTTTGTCACAGGTTTACAGCTCTAAATAGATCTGTGAGACTGAAATTGTCAACTAAACCTTGGAAGGCAACTGTCGAAGGAGGAATCTGTTGAGATGGTGCACTAGATCTATTGAGAAAGGGATCCAGGACAGCGTTCATGTCAGAGGCAGTAATAACTGAAAAGTCCTGCAGGTCCCATAAAGTCTTGCTAATTGTGCCAAAGAGCTCTGGGCTAAAAGTATTTGTGGCATAAATACATAGAAATGCAATTTTTTGCCCATATATATTAATTTTAATGTAAGCAATTCGACCATCCTCACATCCATAGCTTCTAATTATTGTTAAGGACAGGCTACTTCTTAAAACCACCTGGGCACCGCGGCTTTTAAAATGGAAAGTAGCCGCAGCTGAAGTATAGTAATAACGGTTCAACGTTGTTTATCAGTGTTTAAAATATGACTCTTGAATGAAGGCCACACCTAACTTGTGTCTTTTGAGGCAATCAACACACATTGAGCGCTTAATGGACGCATTTAGCGAGGCCATTTATATTCCATCTAGCTATGTGTAGCGTAGCCATTATTACAGACAAGGCTGGGCAAAGTGTTGTGTTCCTGCATATACATTATAGTCAGAAATGTGGAGATCCAAATATTCAACCCCATGTCACCAGAGAAAAAAAGAAGGAAAAATACAAACTCACATCTACATTATAACCTATAACAAGGTGGCAGTAGCCACATACAAAACACCCACTATTTGGGCACCTGAACTGAGAAAGCCATTACAAACCCTCACCCCCGTTACATTATTCTGTATAACCAGTCAAGTGACCTAAAAAGAAAACCGTAGACATTGGCCACATTACAAAATGAGAATTATCAAAGAATTATCAAAGTTAGGGTTTTTGAGATTAATTATTCATCCATACCTTTACCCTAACTTAAAGAGTTACAGTTACCTTAAGGATGCCCTGAGGTGTGTTATGTCTGTATGGAATAATACTTGACTTATCTAGAGATAGTGTTAGTAGTACTGAATACCTGACAGTGAGTCTTTAGGACCCTGCCTGGGTCCTAAAGAGCTGCACTTCTGACCCGCGGGACAGCATTAGTTTAGCTTGGTAAATCCGGAACGGGATGAAACTAAGTTTCCTTGATGTCTCCATCGCTTGGGAAAATGAGTGGCGCTGTTTGATGGTGTAGTTACTGTAATCCGCAGCGAAGCGGATCTCTTTGCCACTAACCTCTATCCGAGAGCCTCTGGCTGCCTTCAAGATGCGGCCCCGGTCTGTGTAACGTAGCATTTTGCAGATCAGGGTGCGGGATCCGGTGTTGCGCTCTGACCTATACGATGAACCCGCATCACCTCCATCTTCCCATCATTGAGGGCTGGGAACCATTTAGTGAGAGAAGATGAAACAAAGTCCACTGCGTCACCTTTTTCAACTTTTTCTGCCAGGTTGATAATGCAGACATTATTCCTGCAAGGTCTGACCTCTAGTTCTGCGACGTTTGCTTCGAGTTTGCAGCATGTTGTTTGGAAAGACTGCTTGCATTTAGCCAGCTGAGTGGAGAGCTCTTTGTGATCCATTTTTAGCTTCTTGATTTCATTTTAGTTCGTTGTTACCTTTGTTTTTATGTTGTCCAGTCGTACTTCAAACATCGCAAACTGTTTCTAAATAAAGGTTTGGACGATATAGCTAGCTTAAATGATTCAAGCTTTTTGTCGTCTATCAGAGGGTCAAACCCTATTTTGCTTCTCAAACTGGGGCTTACGGAGACTCGTTTCTTTACATCCGATTCCAGAGGTTTTACAATTGTCGCTTTCTTCAATATTGGAAACTACATCTTGGAAGATGGTGGTTACTATTAATAAAAAGGTGAACAACTCCAGTCTCCTGAATGAACGTTGGATTACTAGAATTACTAGAATGAATGACAAAAAAATTGCTATTTTGATTATCTGTCTAACTCTTAATAGTTTAACTTAGATTTCATTCTTTCTCTTTTTCACATACATAAACATGCTCTCTCCATCTCTTAACTGATGCATTTAAGGTAGTAGGGAATGCTGGAATGCTTGTGAGCATGAAAGATGTCACCATATGTAGCCATGTTGTACACCGAACATGGAGTGCAGCTTTACTGTGGAGTAGCCTTTAAGGAAAGTAGACAGCCTGTCTCTGCACATCCCACTAGAGAGCCTCTTAGAGTGGGCAAGCATGTAAGCGTGTTTGCATGTGTTTGTGTGTGTCATACTTTGTGCATTTACTGCAGGCCTGTGTGTGTGCCTGACTGACTGCACATGTCCCTCTGAGCTGTTAGCACATGCATCTTAGCATACCTACACATATTTGTCCTTACATCTCAATTTCTCCTGCTTGGCAGAGAGAATGCCTTTCAGAGTAAGTTAAATTCTTACCAGCCTCTAATCAGTGTCGATGTATGGGAATTGCAGCCTATGGACTGAGAATCAATGACTCAACAGTGTGTGGCAAAGTGATCAACATAATCGCCGTTCCGCTTTACTTCAAAATCCAAGCCAAGCTATTTTTCCAAGATTATTGGCAAATCCACTGAGACATTTAACCATGGCCAAGACCTTATCTACAAATAAGATCTCTTCATTGCAGGAGATCTGTAGTCCACTAAGAGTGTCAGAGCCCTCTGGTCTAGGTATAGAGCCTGTAATTTTCACACAGATCTGTAGTGATAAATCATGTGAATAAGAGAAAAAGACAGGAGAATGGATGGTTTAACAGATGGAGAGGCATGGACGGCAAAGGAAAGGCATCTTTTTCTGTTCTGGCCTGAGAGATAAAAATCTGAAGAACAAAAGGTGAACAGAAGCTAGGCAGGCACGTACATACACACACACATACGCATGCTGAGACTTCTCAGCCCCCTCGACTTTCCTCCTGAGGTTGCCACAGCTGTCTTGTCAGCACTTGCCTCTTGAGCTGGTGGCAAGATCACACACACACACACACACTAAACAAAAAATAATAATTTTCCCCTTCAAAATGCAGGAACACAAACATGATTGAAACATACTGTATGTGTTTAGGAATACATGTGAAATACGAGCAAGAACAATAATAGATCTGAACCACCTGCAAGACCGTTGCATATAAAAAGAAATACAGGTTAATATACAGCTATTGGCTGTCAGTTAAAGTAGCATGAACATTAATCATCGGTTTTAGCACAGACAGAGCTTTAAAATCTGCACACAACTAATTTGCTCTTGTTTTTTGGGTTTCTTAAAATCAGGATATCTGCAGTCAGCTGTTTGGCTTTACCTCTTACCAAGAGATATCACGCAAACTGAGCTCAGATCGGTGTCTTTTTTCAGTCTATTCCTGTCAATTAGATACCTGGAGTCACAACACTTTAATAATCTGCGGCAGATGCACACATATTGTAAGTATTCACTTCACAGATTGTAGTGACTCAGGAGAAATAATGTAGACCGCTATTATCTACGTTACTTTTTGACTAAAACTACAACATTTTGTCCGTCTTTATAGTAACTCGATTTTCAACATGTAGACATTTAACACATTGTTCAAAAACAAATATAATATTCTATTGAATGGATTCAATATATCACCCAGCCCTAATGCACATACTCACTATATTTGGTATAAACACAGCTACAAATACAGTTAAGTTATAGGAAGGAAAAAAGAAGAAAGAATGTAATGGCAGAAAGTCATGTCAAGTCATGCAGTAGGCTACCATTTTCATGAGAGCTGAATTGAATGACTTAAGTCAGTCCCTCAGCCCAATTATGTTACAATTAAGTTTTATTTACGTGCCGTGTGTGTGTGTGTGAGTGAGCGTCAACCTTGGAGTGATTTAAGGGATTGTATTTAGTAATTATCTGATTACTTGTCTGTTTTTTCCGACTCAGACAACTTGCAACTGGATAATGCTGTAACTCCCTAATTACAATTTACTCTACAATCAATTACCCATTAACGGAACACATGCCCAATCACACACACAAAACTGTGTCAGACTAAAATACTGACACCAGCATTACTGCCACTATTTCAGAGGATAGTATGATGAAATAACCATGACACAATCTTCAATGACACAAAGGCAAATCTGCTAAACTTTTTCTAATCTTGTGACTTTGGCATTCATGTCTCTCAGCCGGTAGTTTCAGTGTTTTTGTTGGTTTGTGCAGACCTCAGCACTTCACTAAAAGCCCGATGATGCCCCACAATAAGAGAGCATCTCCGTCCTTTCTTTATGTCTTTTCACCATCCTTTCATTTATGAAAATGGATGTCCTTGCCTTGTCAAAAATCTCTCTCTGAGAGGAAGAGATAATGCCTGGCAGTAAGACACCAGCTGATACTATCTTACACACAAACAGAAAGAACACACCCACACACACACTTACTCACAAAGATGTAGTTGGAGGTACTCGCATTTCAACAAGGACATGCATACTGTACACACACTTGTAGTCTCCGAGTAGTGATAACAACAAAAGAATGCCGAAGAACACGCTCATGATCCGTCTGAGATGCTGCGTTCTTTCTAAAGAATTAAAAAAGAGACTCAAACTCATCAATCATTTTCCCTTTGAGTCATCCGCTAATGGAACATCAGTCCAAGGCAGATGTTGAGGCAAACAATTCACTGACTGTAGTATACATATCTTTGGCTTCAGTGACGTTAGACACGCTGTATCAACAAAGACAAAGACAACCAGTTCAGATGAAGGGCAGCTAGTGCACACCACTTTATCACAACATGAAAGCCAAAGGCGGAGCTTAACATTTCCAGGCCATCATCACTGCCTTTCATATGTAGTTAAACCAAAGACAAGATCCACAATCATCACTTCTTGGTCGTATCCTTAGGTGATTTGTCATTGTCCATTGCTTATTATTTTGGTCAGATATGTTTTTTAGCATGTTAGTCACATCCCTGGTTCTGTCTTCTTTTTGCTCCACAAATCTGAAGGAGCAGGGTTCAAATATCATTTACTGGCTTATTGACAATGTCTGTAACGTTTCTGCATTTTTGTTGCAAAAGTGACTTTGAGGAGGACCACATGGATTCAGGTGCAATTTTGGCTGATGTAATCAACACATTTTTGATTTTATTGATCAAAAGACAGCCAGATTGATTTCATCCACCTCCATTGGCATGATATGGTTGGACAACATATTTAAAATATCTTTTAGTACAGTATAATGTAATGACACCTCCACTGGGACCTGTCCAAACAAATTCATTTCAAACTCTTTTTCTTCATTTACAAGTACAATAAATGAAAGGGGAAGAATATTAGAAACACCTCTGAATTTAATGCAGTCCAGTACAATACCATCAGTTGTATTTGAATGGACTGTATAAAGGTATACCTAATAAACTGGTAAGTTTCATGAAGATTGCATTTATTCCACGTTTATGTATTATTGTGCTACGTTTGTAACATTGTTTGTAGCGAGGTGTACCTTTTTAAATGTCAATTTATTTACAGTTACTGCATCAAAACTTCAAAAGCTTCATATACTGTATGTAAATATGCATAGGCGTTCATATTCATACTTCCAACTCAGAACTGTATGTAAGTAAACAGCACAACCTCCGGCACATAAAAAGCTTGTATTCATATACAGGTACCAGTTACATCTCTCTGAAAACTGTTTTTCCCAAAGGAAGGTAGTTTTTAGTGTCACACACAGGTGATCATTGTAAAGCCGAGAGGCGAAGATACCCAACCTTCACATGAGAAATGAACTGGAAAGCAGTAAGAGGCCTCTGGGCTCAATCATGCTAGTGACTCAGTCACTTGGCTCACATGGGAGGGGTATCAAGCAGCCAGGGATTTCTAATCCATAAGGCTTAATGCTCGCTATGTGTGCTGTAACCTACAGGCATTTTGGAAAGACGCCCCTCTCTGAGGGTACTGCAAAGATGTGAAAGCACCTGTACTGAAAAGACCTTTCTTGTTGGATTACTCATATTCCCCTTTCTTTTATTAAATAACTTGTTGTGTGTTCTTTCTGGCAGCCAGCCTCTGTGGTCTCGTATTTTATTGTGAATCCGACCTCTGCATTCCTTCGGGTGGCACACGGCCTATTCATTCCAACTTACAACACGTATATAGAAATTGCCTGCAGTGGTAATGCACTATATATACAATACCATGAATTCTGCCTACAGACACTGAGGAAGTGACAGGAATATGTACTGTACACACACACAAACACACACACACATGATTGGACATACATCTACCTACCTGTGTGGCTCCTGTGTGCTTGTGTGAGGGAGGCCAGACAGAGGGACAGTAGTAGGCTCCACACACCTACTCCGCAAATGCTAGGACCCCGTTCCCGCATTCTGCCAGAGAGAAACAAAAACACACATAAACAAGAGTACATTGTACATTACATGACTTTTGTCAACTGTTGGTGGTAGGTCTATGTAAATGCAGATATGTTCGGTCCCTTTTACAGCTTTTTTAGCCATGCTAGGAAGATAAATCCTAATGACTGGGGTTCCATTGACAGTGAAATATCTCTACATCTACTTCATTGATTGGAACACAGTTTTGTATTTTGTACAGACATTTGTAATTCCCAGACAATGGATTCTAATCATTTAAGCAACTTTTACGTTAGCGCGACATTTGTGGCTTGGAGTGACATATCTCAACTACGGGATGGATTCAAAGAATATTACACAGAGAAAATTACTGTTTACTGCAAATACATTCAAAACAGAAGGGGAGATGTTGACTCAGAGAGAAGTGGAGAGACAAGGAGAGAGAAACAGAGGAAGGAAATTGCGAGACTATCATTACTTACTACTACTTGTAGTTTTTGGAAACTCTCTGTTTAAGAGGTCAGAGGACAGCTGAGGAAGCTCCGGCCCAGGAAAGCAGCAGGCCCGGATAAAGTGTGACCTAGACTGCTGAAGACCTGCGCTGCAGAACTGGGGGAACCGCTACAATGAATCTTTAACCTTCAACCAAGCTAGGGAGAGTGCCCACCCTCTGGAAGACATCCTGCATTGATCCAGTTCCCAAGAAGAACAGTCTAGTGGGGGACTTTGCTCTCTGGTGTCGCACTAACTGCCTACAGCTCAACACCTTTAAGATGAAGGAGCTGGTCGTTGACTTTGGGAAGTCCAGACCAAGACCTCGACCAGTCCTCCTAGTGGGAACTGAGGTGGAGGCAATCCAATCATACAAATACCTTGGGCTGTGGCTGGATAACAAACTGGACTGGACAACGCACACCAGCCACCTGTACAGGAAGACACAGAGCAGGCTGTACTTCCTGAGGAGACTGCAGTCTTTTAACATCTGCAGCAAACTGCTGTGAATGTTTTACCAGTCTGTGGTCACAAGTGTCCTCTTCTACACTGTGCTTGGGGGGGGCAGCATATCCAAGAAGGACACCTCCAAGCTGGATAAACTGATCAGGCGGGCCGGCTCTGTGGTCAGCATGAAGCTGGACTTACTGGTGACGGTGGCAGAGAGGAGGACACTGGACAAACTGCTGGACATTATTGACAATGCCAGCGACCCCCTGCACACCGTCATCAGCACCCAGAGGAGCCTGTTCAGTGGAAGGCTGCTCCTTCCCAAGTGTTGGACCATCAGACTCAAGGACTCCTTTGTCCCTCATGCCATTAGACTATACAACTCCTCACTGGGGGAGGAAATAGGGCAGAGAGGGCAATACATACATACATACATACATACATACATACATACATACATACATACATACATACATACATACATACATACATACATACATACATACATACACACACACCTGGACTTACATTAATACCTGCATCACTAACACTTGACTCAACAGTCAAGTGTTAAAGTAATGTAATAAAAACAGTCTAATAATAAAAAACTAAACCAACCAAGAATTGACTCATAATAAAACAATCACTTTTAATAATGGATTTTATTTGTTCATTATATTACTTTAGGTATAGGATGCAAACAATGATGAATAAACACTAAAATACACACAATCTTTTGATCATGTTCTATCTTTGTGCAAATGCTGGCAGGTCTTTGCATCGAAGTGGTGAGCAGGGATGCATATGATTAAAGCACTTTGTATTCTGAGCACTGAGTAGGACGGAAACCTGCACAACAGACAAACACACTGTCTTTCTCCACCAGGGAAACTGTGTTTTGTCAATAAGCTAAGTGTGTGTGTGTGTGTGTGTGTGTGTGTGTGTGTGTGTGTGTGTGTGTGTGTGTGTGTGTGTGTGTGTGTGGATGTGTGTGGATGTGTGTGTGTGTCCAGGATGTGTATCACAGATAGGGAGAAAGTGGTATCATCAGCCTATGGGCCCTATAACATTTTGCTATAGTGGCCAGGTGCACCCCATAACTCTAACTAATGTCTCAATACCATCCTATTTACTGCTATGAGGAAGATGTAAGTGTGTGTGTGTGTGTGTGTCTGTGTGTGTGTGTGTGTGTGTGTGTGTGTGTGTGTGTGTGTGTGTGTGTGTGTGTGTGTGTGTGTGTGTGTGTGTGTGGCACGAGAGAGAGATGATCCTTGGGGAGAGAAGATAGATGGAATAATGCACATTTTGAATATAATTACTATACAGAATCTGGATGGAATATTGGAAGGCATTCCAACAAGTGTGAATACATAACTGCAGGTGGCTCTCGAAGCAAAAGCAAACGTGAGACTAAGATACAAAATTAGAAGAAACTTTACAACCCTTTTTAGCTTGAATATGCCATGTCAACATGAAAATAAACAGGAAGTGGGTGCATCTGAGTAGTTGGTAAGATGTTGATTTGTAGGGAACACTTGAGTTCTACTCCATAAACAATTAATACTACTACTCTGTATTGCGTATTGATGTCTTTGACTTTGCACCTCCAAGAGTAGATTTTTGTCTTTAGATTTTTTATTTTGCTTGCAGTCATTTTTTTTCTAGAAAATAATTAGGCTGTCATTAGGCACTAGACTAGGAAGTGTGATATAATAACTCAAAAAGTGGATTTAGTGTGATGTCAACCTTTCAATACATTTTTTAGTGGTTGATTTACTTTTCCAGTGAGCCAAGGGAAAAAAATGTGATGATGTAAGTAAAACAAAACAAACTTTCCAGGTTTTTGTGAGAGTCTGTGCAGATTAACTCAGTGCAGATGAGATTATACACATGCCTGGTTGGGTCTCAGTATGTGCTGCTCTGTTTATTTGTGCACGTGTTCGTGTGTGTGTGTGTGTGTGTGTGTGTGTGTGTGTGTGTGTGTGTGTGTGTGTGTGTGTGTGTGTGTGTGTGTGTGTGTGTAAGCCCGGCTTGAGTTCTGGGTGTGTGAGTCATCTGACTATGCAGCCATGCATTTCTAGAGCTGGGAGAAGCTGCAAAGCCAGACAGCTGAGCCAAGGCTTTCTCTGGTTAGAGGGAATCAAACACGCATAGAATAATACACATATTCGCGTTATTGTCGGTTTTTGTCTTTTTTCACATTCATCCACACTCCTATATCCTCGCCTCCCACCCTCCCTCCTCCTCTTCCTCCTGTCCACACCTATGCTCTGCTAGTAGTAAATAATTAGGAGACAAAGCAGAGACGCGGCCTGCTTTCTCTCCAGCTCATTTAGACACACAGCAGTGTTTGTGATGATGCAGTGCCACTTTATTTTGGTTGGTTGTTTGGTCTGTCTGCCGCAGAAATGAGTGGGTGTGCAATATAGAAATGGATTCAGAAAGGAGCAGGAAAAGAGAGAGAGAAAAAGGAGGCGGATGGACTGAGTGTGCGTGCGTGCATGTGTGTGTGTGTGTGTGTGTGTGTGTGTGTGTGTGTGTGTGTCTCTGTCTGTCTGCTCAGGAACACAAGGTTCTAATCAATAGCATCTAAACAGCTTGACTCTCCATCAGTATCAAACTCAGCAGCCGATGGTGACTCACTCTGCACAAACTCACAGACACTTTTTTTGATAAACCAAAATAAAGATTTGAAAACTGATTGCATGCTAACTACTTAAAAACAATTTGTTCACACTTGATTACATCTGTCTGCATGCTGTTCCCATGCATACATGTTGAGAAAATGTCTGCATGCAGCCCTTTCAGGTACTGTGGACGTCAACTACTTAGAGCACATCCGCCGGTATGAAAAGGGGCTAGATAGCAGAATTGGATTCTATAACCCTTGATAATGTAGCTTTCATTAACCAAACACATAGGAGCAAGAGAGAAAGGAAGAGCTAGAGGAGAAAGAGATAGAGTTGGAGAAAATGTGGTGGTCTCCGATGAGTTCTGCAGTCTGTTCCATCCCTTTAATTAGTCCCATTGGAATGCCTTCCCTGCACTATGCGGCTGATCAGCTTCTCCTCCATATCTCCAGTCTGTATTTGTGTGCGTGTGCGCGTTTGAATGCATCTCAGCTAAAGCCAGACAGACATCTCACGGGCATATGAGCTCTGGTTGATCTCCCAACGGTCGATGAAAAAAATGTAATGGAAATACATTAATATTCAAGGAGTTTCCATTCCATGAGATATGCGCCATTTGGAAAATGGGATGCCTGTTCTCTCTCTATCAGTTTCTGTGACAATTAACATGAAGTCGGTTTGCTGTCAGAATATGTATAGTGTGACCACATTATTACTTACAGAAAACCTGTATCTGTGGTTTTTAATATTGAGAAATGGTTTCAATCTGTGTCAGTGAAGCAATTTGTGAGTTTTGAGGCAGCAGTATGAACCGCTAGAGTATAAAGGACTTTGAGGGTACTTTCACACTTTATTTGATTGGTTTGGTTAAAACAAACTGGTGCATTTTGTGCTCTGTGTTCAATTGGTCTGGTTTGAAAGCTTTCACAACCTGCACCTGCACCGTCCTGCATTCTATCTAATTTCCATCAGAGGGTGACTCCACTGGTTGGAAAAAAAACCTCAGTTTCTATAGAAGTCTTCTTCTCACTTGATTTATTACCTCAGTAAACATTTTTATAATAAGTTTATGGCATTTATTGTTAGTTTCAAGTCGTCTTCAATACAGCATGGTGTTCATTTGGTAAATTATAGTCCCATTTATTTTAAAATTGACAATAAAACAGGCTTAACAATGCATATCAATGGCACTTTGTATATTAAAATAGCTTGAAACTTTGATTCACCTAAAATGTCTTCAGTTCAGTATTATGCCAACCAAGTGTTAGCTGGTAATTTGAGGGAAAGCCCCATACAGTACAGACGTATATGCAGATGAATGGCGGCAGTACCTAGAGGTCCGCATTTACCCGCCGGTCAATCTCTACTGGATGATCCGCTTCAGAAGGGTGGAAAATCATCAACTTTCCCCCTTAAGCGTTTAGCTTAGCAGAGCACCACTGTAACGATAAACAACACCAGCTTGGCTGCGTCATCCTCCCTAGCTTCACTCACGCTTGAAAAGTCGTCACATCCAGTTGCAAAAAAACAAGACGGCCAAACTTGAGGCTTCAAAATGGCAGTCCACAAACCAATGGGTGACGTTACGGATGCCATATCCAATTTTTTTATAGTCTATAGGTGCTCTGCATTTGTTGTCTGAAAGGAAACAGACCA
Organism: Percina caprodes; assembly: GCA_013375575.1. Lineage (NCBI taxonomy): Eukaryota > Metazoa > Chordata > Actinopteri > Perciformes > Percidae > Percina > Percina caprodes. The sequence goes on from JABXJD010000087.1 coordinate 1,073,414, forward strand.
ATCGTAGTGTCTTTTGAAAGTAGAAATATGATTTTAGCGTGACTTCAAAAGCTAAATTACTGTTAAAGTTGGTACAGTAGTAACCATGGTAAAACATAAGCATGTCAGCACGTAACTGCAGGGATTTTACCCAAACAGTCAAAAGCAGGATGTTGAGATTGAATTCATTTTGTTAGTTTTGTTTATTATCCTTTCGTTTGTGTCTGTGGCAATTGACAAATACAACCACAACAAAATACAGGGCGGTTACACTACAACATAGTGACCCCATATTGCTGTACAAGACACCTCTTTTTCATCCTGCTTCTACCTCTGAGTCCTTATTTATAACTTGCGGTCGATTTGCATAATACTAATAATCAAATTTGATTTATACCACAGGTGGTCTTGATGATGGAGGATGGCAATCAATAAAACCATCCTGTCTATAACTTCATGTGTACTCCTCTTGGTTGGTTTGTAAAAAGCCAACATGACCTTCTGGACCAGAACTAAAAGATAACAATGTTTAAGTTGTTTCCTTTCCAAATGTAGTGAACTTGTGTGAAAGCAATCTAAAATGTTTCCAGTGCTATATTGTGTTATATTGTGTTGGGTTTCATTTTATCATTAAATGTGAGAAACGACTCCTGCACCAATTAATGGTGAAGCCATTGATCCCTACAAGCTGTTACCGTGTTTGTGTTTCTCTGTCTTTGTGCATGAGATGAACATTTGTATCACTATAAATTAGCAACAATAGATATGGGAACTTATTCACTATATTATAGCCATATACACTATGGCTAAGGTCATCAGGATACTCACCGTAGCTTGCTGTGCTATTCAAAGTAGTGGAATCAAAAGAAAATAGAAGATATTGTCTGATATTGTCAAGAGGGTAGCAGAAAGGAACTAAAAGGTGACGAAGATGGTAGAAAGGAAAGATGAAAGGGGAAAGTGCATAGAAGGAAAGTGAAGAACCAAAGATAACAGTGGAAGGATGGAGGAGAGGAAAGGAAACAAAAGGTTCTCAATAAGGCCACAAAAGGAGTTTTGTGTCAGTATAAGAATTACTTGGCTGGCACATTGGTTGATAGTTCCAAATATTTTGCAGCTTGTTACTTTTTCCCCATCAATCAGTAGATTACATCTTGTGAATGTACTGGAGCTGGAGAAAACCCAACCAGATGGTTAGTCTAACTAACTGTTAGTCTCTCAGCTACGCTGAAGCTGCATGGCTCTCAGGATGGCAACGTCAGACTGTCAGTTGGTGGTCAGTCCAGGTGCACATTTTCAGACAGCCTTGCACTTGTTGTTTGCATGAAAAATGAAATAGTTGTGTCAATAATGCAAAAAAAAAAAAGAAAGCTAGAGAAAGAAGTTCAAACCCTGGCCCTTTTCTCAACTCCGCACAGCTGATCAATCAAGGAAGTGGAAGTGAGTGTGAATGTTGGATTGATGGTTTCGGACAGTTACAGAAATAGCTGATATTACTAAATATTTTTAAGCACATATTACATATAAGTTACATATTGCTCAAACTAGGTGAGACACACACACACACACACACACACACACACACACTATTTGTGCCAAACAGGTCAACTTTAATGGTCAAAACCTCAGGTTACTTGAATAAGAGGATACAATACTTGCTATACTAGAAGAAAATAAGCCGTGAAAAGTTACAGTTGTGTATGTGTGTTTCTTTCACCTATCTCTGCAGTGGTACATGGTGTAGTGGCTAAATTGGCACACAGCAGTGGATTAACATGAATGGATGGAACACAAAAGTATGATGATTTGTGAGAAGAAATCTGTGTATTCTTGAGACTTAATGGGCGGGTTTGTTTTGAAGCCTGAGTTAGAACTGTGGCTCTCCAAACCTAATTGCAACCTCGGGGGGGTTTGGCTTGATTAGGCCTCCCTGATCCTGCCAGGAGCGTATGTGTGTGTATGTATACATAAGAATGTGTCTCATGTGTGTTTCATTAATGAAATCCACAGTTTGGCCTTTGTGGATAAACTCACTCCATGTGACCTGTGGAGAAACCAGAGGCTCCAAATTAAGCCTCCAATTTAACAAGCATTGTGCAAACTTTGTGTGTGTGTGTGTGTGTGTGTGTGTGTGTGTGTGTGTTGAGGGGGAATTAGGGAGGAGGTTGAAAAGAAAAGGGAGAGAAAATAAGGATTGGGAAGTGCTTTTGGCTCTCTCCTCCAACAATCCTCAGCTTCTTATCACTCTTTCACTTGTTGTATTCAATGACTTTGGCAGAGTGCACATCACAGACTTGACATTCCCATCTTTCAAATCAGCTTTTGCATGCTGCTACACGCGTGTCCCCAACACATCCCTAAAGCTCGATTCGACCCAAGGGTGTCACACTCCATCTATCTCCCTCTCTCTCTTTGCTCTGTCTGTCTGCCGCTCTCGGTGCTAACCTGGAGAACCACTGTACCGCGAAAAAAATCCCGATGTCACTACAGATCCATCGTCCACACACGACACAGCCCCCCCTAAAACATCCCCAGGTCAAACACACACAAATACACACACATACGTACAGAAACAAATGCAGAGTGTGTCTGCTGACAGTGCAGATCCAGGTGGTAAATGCAGTTATGTTGTCTGAGCCTTTCTATCACCCACAAGTCCAACAGCATCAGACAATAAAAGAAAAAGAGAATTGCCAACCCTCACCTACAGGCGCGAGCTACACGATAGCTATAAATTGGCTTAAGACTGCAAAAACAACATCAAAGTCCCCTCTCTCCATAGAATATACAGCCACCACTCTCATATTTATCTATCACATTTTGACTACACTTCAATTTTCTGCAAGGTTCTTGGGCAATAACAGAAAAAAACACTTTGAACTAAATAAACAAATGCAAAGTAGGGATCTCTTGAAGCTTTAGAATTATATTAAAGCAAAATGCAAATGGCTTCCACTGTGTGGTCTCTGACACAGGGAGAGAGGGTAGCATCAGGCACGGGAGAGCACAGACGAAAAAATGATCCAAGGGGGAAGAAATGGCTCCTTTAATTCAATTGCAATCCAGATTTAAAACTGTGGTAGCCTCTTGGCTGGGATTATCTCACTGCTAGCAAAGTGGAAATCCATCCCATAAGCATGTGTTGACAAATGTAATGGTTGTTCTGCAGAGAGTAAGAACAACCAGACGACCAGAAAAACAAAACATTTTTTTCTGATGATTTTGCTGAACAAGCAACATTAGGAATTGAGGTAGTTCAGTAAAAGTCTCATCAAAGAATATAAAAACAGTAGTTGCTCAGATGCTTTAGGACAGTGTTTCTCAAATGAGGGTTTGTGTACCCCTAGGGGTACTTTGGAGGACTGCAGGGGGTATGTAAGATTTTTTTGCAAACTTTTTTTCAGTTACAAGGCTGTAGTTACTTCTATTGTCTATTTTATTCCAAGTTTGTCAGTTTTTTCAAAGTTTTTGTTGTTGTTTTTAAAGTTTGTCATCTTTTTTGAAAGTTTTGTTGTTCACTTTTACCTGTTGTTGCCATTCTATCTTACTTTTTTCTACTGTCTGTTTTTGTCACTTTTTTTTAAGTTTGTCGCTTTTAGGATTTTTTTGTCATTTTTGTCGCCCTTGTTCGTTCTTTCTACTGTGTTTTAATGTTTTATAGTTATAGTTTTTGTTACTATTTTCAACTTATTCTTGCCTTACTTCCTTCTTTCTACCGTCTTTTTCCAAGTTTATTTGCCTTTTTCATTAGCATTTACATGTTTTCCAGGTAATAGACTGTTGTTTAGTGAATCTATCTCTGTATTGGATAGATTTACTGTATTGTTTCTCTTTATATAGACTTTTTTATATTAAAAATGATTTGCGCTCGTTAGATGCATGGCTTAAAAAAAGGGGGTACATCATTGAAAAAGCTTGAAAACCACTGCTTTAGGATATCTTCTTGGGCTGTGTGAAGCTGCCTTGTTTCTGAACTCACTGACAGAGAAAGAATGCAGGTTCTACTTTTCCAGCGCATTTTAATAGCAGTCTGATTTCATCCGTCCATCTTCCAGACAGACAGGTAAAAGTGACCGGCGGTAAAAGCACTTTCTCTCTCTCCCTTCCACTCCTCCTTCTTTCTCTCTCTGCTCTCCTCTCTCCTGTGCCTCCGAACTTAATTTTTCATCAAACTGTGATTTTCAGAGGACCAATGCTTTTTCTCCTCTCCACCGCCCTCAGCTGGTATATTTAGATTCTGTCTCTGCTCCCCATCCATTTCTCTCTCTCTCTCTCTCTCTCTCTCTCTCTCTCTCTCTCTCTCACTCTCTCTCTCTCTCTCTCTCTCTCTCTCTCCTGCTTCCACTCATTACTTTCTTGGTTGGACGTGGCCTTGGACTCTAGAAAATTGTGATTAGAGGTGCACCATATTCCGTTCTCAATTTAACACTTATCCACATAACACTCTTCATTGGCATGAATTGGATCTTCTGGTCAGCATCAATACTTCACTTTTAATACTGGTTCTTCTCTTACTCCCGTTTTTTCCTTACAAGCAATGTAGCATTTAAAAGGCTATTTTTAACTGAGTCAGGCACATTGCTCACTCCACATAAAACGCTACATTACATCACTTCTTTACGGAGAGAAATTTAGGCAAAACAGCATCTTCTGACTGTTTTAACCAAATATTCTCTGGTCTAGCTCAGCTAAAAATACAATACATAATCCGCAGCCCCGGAAATGAATATAAGGAAAACACAGTGGATATTTGGTGTTATTCTTGGCATAAAAACAATTTGTCTGGCCTGGCAGGGGTATGGTAATAGCTATTAGGTAATGGTATGGAAATAGGTAATATGTTATTCTTTTTTTTTTTTGTCTTTTTGAAATGCCACAATTTTGGCATGTGAGAAGTACACTGCAGTTCCGGGAAACTTCTGTACCGTTTTTATTGTTTCTAATTTCCAATAGTGATCATCATCTTTTGATCATTACTGTTGAGTACACATAATATGTTGTCATATGATGTTGTCATAGAGTCAACAGGTTATTCCTATGTGCATTTGCAATGTGATTTTTGATGAAATATTTCAATCAGGTGCCAGGTTAAACACACACACACAAAAACACACAGCCTGCTTAGAGGACATCTCTCATTTTACTCATTGGAGATTCTAAATTGAAGTGGCCTATAAGAACACACACACCCACTTAGACACTTTGAAACAAACACCTGCCACTGGAGAAAACACACACTCAAAAGCACATAGTGAGCACTCAGTGCGCACGCAATATTTAGTTTCAAATTAGTCATGTTGGGTTCTACCACGAGCTGCTGCCATGTGGGAACCTCAAGAATGTTCAATCTGAGAATGAAAAACTTCATCCAGAACTGGATTCATCCATGTGTGTTAGTGGAGGACTGCCAACGCTGCTGGTTATAGTTTAGAGAAACTGATGAGCAGGGTAAAAGTGTATTAAGTGAGTCAACAATCCACTTTTCCTGTTGTTATTTTTTCATTTTAGAGAGAAAGATATGATTATCAGTGATTTAAGTAGATGAGAGATTACTGTCCAAGCTACCCTTAGAAACGTCTGCTCAGTTTAATGAATACTTAAAGAGGGGAAAAGTACAAGGGAGATGGTAACAGGGCATTGGTGCATCTTCTCTCCCTTTCTTCCTTACTTTCTTTCCTTTCTTTTTTCATCTCTTCTTCTTTGACAGATTAACATACAGGCCAAGAGTTTAGTGAGAGATCACAACGGGGCGTCTCACTAATGGCTTTAGTCCTTTCTGGTATCATTCTGTAACTCTCCTAAACTCCCCAGGTTCAGACCTATTTCGCTGCCCTAAATGCATAATTCTGTACATGAAGTATCTGCTAGGGTGGTCCCAGTAGGTCCATGTGTAAGAGGCTGACACACACACAAACACCCACAGACACACCCACACACCAATCACTTAAAAATAGCTGTGCTAACAGTCCCCAAAAATATGTAGCACCTAGGAAGTATCTTTAAGGGTCGTGACACACCAACCCGATAATAGGCTGTCGGACAGTCTGGCGAGGTCAGTGACCCGAGTCTGTCCGGAGTGGTCCCGAGGGGCAGTCAGCCTTTATTTTGGCCGACCTGACATGCTCAGTCGGAAGGCGGGCACTGCCGGCAGTCAGACTCAAATGACCAATCTGATTGGTGGAGTGCAAACCCGGAAACGAGAAGCGGGATGAGCGTGACTAGAGTCTCTCAAAATCTGACAAAAATCTTTTATAATGAACTTTGTCGATTTGAAATGAAGACAGATTCAACAACTGTATGTAACCTATTTCTCGCTTAAAATGTTTTCAGAAACACATTTCGGTGAACTATTTTAGTAAAATATGAGATCGTTATCTGAACAAGCTGCCATGACAGTCTGGCTTTGAATTTCCAGAGAAACCAGACCCACGTGAAGCGTTCGTCCAATCAGCTGCCGGTTTTCATTTTTGGGCGACAATAGAGATTAACGCTGCCTGCTGTTATGGAGACGTCTCGTTATGGAGACTTTTTTGACCAACTCGGGGAGACTGATCAGTCCAACTGCCTTTTCTGCCAAGGGTCAGCCGTCTGGTTTGTGTGTCAGGGGCTTTAAGGAAATGGCAACTGTCTTCATATGTTAATATTTCAGCTGTTCAAGTTTGTTAAACGTTACTGAGGCAATAACAAGAAGCAGCGGGATGTGTGCAAAAAATATAAAATGTAAGAACAGATGCAGATTACTGCAAAGGCGATGAATCATGACACTAAAAATGTGGGTTGCTGTGTCAACCGAAACAAAGTCTGTATTTAGGTTTTCCCACATTAGGACAGGCCTTTATCTAGAGCACATTTGTTCTGTGTCTGATACTGAAGCTGCACAGATAAAACAAAAAACTGGAAGCTTTGAGAAAAATTCCGAGGCGGCAGTAGCTCAATCCGTAGCGACTTGGCTTCGGAACTGAAGGGTCCCCGGTTCAACTCTCCGTGCAGACCAAATACGGAGTGTGTTCTAATAGCTGAAGAGGTGCCAGTTCACCTCCTGGGCATCGCCAAGGTGCCATTAATCAAGGAACCAAACCCACTGCTCCGGGTGCCTGTCATGGGTAGCCCCCTCACTCTGACATTTCATCATTAGCGCATGAATAGGTCCTAGGCCTACCCTAACCCATAACAAAACATTTAATTTGGAAATACTGCAGAGAAAAGCAAAGATGGAGTCATTATGAATCTACACCAAATCTCTGTTGGCATGACGTCTGTGTTTCTATAGTAACATAAGTCTTGGTGTATTGGCTGACAACAGAATTACAGTGAGAACACATCAATAAAAAACTGGCTCTGGGGATATAAAAAGCATGATTAAAGCAGGTCTGTTTTATTATTATACACTACATACTGACTATTCAATTTCATATAGTATGTTAAAAAATAAAAATAACTACAGGTAATCATTTTTAAATGATTAGTTGTCGCTACAGTTTGTAGCTTCATAACTAAGCAATATCAGTAATTCAGGGTGTTTGATGCTTGTTTGTGTGTGCATGGATGCGCAAATACTGTACATGTATTATTATATGTATTATTATATTATTATAATTACATCTTACAAAAAGTCTTACAGGAATGCTCACTACATTTCTTAATGACACAAAGCAACAAACACAAAAAAGCAGACTCTCATGTATTACACAAACTTTACCCTTTGTTTTTGTTTGTTTGTCCTTCCCAGATCCCTCCTCATTGTTTTCACCTCACAGCCTGATACACATAGCTTATGCATGCTGTTTCATACAGGTTCCCATGATTTGGTGTGTGCACCTTTGAGTATGTTCAGAGAGTGTGTGTGTGTGTGTGTTGTGTGTGTCTGTGTCTGTGTCTGTGTCTGTGTGTAGTTTTTGCAACCGGCAGCCATACACAGCAGAGCAGTAATGGTGTATAACTCATCATAATGATGCAACAGTGAAGCAGCAGGTAAGGTCAACACAAGAGACTGTGGTGGAAGGTGAAGTAGACTGCCTGAACACATCGCACACACACACGCATACACACGCAGACAGACTCATGAATGAATCAATCCCGAACAAATTTACCTCTAGGCCCATAAACATACCCTGCCAATCTCTGTATCACTTCCACAATCTACACCCACATTTGCCTGCAACCCATTATTTTATTCGCCTGTCCTTTTTCTTTCTCTCCATTTCTCCATCCCTGGTCTTTTTTTCCCTCCACCCTTCATTCCTCCTCCTTCAGGTCCTCCTCCCTCCCTTCGTCTCATGGTGATATTGTTCGAGGTCAGTTGACGCCTTGAGGAAGAGGGTTGATGAATAGATCCATGATCACTGGCTGTAATTACAGTGTCAAATGAACTGTTAGCTGTCCAGTGTGCACATGGTGTGTGTGTGTGTGTGTGTGTGTGTGTGTGTGTGTGTGTGTGTGTGTGTGTGTATGTGTGTGTGTGTGTGTGTGTGTGTGTTCTTTCCTAATGTGCTAGTCAGCTCCCCACAGATGCAGTTGCCATATCAGCATACACAACAACAGATGGGCCAGTTACACATACACACACACACACACGCAAATTCTCACACGGGCATGCAAAACCACTGTCTCACATATCATTTATCATAGTCTGTAGCATGTAGCATATCCAATTACAATTTTTATAACTGTACATGTGTCAGTGAATGGGGAGCATGGTGCTTTTGTCTCAATTTCTATGTAGGCTCAAATGGGAACAGACAGGTTAGTATCTAAACACCTAACCACAATACATCCTGTCTTAGCAGATTCAACTCAGCAGGACCAGGCCAATAAGTCTGGCAGATGTGGAGTTTTCGCACGCGCACACACACACACACACACACACACACACACCAAAACTCCCATCACAAGTTACTGCCAACAGATCAGGGTGAGCTTTTGACTTCTACACACATCCCTCCACCAGACATGATAATGGAGAGCTGAAGCCACTGGGGCAGGCAGATCAGCAGCTGGGCTGGCAAAAATCAGAGGCAGACAGACGGACAAACAGAGAGTTTATTTTTTCTGGTGGGTGAAATTATGTCTCTCTCTCACTCATGAAGAGGAAAGAGACAGAAAAAAGCT